>NQLW01000008.1:947273-991064 GCA_002312845.1 Kalanchoe fedtschenkoi
AATTTGGTGGAAAATGAAAAAGAAACGAAAATCCTGAAGGATTCCATCTAATTTTACTTTTGTTTGATTTGCTATGGAAAATGTCAAGGAAAAATAATAAGAATTTCATTTCATTTTCCATCATCATAGAAAGCTTCACGAAAAATGTATAGGAAAGTAAAATATCATCTTTATATCGTCAACCTCATCGGATACATTGAACTTTATTGGGGACATTGAACTTAATATAAAAACTTTGTCGGATACATTGAATTTGTTCGGATATATTGAACCTAATAGAAAAGTAGTTATTCATTTCATATTTATTGAACTTGATTGTATCATATTTGTATGCTAAGAGTTAGAATAATATTTTTCATCAAATTTTCCACTTAATTTTTTTTTTCAACATATTTTCCATCCAAACCAAACATGAAATTTTATGAATTTTCCATCAAATTTTCCTTGTTACCAAATTTTTCCTAAACCAAACACAGCCTTATTATCTATATTTTTATTTCTTTAAGACTGTGTTTGGTTTGAAGAAAGTTAGAGGGAAAATGAATCCCTCAAAAGATTCATCTTATTTTATCCTTGTTTGGTCTGAGGTGAAAAATTTTGTAGTAAGTATTAAAACACTCTTTAATTTAAATAAATTTTCCATCTTTTTTTTTCATATAACTTTCCATTTAATTTTTCATAACCATTTTTCTCCAAACCAAACAAATAATTCCTTCTCATTTTCCATCAAATTTTCCTTTCCACCGAATTTTCCTAAATCAAACACACCCTAATTATACAGCGCAAATCCATTTTGTTTCACAATCTCTCTCACCCATCCAAATTCTTTTTTATTCGATTTCAAATATTAAAAATCATTTTATTGATTATATGATTTTTTTTTCTTATAAAAAAATCCAAGTTCAAAATCAATGATAAGTTTGAGGGGTATTGTGAGCAAAAAAAAATTTTATTAGAAAGTTGTTTTTCCAACTTTCCATGTGAGAAAGAGAGTGAGTGGAAGTCACTCAACTTTCTCTCTCAATACTCACCAACCCCATTTCCACTCACTCACTCTCGTATCATCCCCATTATCTCCTCTCATCTCCCAAAATCCATGAAACTCATCTCCATTAAAACACTAAAACTTCAAACTTTCTCTTGCGTGTTATTGTTGTATTTTTTGAGTTTGTGGGTTTGTAGGTATATTGGATTTTGTGGGTTGTGTTTTTTGTATTTTCTGGATATAGATTTGGGGTTTCTGGGTATAGATCTAGATTTTCTTGGTATAGATCTGGGGTTTCTTAGACCTTTTGTGTTTCAGATCTAGTTTTCAAGTTTGTGTGTTTTGTGTGTTTTGTGTCTCATGTCTCGTGTTTTTAAGTTTTTATATTTTTTTACATTTGTGTTGTGTGATATGTCTTGTGTTTTTAGTTTGTCGTGTTTTTTGTCCGTGTTATGTGTTTTATGTGTTTTTATTTTTTTGTCTTGTGTTTTGTGTGTTTGCGTTTTGTGTCCGTATCTTGTGTTTGTGTTTTGTGTGTTGAGAGAAATGTGTCAAGTCATATAAGGTCATGTCAACCCTAAAACTGTGATTCAATATATGTTTAGTATTCAATCCCCATATTGAACAAAACATAAAACACAAAATACAAAACACAAAATAGAGAAAATGAATTTGTTGGAGAGAGAGGATTGTCTTTGGATGAGCCGGGTTTGAGTATGTACGTTTCTTGTGTTTTTAGCTTTTCGTGTTTCTTTGTTCGTGTTATGTGTTTTTGTGTCTTTGTGTTTTATGTTTCTTGTGTTTTGCTGTGTGATGTGTTTTGTTGCACTTTTTAAGTTATGACGTGTGATATTGTGCTTTTATAGGTTCAAATCTGGATGTATGTCTTGTGCTTTTTGTTTTGGCTTTGTGTTTTGCCATTTATGAGGTTTCTTTGAATTTTTAAAGCACGACAAAACACAAAGCACAACATACCAGGTCACAAGAAAGTACAAGATACGATGACAAAATACATCTAATTTATTTCTTTGAAAGGTATGCTGAGCAAAAACAAAAAACACAACACACAAAACATCCATATATACTGAACAAAAAATCTAAAAAACTCAGATTTACAACAGATTTAAAACACATGAAAAATACAACACACAAAATACAACACACAAAATACAACACCCAGATTTAAAACAAATAAAAAACACAACACACAGAACGTCCTCAACCTAGAAAACCCATATATGAAGAACAAAAAAGAATATTTCAATAAGTATACCCAAATACCGAATATATCCACAAACCTATAAAACACACAAACCCACGTAATCCAAATTTACATAACACAACACACAAAACACCCAGATATACTGACAAAAAATCTAAAAAATTCAGATTTACAACAAATTTGCACTCAGATTTACACCCAGAAAATACGACACATAAAACTTAGAAACCCAGAAAACCTAGAAAACACGATACTCAAAACCTAGAAACTCAGATCTATACCCAGAAAACACAACACACAAAACCCAGAAACCCAGATCTATACCCAGAAAACACGACACATAAAACCCAGAAACCCAAATCTATACCCAGAAAACACGACACACAAAACCCAGAAAACTCAGATCTATACCTAGAAAACCTAGATCTATACCCAGAATTCAGATATATACCCTGAAAACCCAGATCTATACCCAGAAAACTCAGAAAACATGACACATAAAACTCAGAAAACACGACATACAAAATCCAGAAAACCCAGATTATATTTATCGATTTCCAACCTGTCGCACCGACAACCTTTATCTATTGTTACAAATACTCCCTCCGCTTCTAATAGTAGTCATTAAAAGTTAAATTGTATGGATTAATGAGATATTAATACTATTTGCTAATCAAATTTAATATGTATTTATTAAATATATTTTTAAGAATTTCATGCAAAATTAAAAATGTGTTGCCATTGTAAAAGAATTTTTTTATAGATTATAATGATGAAATAATTAATTTTTTATTTTTTTAATGATATGTGACCGTATGAAACATGCATTAAAATTGTAAAGTGCGAAATAAAAGTTACTTAAAACTGATTTTTCAACCATATTTCAGAATGAAGATGGTGGCTGGGGATTTCATATTGAGGGCCAAAGCACCATGTTTGGTACAGTTCTAAACTATATATGTATGCGGTTGCTTGGAGAGGGGCCTGAAGGAGGTCAAGACAATGCTGTTTCCAGAGGAAGGAAGTGGATCCTCGACCATGGTGGTGCCACCTCCATTCCATCATGGGGAAAGACTTGGCTTTCGGTATTTATTTTACTGTTTTCATCTCGAATAATCATTATTAAAAAATCCCCAGATGTCATTCTCCTATTAAAATGTAAAATTTTCATCCTTTTTGAATTGATTTCTCTACAGATTATGAACTTGTATGATTGGTCTGGTTGTAATCCCATGCCCCCAGAGTTTTGGCTGCTTCCTTCCTTTCTTCCTGTGCATCCAGGTTACCATCTTCTTTTCATATGTTGTGTCTCGTCGAGCTAGTAGTGATTGATTTGCATAACTTGTTTTTTATTCTAATCTGTTTCACTATGTCTGAAGCCAAAATGTGGTGCTACTGTCGGATGGTTTACATGCCGATGTCATATTTATATGGTAAAAGATTCACAGCTCCTATCACACCACTCATTCTTCAGTTGAGACAAGAGATTCACACTCAACCATACCACCGCATCAACTGGAAAAAAGTGCGTCATTTGTGCTCTAAGGTAGCAGCAGCTTACACAGCACACAGTTTATTTATCCAACTAATAATAAAGACTTTTGTTCTTTGATAAAGTTATTGGGTAAACTATATATGCAGGAGGATACATACTATCCACATCCAATAGTTCAAGACTTGTTATGGGACACTCTCTATCTCACTACTGAGCCTCTCCTTACTCGCTGGCCACTGAACAAACTGATCAGGAAAAGAGCTCTGCAGACGACAATGAAACATATCCACTATGAAGATGAGAATAGCAGATACATCACGATTGGCTGTGTCGAGAAGGTATGCCTCATTTGTTGAACTCAGCTTCAAGTATAAACAACCAATGCAACAAATATATATATATATATATTAATGGGCAATTCTATTTGAAAATAAATAACTTGTCTCTCTCTCTCTCTTTCTTTTTCTTTTGAAAAAAAAAGGTTTTGTGCATGCTTGCTTGCTGGGTTGAAGATCCAAATGGAGATTATTTTAAAAAACATTTAGCTAGAATTCCAGACTATTTATGGATTGCTGAAGATGGCATGAAGATGCAGGTGATAAGTAGTGTATCTAATTTATTATTCCAAATAAAATTCTCAAAACATGTTTTAGGGTTTTATTTTTGGTTATTTACCTTTGAAATTTTAGAGTTTTGGAAGTCAGCACTGGGATACAGCCTTTTCTATCCAAGCACTACTGGCTAGTAACATGGCTGAAGAAATCGGAATAACACTTGCAAAAGGCCACGATTTCATTAAGAAATCTCAGGTCTGGTTAAGTTGCTTCCTCAGTGCATCTGCCTCCTTTCACTCAAATCTGTAAAAAACAATCAATTAACTTGCTCTTCTGAAACTTCAAAGGTGAAGGACAACCCTTCTGGTGACTTCAAAGGCATGTACCGTCACATTTCAAAGGGGGCATGGACATTTTCAGATCAAGATCATGGATGGCAAGTTTCAGATTGCACGGCAGAGGGCCTGAAGGTAATCTTAATGTCCATCTAATGTTTTTTGGAAACAAGCCTTCGATGGCTTTCGCTCATATAGAAAGTTTCCGTTTGATGGTTCTAGTGTTGTCTGCTTTTCTCAATGATGCAACCTGAGGTTGTGGGTGAGAGCATGGCACCAGAGAGCCTGTACAACTCAGTAAATGTTCTCCTCTCTTTACAGGTGAAATTTAAGTTAAACAAGCCAACCCATTTTCAGAATTCAACATTGCATCACATTCTTGAAACTTTCTTGCAAGAAAACACAAACTTAACACATTAATTTTGGAGAATAGAGCAAGAACGGTGGATTACCAGCCTGGGAGCCAGCAGGTGCACACGAGTGGTTGGAGGTTGTACTAACTCTCCTAAATTATCAAATAGCTAACAATGCTTTGGCTATATGATCTCAACTTATTGGGTCGAATAAATTCATTTTATGTCATCTCTTAATAGCTTCTAAACCCAACCGAGTTTTTTGAAGACATTGTAATTGAACACGAGTTCGTCGAGTGCACTGGCTCGGCCATTCAGGCTTTAGTCCTCTTCAAAAAGCTCTACCCTAGACATCGACGAAAGGAAATAGAAAGATTTATCGAAAACGCTGCACAATACATTGAAGATGTACAGATGCCTGATGGGTCATGGTAACCACTCATTTGTGACTTAAGATATTGCTTTCGGTATTCTTGGAACCTTGCTTACTGAGGCACCCAAAAATAATGGAGTACAGGTATGGAAACTGGGGAATTTGCTTCACCTATGGTGCATGGTTTGCCCTTGGAGGATTGGCAGCTGCTGGAAAGACATACAACAATTGTGCAGCAATCCACAAAGGAGTTGACTTTCTATTAAACATTCAACATGAAAACGGTGGGTGGGGAGAGAGTTACCGATCATGTCCAGACAAGGTAACAATGCGCTAATTTACAAAAGCTTTTTTGCTCTATTTTTTTCCGCTAGCTAACTTTTTACTTCATGCTGATTGCTGTAGAAATATGTTCCTCTAGAAGATAATAGATCAAATCTGGTTCATACTTCATGGGCATTAATGGGTCTAATTTATGCCGGACAGGTGCGCTTTCAGTTCTATTCTATAATTATTTCTGAAGTCTTTCCCATTTTCATGAGTAATGCTTAAAATATAAACATGATAATTCACATTATATGTGCATGCTGTCTGGCTGTTAGGCTGATAGGGATCCAACTCCTCTTCACCGGGCAGCACAATTACTGATTAACTCGCAGTTGGAAGATGGAGATTTTCCGCAACAAGTAACTCTAATATCATCTTACAAACATATTAAGAATATAATGTACAAACGTTTGATGATTGTTAAAATTTATGTTTTGTTTTGCTAATTGCAGGAAATAACTGGAGTGTTTCAGAGGAACTGCATGTTGCATTATGCAGCATACAGAAACATATTCCCTCTCTGGGCCCTTGCTGAGTATAGAAGACAGATTCAGTTACATTCAGAGGCTACCAAAATGGTCTAATAGCAAAAAAAAATAAAAAAAATAAGCTCATTATCTGTTTATAATCATATTATTTTTAGTCAAATTCAACAAGTAGTGGGTAACACATGATAATAAGTATTTGGAATGAAATCGTACACAGTCAAGTGAATATACAATCACCCAATCACCTGTAATATATCACATGTCCAATAATATATTTAATAATATTAACTAATTTTTAATTTATATGTACTAATTATAATTCAAAATCACCTTGTATTTATTACTGCTTCACAAGTTGACTGTACGAATCCTAAGTAATTTATATAGGAAATCACCTCTATCAAGTTGGGTAAATGGATCTTCTTTGGGGAATCAACCATACATACCACGCAGCATAAGCCCGTATTCGGAAAGTCACAAAACCAATTTCACGGCTTAAGCGATAATCCGAATTATCAGATATAGACCTGGATCGTGATTACCTATTTTTTAATTTAATTATTTTCAATCCAGATTCGAGATATAAATCTGGTTCTGAATTGAGAAACAACCTAAAAAGAAATAGAACGAACATAAAAGAAAAGTAATACTATCTTACGTTCGTTGGTTGTCTCGTTCTGATAGCGCAACAGTCGACACATCTCTAACGGTATCCACACACAGGTGTGAGAGACCACATCTGGTTGGAGTACTAGCTCCTCTTGGATAAACTCGAACCCTCACTCATCACACAAAGTAGAAACTCTAGACTTCTATTTATAACGAGATATGTGCTTTTGGGTTTCGTCCCGCGGGCGAAGCCATCAGCTGGGTTACCAGGTATGCCCGTGGGCCAGACCTAATGGGTATTATTCATGGGTCGTACATAAATTTAACTCTTTGATTTATCTAATTCATACTTGGGTTGAACCAGATCATATCCGGACAAAATCCTATTCACTTTCTATTCAACTTAATACTACACTTGATTGTGGGTGACCCTTTAGGTTTATTCTTATTCAGCCATGGGCTACAACCCATTAATCATAAGTGGCATCTAGTAAGACATTATGATTCCAGATTAAGAATAAATTGGTTCGAGATAATCAAACCTTATTCAATACGAGTCAATTCAACTGGTTTAATTGACAAACATCAACAATCTCCCACTTGCACATAAACTAATTACTAATAATCCCTCCGTCCAGCAATATCTTGAATGAGCGTAAAGAAGAACAAAGTATTATCCTTATTAGGCTCATTCATGTTCTCGATCTCTCAGTAAGAATGACATACAAACGACTGACTCTTAATCCGTTTGAGCACGACCATGCATTTCTCAATCTTAACTCATCGAGGGGCCCAAATATATTTCCCTCATCATATGAGAATGATAGATCCATCTTACTAGTTCATATTCTTTATCAAGATTCATAACATACCCAATAATCACCTTTATAACCACTAGATTTATTAGTAGTGTTTTAATGATATCAAAGCATGTTACTCCTCAAGTAGGACAACGTGGCCAACTCATGTTAAGGATTATACTCATATACTATAAGATATACTGATAAAACTTAAAACCTTACAGTAATCTTAAAGCGGGCCGGTCCAATACATATTTCCCAATATGTATATATGTAATTAGTTTGGTATCTAATACTCATGACCTGTGAAACATGGTCATCAACTAATCAACATACTAATCTTTAAAGATTATTGCATCCTAAAAACAATAATTATTTATTAAGGACATGTTTAGAACAACATTATTTTATGAATTTCAGAGTCTCATAATCAAGTCACATACTTGATGATCTGAAACAATTTTGTTGTTCAAGAAATGAAAGAGTAATATTTTTCAAAATTGTGTCGAACGCCTAAGATTGTTGTATGACTGTCATGCTTAGCCTGACTAAGAGGCTTTGTTAACGGATCAGCAATGTTGAGATTAGCTGACACCTTGCACATCTTGATATCACCTCTAGAAATGATCTCTCGTATGACGTGATATCGTCTAAGTACATGCCCAGATTTTTGATGATTTGTTGGCTCCTTATCTTGTGCTATCGCCCCATTGTTGTCACAATAGAGGTCTACTAGATTAGAAATGCTACGGACTACTCCTAGTTCAATGATCAATTTCTTGATCCACACAGCTTCCTTTGCTGTTTCCGAAGCAGTAATGTTCTCAACTTCTATCGTAGAATCGACAACCGTGTCTTGCTTGGAATTTTTCTAGCAGACTGCTCGACTATTCAAATAGAAAACAAATCTAAATGGCATAAGCCACATCCGGACGAGTACATAACATGGCATACATGATAGAACCTGTAGCCGAAGCATAAGAGATTCTACTCATTATGTCTCGCTCATCTTGTGTGGAAGGACACTTAGTCTTGCTGAGAAGCATGCCATGTGACATAGAGAGATTACCTGTATTGGACTCTTGTAGGTTAAACCTAATGAGCACCTTATCAACATAAGAGCTTTGTCTTAATACTATAAGTCTCTTTGATCTATCTCTATAAATCCTAATTCCCAAGCTATAAGTTTCTTGTCCCCAGTCTTTCATTCAGAAACATTTTCCCAACCAAGACTTTACCAATTGGAGAAAAGGTATATCATTGTCTATTAGTAATATGTCATCCACATACCACTAACCCTTTTGTAGACAAAGGGTTCTTTTTTCATATTGATGGAAATCAAACTCTTTAATTGCCTCATCAAAGTGAAGATTCCAACTCCGAGATGCTTGGTTAGTCCATAAACGGATCGTTGAAGTTTGTATATTTTTCTAGCTCCATTGGGAGATGTAAAACCTTCAGGTTGAGTCATCTACACATCCTTTTGTAAGTTTCCATTAAAGAAAGATATTTTTACATCCATCTGTCATATTTCATAATCAAAATATACAGCTATGGTTATGAGAATCTGAATGGATTTAAGAATCATGATGGGCGAATAGGTTCATCATAGCCAATACCATGAATTTATTTGAAACCTTTTGCCACTAGTCACGCCTTAAATATATGGATATTCCCTTCCATGTCAACCTTCCTTTTGAATATCCACTTACAATTAATGGTTTTTACACCCTGAGGGGGATAACTAAGATCCAGACTTTGTTTTGGTACATGGAATTCATTTTGGATTTCATGGCTTGAAGCCATTTCTCAGAGTCAGGGCTCATCCTTGTTTCTGTGTAACTTGTAGGTTCATCATTCTCTATTAATACTAGATGATGTTGATTAGTTGTCAAGAATCCATATCCAATGGGTTCCCGAATTATCCTTTCAGACCTACGAAGTGCTACCACCGGTGTAGTCAGAACATCTTGTGAATTACTTTTATTTCCTTTGGTTGGAACTGAAGGAGATTCTTGTGGTTCTCAAACCTCATCGAATTGCACTCTAATGCCACTAGTTTTTTTGGAAACGAATTCACAATCCTTAAATATTACACTTCGAGCGACAAACACTTTGCCCTTGGTGGGATTGTAGAATTGATAACCCATCGAATCCTTTGGGTATCCTACAAAGAAGCATTTGTCTGACTTGGGTGCAAGCTTATCAGATTGTAAATGTTTTACAAAAGCTTCATAACCCTAGACCTTTAGAAAAGATAATTTTGAAACCTTTCCAGTCCATATCTCATACAGAGTCTTTTTCATTGATTTTGATTGACTTTAGTTAAGTGTGAACGCTGCTATTTCCAGTTGGTACCTTAAAAAACTGGCTGGAAGATCAGCATGACTCGTCATTAACCAAATCATGTCTAACAGGGTTCGATTCCTCATCTCAAAAACACCATTTAACTGTAGTGTTCCACGAGGAGTGAGTTGTGAAACAATTCCACACTCCTTAAGATGGTCATTAAACTCTAGACTTAGGTACTCTTATCCCCAATCAGATCAAAGAGTTTTGATCCTTGTGTTTAATTGGTTTTATACTTCATTTTGAAATTTTTTAAACTTTTCAAAGGAATCTGATTTCTGTCGCATCAAATACACATCCACATCCACATCTACTGAAATAATCTGTAAATCTAATAAAGTACAGATAACTTCCTCTGGCAGTGATACCCATCGGTCCATACACAACAGTATGTATGATTTCCAATAAATCATTAGCCCGATCATTGTGACCAATGAATGGGGCTTTGGTCATCTTGGCCAATAAATAAGATTCACATGTATCTAACATTTCAAAAATGAAAGAATCCAAAAGTCCATCATTATGAAGCGTTTGGATGCGCTTCTCATTTATATGACCCAAGCGACAATGCCAAAGATAGGTAGGATTTAAATCATTAGATTTAATCCTTTTGTTATTAATGTTATAGACAGGGATTTCCAAATTCAGAATATATATGGCCCATTTTCCAAATGGGCGCTACCATTAAACATCTCATTCAAATAAAAAAACAACTGTTATTCTTGATATTGAAATGAAATCCTTCCATGTCTAAACACGAAACAAATATAATGTTTCTACATATTGCAAGTACATGGTAGCAATTATTCAATTCTAACATCATCCCTGACGGAAAAGATAACAGAAATGTCTCCACTGTAATGGCAAAAAATTTTGCCCCATTGCCAACGTGCAGGATCACTTCATCTTTTGCCAACATCCTACTTCCTCTTAGTCCCTGCACATTTGTACAAATATGAGAGCCACATCCGGTATCCAATACCTAAGAAGTAGAATTTATAGTACTAACATTGACTTATTATATAATATTAATACCTGATGTGGAAGCCACACTCTCACCTTTCTCTTGATCCTCCAGGTACTTTACACAGTTCATCTTTCAATGTCCTGGTGCCTTATAGTAATGACACACATCCTCATCCTTAGGACTTGACTTTTGACCAGACTGAGGTTAGGTATTGCCTTTGTTTCTAGCAGGGGCCTATCCCTTACCCTTCTTGTCATTACCTGATTTCTTAAATCCTTTAGCCACTTTAACCATAAGGCTTGAGACGTATTGTCCTTTTGGGTATTCTGTTCCGCCATTTTTAGCATCCCATGCAATTCAGGCAATGACTTCTTCATATTATACATGTTGTTGTTCATGATAAATCCATCGAAGTCGGAACTGAGAGAGTTCATGATAATGTGAGCATTGCAGAGCCAAATGGGTTGACCTACTTAAAATATTTTTCTTAGCAACAATAACAATGTAGCTGGAGGATGTTTACAAAGCGACCAAGAGGCGATAAACCTAAGCGGAAAATCAGATGAGTTCCCCGGTGCCGGTGACCCTATCCCGGATCAATCAAGCCCCACACACCCAATGCCGGCCAATTTTTCTCCATCAGAAGCCACTGACAAGTCTGATCTAGGTTGCCAGCCAGATTCAATCAAGGTATCGTGGGTTACGATTGTTGCGGGAAACAGACATTTAGAAGATGGCATCAAATTTGAGTCAGATTCTGCCCGTATGAATGGTCTAGATGTTCATCTAGAAGAGGAGACCTGGAATGAAGGCATTCAGGATTGAGATTCCTCATTGGTAGTCTATGTCTTTGGTACGACTCCATCACTTTTTACAATGAGGAACTACATCAGAAAGAGGTGGGGCGATGAATGAATTGTCACTGTTCAAGAACAATGACGAAGAGTTTTTCTCTTTTTCTTTGAGTCTACGTCAGATATGGAGAGTATAATGGAAAATGTTCCTTGGCCTTTTAATAATCATCCGTTAATTCTGCAGCCTTGGCATCCGACCTTAAATCTTAACTTGAACGCAGCCAAAGCTATTCCGGTTTGGGTGAAACTCCGTAATCTAAACCTTCATCTATGGCGACTAAGAGCCCTAAAGAAAATATCAGCTGTTCTTGGTAAGCCGATCTGCACAGATGACGTAACAACGAGGCAGGAAAGACTATAGTATGCTTGTGTCTGTGTTGAGATTAATGCAGATTTTGAGCCTTTCCATATCATAAACATTCATGGTCCTAAAAGTATTATTATCAATCAGGCTGTAGAGTATGAATGGAAGCCTAGCAGTCGCTCTCATTGCAAGTTTTTTAGACATAACTCAGTAAGTTGCTCCAAAACTCAAAAACAACAATGAGTTCCTAAGGAAAAACCTCTATTATCCGAAGAGGACTCCCCGGTTTTTTAAAAAAATAAAGATTTTGTGGATGATAAAATTGAGTCTGTTCATGATCAATCTAATCTCCCAATGGTTCTTGTCATGGATACTTCCTCTGATCCAACTCATCAGGTGCATACTTCCTCAAGCTCTTCGCAAAAAATATCTCAGTCCAAAAGTTTAGTTATCTATTCTCCAGCTGCTTCTCCTTACGAGGCTAATACTTGATCTTAAGTTACTCCTTCCAATGCCTCTGATCAAACCTGGGTCCCAGAGACTCAATTTATAGTCACTGATCATCAGACTCCCAGTCCTCAAAATGATGGCTTCACCATAGTCACAAAGAAAAAGGGCAGAATCAAAGGCTCCAAGAACCAGTCAAAATTAATACATCCAAGAGCCATGCTCCTCAGAAGTGATTCTCAACCAGGAAATTCCACCCTTCTTCTTCATGATTAATATTGCCTCCTAGAATATTAGGGGTCTCAATTACCCTATAAAATAAAAAAAAGAAGTTATGTAGTTTGTTATTTCTCAGAATATTAGTCTTTTTAGTATTTTAGAGACCAAATTATCTTCAAGCTCTTTGTCTGTTTATAGAGAAAATTCAGCCATCATGGAAATTGGACCCTCATATCTATTTCTGATCATCAACAAAAGGGTATATAATTTTTAGGACCATACTTTCTGTTTCTGAAGTCCAATTTTGATTATTCAAATTGTTATAGAAAGAAAAGACAGCTTCTATAACTTTTCAAAAGTGATCGTGATCTTACTCTCAACGGATTTATGCGAGCTAGACGATCAAAGTCGGAGGGGAGAATTATTTTCTAATCCGATTCAGATTTGAAATTCATCTTCTATCATCTTATAAGTCCGAATTTAAATCAAATTTCTAAAAGATATACCAGAGAGACTTTGCAACCTTTGATAATCTTTATTGCCAAGTCGGTCATATGATCTTAGAACTACACTTAGGTGACCATAAAGTCTCATCCAGTAGTGGAGAACGACAAGGGACAATATTCTGATTAGAGCTTTAGTCAGGTTGTAAGGAATACACCATCACAAGCTCAGATGTAAAACTTGTAATGTATGTTGTGTGGTTATATTATTTAATAAATTTTATTTGAATGATAGCTAGTTGTCTGCATCGTGAACTGCAACTTACTGAGCTTATTCCCAATTATATATAGTCTGACAACATGTGTCACCTTACAACTATTTTATAGCTGATTTAATTATGAAGGCTAATGTCAATACCAATTAATTTAGTGACAAATAAGCATAAGTTTGCGTGTATATTTATATGGTAAACATATTCTAGATTGGCTAGGGCCTGCATATCTAGATTGACCTCCATACCACGATAGCTCAACTGCATATATCTTTCATATAGACAGACGACCTAAATTGAATGATAAGACATATAGGATTCATGTTATTGGCATAAGTTTATTATGGTTGTAGAGTATGAGCAACTGTTTATGACTTGTTATTGTTGTTGAGTGTATGAATGCATATATTTTGTTGTATTCAATTCATTATAGAATTTCATATTTACTATCGATGATCAATAAATCACAAATTAATCACCTGAACCACATGTTTTCACTGATAGTTTTCTCTTTGACAGCGTGCAAATTTAATTTCACCAATCAATCTGAAACCCCAAAATTTTGAGAATTTTTCTCTGTCATATGTATATTTAGTAACGTTACAGATTCCATTGTATTCGGTGATCGATCCTGCACTTATTACTATCTAGTAAGCAGGTATTATAAATTTATTTGCAAAACACTATCAACGACTGTCTTTTATCACTAAACAAGTCGAAAAACTTCAATTTGATAAAACCACTTAATTTAACGTAAACTGATTGAATTCATTTTCAATAAAGCACACCCTTATATGTACTAGGTGCCACTAGAACAAGGAGAGTTGATGTTTTATTAACCCGTCCCTGAAACTGTCTTTTAGCAAAGCCATTCAAACGTTGCAATATACGAAGTAGATATTGTTTCATAAAGCAGCAACACTCGACTCCAAAACACTCCATAATAGTCGCCTGAAAATGATCCGGAAACTTCTCCCGGTGGGTCCCACTTTTGGCATTCAATTAAT
Source organism: Kalanchoe fedtschenkoi (assembly GCA_002312845.1). NCBI lineage: Eukaryota > Viridiplantae > Streptophyta > Magnoliopsida > Saxifragales > Crassulaceae > Kalanchoe > Kalanchoe fedtschenkoi. The sequence goes on from NQLW01000008.1 coordinate 961,677, forward strand.
AAAGAGAATCGTGGCGTGGCCCCCAAGATCAATCCTAAACCGAACCCAACACATTAATCAGTTCAAATACATTAAATCGAACCAAAACAATGCGACGTCGAATTTGTCGTCAATGACAGGTTGGCTGTGTGCAGTAGATCAGCAGTTGCTTTCGCTAGAGACTACGACTTCGTAACGGCTACTTTTACCTGCTGGGTTTTAAAATAAAATAAAAGAACAGGCAGTCACGTGACGCGACCGGCTGACACTTTTGTCTATTTGCAAGACCCCACATCTATTCTGTGGTTTACAGTTGAAATTTATGATGTCGCAGTCGAGATTAATTGTTGACTTTAATGTTCCTGTTGACTCAATCTGCTCAGAATTTGAAGAGGGCATTCCTTGGCTTGGCGCCAACCAGAGTGAGAGTTTCATGAGTTGGTCTGCCAGAGAAAAAGTGTGTGTACGGTTCGACGAACTATCAAAGCTTCCCGTCAAACATAGCTGCTAAAAGATTATTGACAGTGTAATACGACAATTTGAAAACTCTATCAACAAGGCACAAGATTGAGAGCTATGTTGTCACATTAATGTCGTTTGATTCGACAGCCAAGAATTAACCCATACATACGAATAGAGATGTACGCAATTAAAAGAAATATTTGAGCTAAGAAAAGCTACCGACAAAAGAAGAGCGAGCGAAGAAGATCAAAATGATAAAAGCAACTAAACAAGCAAAAGAAAGTTGAGCTTACAGCTACCATGTTAACAATTGGAAAACCATTGAGCCTTTCAGACTGGCTTTTCAGGTGGCCGGTGACGGCTGGGATGTGGGTTCGGTTGAGGATAGCATGTCTGGGCCGACTCGACAGCCCTCTAACATAAACATAACATCAGACATGGTGGGACGATCAAGAGGATCTTGTGCCGTGCACAGCAACCCCACCTTGATTCCCAGTAAAAACTCTTCCCATTCTGATGAATCCGGATCAATTTCGAGCAAACCTGGCTCAAGGAGTTCTGATATTTGGCCTCTTTGTAGTTGCTTCTTTACCCATTTCACTATATCTTCATCTTCTGTGAACATCACTGGTCTTTTTCCTGTTAATAGCTCGAGTAAGATGATGCCAAAACTGTATACATCTGATTGTTTTGATGCTTGTCCTGTCAGTATAGCTTCAGGTGAAACGTAGCCTAATGTGCCGACTGGAGTGGATGAGGATGCCTCAGCTGAAGCATGTGTTGTAAGTTTATCCAAACCAATATCAGAAACATGGGCTTCAAAATCTGCATCAAATAGGACATTTTGAGGCTTCAAATCTCCATGAACCACCGTGGATGTGTGGAGGAAGGCAAGACCCCGAGCTATGCCCAAGGCAATTAAATGGCGCATAGGCCAGTTCAGAACATGACCATCTTGGTGAGACGCCTCTTGCAAGAGGGTTGCCAAATTCCCATTAGGCATGTAATCATGAACAAGGAGCCTCAAGTCTGGTGGTCCTACATAGTACCCGCGCAGAACTGTTACGTTTCTATGCTTAACTTTACCTAAGAATTCAGCTTCCTTTTTGAACATATGTTCTTCAACTGATCCTTTGGGTAGTCTGCGTATGGAGAGAACTGTTCCATCATTGTAACAAGCTTTGAAAACTAGTCCATATCTTGTTCTGCTGAGCACATTTTCCTCATCAAAATTTCCTGTGGCTTCCACGGTCTCAGCTAAAGTGATTTTAGTATCAAACATCACAAACTTTGGTCCCCCATTTTCCCCACTGCTTCTTCCTCCGCTTGTTCCGGAACTTGCATTTGTTGAGCTACGCTTCTTTTCTGCTGTGGCTCCTTGATAAAGCTTCTTCCGCCACTTGAAAAGACTGTATATGTAGAAGCAGCAACACAAAGACAACAACAAAGCTCCAGTTGCACATATGACAACGAGCAAAATCAGTCTCTTCCTTTGGTCACTCGCATCGCATAGTTTCTTCAAAGGCTTTCCACACAGGTTCTTGTTCTCTGCGAAAACACTTGGATTGTTGAAGTAAGAACCCAGCATCGGTGGGATTTCCCCTTCAAGATTATTACGAGAAACATTCAAATATGCTAACCCGGGGATGGAAGTAATATTCTGTGGTATCTTTCCACTCAAATTGTTGGTGGATAGATCGAGAACCATTAAATTCGACAAACTTGTTAAAGATACAGGTACAGGCCCAGAGAGATGATTAGCATCCAAGCATAGGGATTTCAACGAAGAACATTTTGATATCTCCTCTGGAATTGGGCCAGATAAATTGTTGCTACCCAAATCAAGCACTTGCAAGTTTGAAAGCCTTGAGAGATCAACAGGAAAGCTACCAGTCAAACCATTACATCTTAACTGAAGAACTTCAAGATCGGAACAGTTTCCTAGCTCCGGAGGAATCACCCCAGAAATATTATTCATAGACATTGAAAGAATATTCAGAGACTTGAGAAACCCAAATGTGGCGGGTATATGACCCGAAAATGCATTGGAAGAGAGATTGATATACCTCAAACTCAATAAACTACTGAATCCTTCTGGAACAATACCAGAGAAAAGATTCTGTTGCAGAGCTATCACTTGCAGATTTGGCAAACCAGAAAACTCAAACGGTAGTTCACCAGACAGATTTTGCCTGCTCAAATCAAGGGCTGTGAGCTTGTACATATTTCCAATGGTTGCAGGAATAGAGCCACTAAAGTTATTACTGCTCAAATTAAGCACTTGAAGCTGCTGCAAACTACCGATATTCACAGGAATGTGGCCTGAAAACTTGTTACCACTCAGATCCAAAGTAGTCAAGTTACTCAACTCCAGTAGTGCCTCTGGAAAATTTCCAATCAAGTCATTAAGCCTCAAGCTCAATGTATCCAACCCTGATAAATTGGAAAATGTTGCAGGAACTAAACCGGAGAACAGATTTCTTCCAACAGATAAAGTCTTCAGATTTCTGAGATCACCCAAAAAGGAAGGAATCTCCCCAGTGAAACCATTTCCTTCCAAATCAAGAGCCCTTATGGAACTGAAGTTCCTGAGCTCAGCTGGGAGAACACCGCTAAAGGAATTATTAGCAATCCTCAGCTCTATCAAATGGGACAACTGAGCAATATCCTTCTGTATCTCCCCAGCAAATTGATTACCCGAAATATCCAGCGTCCTGAGTGATGTAATGCTGCTCAACCATATGGGAAAAACTCCCTGAATCTGATTATGCTGAAGATCCAAAACCTGTAGCTGGGTAAAGCAAGCCGCAGTTTCTGGCTTTACCAAATCCGTGAACGCATTAAACCCTAAATTCACAATCCTCAGGGACGGGGGATTCACAGACACATTACAAAACATGGAAGAAGGAACAGAACCTGACAGATTATTCCTCGCAAGTGAAATAACTGCAAGCTTCGGAAGCTGTCCAATAGCCGCCGGAATGACGCCTTCGATCTGATTCCCTTCGGCGCTAAAATGTATGAGAGATGAACAGTTAGCGATTGCGGACGGCAGAGTTCCTCCGAGTCGATTGTGGTCAAGCCACAAGTGCTGCAACCGCTGCAGGTTGCCAATACTCGCCGGCAAGACGCCGGTAAACTGATTGTACGATAAATTAACCAGCGTCGCCTCAGACAAAGTGGCTATACTCCTCGGGATCTCACCGGAGAAAGAATTGGACGAGAGGTCAAGGAACCTCAAACTGCGAGGTATCTCCGCCGGCACTTCACCGGAGATCATATTTCCGGCAACGTTGAGTATCTGGAGTCCGGTCACATTTCCGATGTCGGGTGGCAAAACTCCGGAAAACGCGTTGTACTGCAAGGAGACCGACTCCAATAGGGCGCATTTCGAGAGAGAGGTGGGAATGGTACCGTTGAGCGAATTGGAAGGTAGACTGAGCTTCCGTAGATGAACCAAATCGGAAATACGGCTGCTGACAACGCCACTGAGGTGCAGGCGTGGGAGCCGAAGCTCGACGACTTTAGCATTGTCGCAGACAACGCCTCGCCAGTCGCATGGCGCGGCTGGTGTGGAGGGATCCCAGCCGCTTAAAGCTCCGAGCGGATCGTGGAGGCCGGCCTTGAAAGAGCTCAACGCGTCGATCTCGGATGAAGCTCCAATCACCTTCTGACCTTCAATCCACGGTGAGACGAAGAGAAGAGCCAGAAGCAGTACACAAGCTTTCATGGTTGAAATTCAGCAGAGAGGTGTGAGCGAAGTTGGGGAGAGTGAGCACGGGAGGGGGTGCAGCCGGAGAATTAGCCGTCCGCCATGGAAAGTGGATTGTTGTAGCTGTGGTGGTGTTTCACTGGCATCTGCAGATTTTGCAGAGGCGAATGCTCAAGAAACGAGGAGATGCCGATTTGAAAATGGGCCGGGCCGGGTCGGGTCGGTTTGTTGGAGTGTGCTTTTTAGCGTTTTCTGATGCGAACGAATCATTTGATGAGTTTGAGTGATACATTTCATGTCCAATTGGATTGGATGGATTCCAAGTCTATTCCGGAGAGCAAATTCAAACAAGGACACAACAAATTTGTGTCCTACCATTTAATTTCTGAATTTTTAATTAAATATCTTCCATGTGTGGTGATGTTTTGGGCTTGGCCATTTCTCTTATCTGATTTTAAATATTTAAGTGATTTTATTTTAAAAATTAGAGATAAGCCCAAAAATAATGGTGTTGGAATTTGACACACTAATTAAACACATGGATAAAATTTAAAAGGGATCCTTACCGTCACCACTTATTTAATTACGGTCCGAGCTATCACGATTTTAAAAAAAAATGCAAAGAAAACAAAATTGGACTAATTTTCTAAAATAAAATTTACAATTACATTCATAAACTAATATTATTAAAAGACTTATATTTATGGGCGAAAATTGTATCATTTGGTTATCAAAATAAATAATATCGTTTTGTGCACATAAAAAATGACGTCTTTTCATACTCGATCATCAATAATTCTCAATAAATTTAATAAGATCAATTATATTTAAATATGAAACAAATTCATCTTAAGCATCATCCAAAATCAGTTCAATTTTTTCCATCGCACCCTTTTTGAAAATCATGGTAGTTCGGACTGCAATTGGGTAAGTGATGGTAGTTCAAGACCCCTTTTGAGAATTTTCTCTTAAACATATAATTAAGTGTTGAACTAAACATGTTGAACAATGACGTTCAAGTGCTTCTTAATTGTTGTGTCACTAAGTGCGGCCCTCCGTCCATGATGAGCAAGACATTCTTTGTTGACCAAGATACTACGTCAAACTTGTGTAAGAATTTCATTCCTAGCACGCACTCTTGTTACTTTACCTCGTCAAGCTTTAAGTTGTAAATCCACGCCTTTTGGCTTTTGATAAGACCGTCGTTGAGAGTCTTATGCAAATATTTATATAACGTGATCTCACTAGTAAGTAACAAGTATAGGATCGAACCACAGAGACTAAGTTGTGAACCTTAATAACTAAAACAACTTAAATAGTTAAGAGAAACAAAAGGAATCAAGATTACTGGGTGTTTCAAATTAATGACAGTGTTAGGATAGTTCCAATAAGATAAAACATGCAATAAATCACATGCATAAAAAGAAAGTAAGAACATAACAATTTATGTGGAAAAGCCCACGCTAAAAAACCACACTCCACTATATTAAAAATGTGTATAAGAAAAGAGACTTCTTCTCAACTCTCATGCCTACCAAAACTCAATCACTCCAAACTCTAAAGGCCAATCCTCTATTTATAATAAATATTAATCCTAAACTATCTAGAATTTCTATTCCTAATATGACTAGAATTTGTAGCTTTCCAACAACTTAATAAGAAATAAATCTAAAACTCTATTTGTTTCTAAAATACTAATTCTAATCTTATTAGACTTTCTAAGTCTAAAGGGATTAGGGACGCTTAACCTAACAAATCCTCCCACGACTCGAATCCCCAAACACTTCAGCAACATTAGATAGTGAGACCCTCTTCTCACTCTTCTTCACCATAACATCTTACTTATTCATTCGCACTACTTCTCCATCTAAACAATAAAGGTAGTTTTCATTCTTTCTCCCTTGAAGAATAAAAGCATTCCTTTTTCTTTCAGCTACTCTGCAACTTTTCCCTTTTCCAATGAATGTGTACCCTTTCGACGCCATCACACTCAAAGAAAGCATATTTCTTGAGGCATCTGGTATTTACACTCTGGAATATAGGATATATATTTTACTAAATTCAGTGCATGAATAGAGTTTAATCTTTTGTATCAATGATTGATAATCTCACAAGTTAAAGCCACCTGAACCACATATTTATCTTACCGATCTCTCTACTTAATGTGAAGGTTGAATTAACCACAATCACCATTATAAGTCTAACCCCATAAATTGAGTATTTTTGTTTATCAATTGTCAAGTTACTAACATGTTTGGAACTCGGTCTATGTGGTTCGACCCTGAAATTACTACTAGCTAGTGAGCCTATGTATTATAAATTTATTTTCAAAGAATAGCCCAATGACGGTCCTATGACCCGCCATGATTGAAATAAGGTGTTAACATGTTGGAAGAGCTTACCTTCTAGTTCGTTCCCCAAGGAACTCTAGTTTGCTTCGGATGGCACCCACCTTGCGATTGATGGCCTCCACTTGAGTGTCAACTTTCTCATCCAAGCCACCACATTATTCTCGCATATCCCAATAAGATCCAACATGTCGTCAATCCTCATCTCCAACTTTGTAAATTGAACTTCATTGGCTTGAACGGACTTTTCTCGAGATGACTTCTTGGTCTCCTTCTCCATGGTTCTTCCATGAGTCTCACCATTGCTAGCCATGATGCATCAATGATAAAATCTTGTTCTGATACCACTTGTCCCGGACTCGCGCTTTAGATTGCTTATCCGTGTGACACCTAGCTTGGATTTCCCCGAACTCAAAGCTAAGAAAGCCTATCCCTAGAAGATCACTTGGATTACTTTGTATAACTTTGAGGTGCCGAGGCCTAATGGGAAACCATGGAGAGAGAGTAAGAGACTTTTCTAGAGAGAGAACAACTCTTGGATGGTTTGGAGCAAACGAGCTCCTCTCCATATATACACATCCACCTCCTCAATGGATGATAGAGATCTAACCGAGCCTATGACTATTAATCTCTATCTAGAATGTTCTTCATAAAATATCTAGGTATTTACATGAGATAATCGTTCCATGCGATTTCCATACTCTTCCATAACCTTCAACAAGTATCTAGAATGCGAGATTGAGTCTCTCTCCCTTGGTCCTCCATTGCGGGCTCGAATCGGGCGTTGGGCCTCCTACGCGGATCTTGCTCACTAGAGTGTTGGATTGAATCTCTCTCTCCCTAAATCCAACTCCATATGTCAGGTTCTGATCCGCACCTTATCCCTTAGATCTTGTCCCTTGAATGGATATGGCTGTGGCAAGCGGTAGCAGTACAAACAATAGCTTTAGAGCTATCTTCGGCCATAAAAATAGTGATTGTGATGCATAATATACCTGTTCGAATATGTACCATAATATGATAAAATTAATTTAAAAAATTAAACATGTTGATATTACCATCATTAAGCAACAATAAGCATGCAACATATGCAGAATGTTCTTCTAGAAATATATAAAGCTTACATATAACATATAACCAGTATTTTTTTCTTTTTGAACTTTTTTCAAAGTGGTCCTTTCTGAAAATTTATTCCTCTGATTGGCCTCTCAGCCGATAAGTTTTCGTAAATTACCCAATTGAGGCCGACAACGGTTTGAACCCGTGTCTAGCTTACTGTCAACCTCTGTTTCAAACTGTGTCTTACGGGTGACTAGGTTTACAATTGACTGGTTAGCCTAGTCAGCACACATGGCCGAACCACCTTTTGAAAATGTGTATGGATTAAGTCCAGCCTCCAATTCAAATGATGGTGGGTGCTTAATATCCAGCCACTCTTTGAAATCGTGGTTGTGCTAAGTTCGGGCAAGCTCTAAAACGACAATTCGATTTGGAAATAAAATTGAAGTATGTAGTAAAAGAAACGTTGTCATATTCAAGTGGTTTGAAACGGTTGTTTGACTAGATTCAAAACTCAAAAGTATCTTCTTCTTTCTCTCATCTTGTTCTTTTATCCGCCCGCCATAGCGGATGAATCCCATTAGATCAAACTGTTGTCTCAGCCAATCTGCCTCGATCCGCCATCGTGAGAGAAGAGCAACGAGTGAGTGAAAGATAGCGGGATACATGATGAATTCGGACTCCAAGACACGTAAGGGCATCCGAGTGAGTGAAGAGCTTCATCCTCTTTGTGCAGTCATTGTTTCCATTGAAGTTGATTCTACAGGTACGTATTACTTAATTATTGTATTACTGAGTGCTTTGTCCACTCTTGGTGCATTGACGAGCTTCAATTTGTTAGGATTTCAGGTTCATGTGGTAAGATTTTAAAATTGTTTAGGGCTTTAAATTTGTTTGTCAAATTGGTTGAATGGGTTATTTGTATGTTTATTTGTTTGGATTGATGCATTTGTTTATCAATTGTACACTTATTTGTCAAATATGTTTATATTTTCATTGAGTGAGGGTTTGAAAAACTTGTAGTGTTAATTTGTTTTCGTGTGAATTTGTTGTGCAACCATGGAAACTATAGGGTGTGTTAAATTTGTTGATTCATGTGTATTGTGGCGTTTATTCACTTAATTAATAGTCATGACGGGCAAGAGTTCTTCTTTTGACAATGTCGAAAAGTGGAAGGGCACATTGTTAGTTGCGGTCGGACTTAACGCACAAAATCAGGTTGTTCCGGTTGCATATGCCAGGGTGAAGAGTGAGAATATTAAAAGTTGGGATGGTTTATGAGTTATCTTCACATGGGAGCTACCGACATAGATAATTTGTGTGTTATTTCAGATCGGCATACGTGAACTCGTAAAGCCATGACTATGCCAGAGTGATCCCTCTCAGAGCCTATCACAGAGTTCTTTGTCGGCATTTTTAAAGTAACTTCATGAGTCGAGAGCAAAACAAAGAGCTCAAAGACTTATTGGGTTTTATTTCTTATCAAACGCAGAAACAGACATTTGAAGACAAATTCGGAAAACTCATCAAAATATTGAACACCAATGCATGCACCATTCAATGGTTGCATGATACACATAAGGAGAAGTGGGCCTTGGCATATGGCGAGGGTGATATGCGGTGGGGTTCAATGACAACAAATGTAAACAAGGTGCTTAATGGAGTTCTAAAGAATGGAAGAGATTTGTCTGTATCCGCATTAGTGCATTACACATTCAAGTAAACAAACAAATATTTCATACAACGCAAAGAAAAATAAGCATGACACCAGAAGAGTTTATCGGTAATGATTGAGAATCATATTGCTGAGATGGCCGACCAGCCTGTTACACATAAAGTTGAAATGTATAACAATTCAGTATAGAGATGAGACTGTAAACTTGGATCTCGGTTCATGCACATGTGGAGAATGACAATTGTATCATTATCCGTATTCTCATGTGGCGGCCGTTTATACGAAGATGTGGTAGTGCAAGTATATATATGTCGCAAAGGAATAATCCATGGATGCGTATAACTGAACATGAGGCGCATCATTTCAGTTGATTCTTGACATTTCCTATTAGAAGATTCATAATGGTCCTCGACACGTTGCGAATCCTCATTTCAAAAAACTACATGGTACAAAGGGTAGACATTCATCAAGGAGATGACAAAATAAGATGGATGGGGTGGGAAACGGTTCACAGTCAGGCCCATCTACCTCTACAGTCAGAAAACAGAAAGTTCTGAATTTTGCCAAGGCTCGGTTCACAACCGTGCAATTTGCTAACTTCGATGGGGCTTTTTGTAATATGTGATGCCTGTAAATATGTACGAACTTAGTTATTATTACTAAGTAATGCTTGGACATGTTTTTAGATTACTATCTTGTAGTCTTATTAATTATGTAACGAACATGTATTCATGTTATTAGTTGTTTTCTGGAAGACTTATTTACCTCCGCCTCCCTCATAATAAATCTGGAGCACATTCGTACAGCTGGGAGCAGTGGTTTTAAGGTGGCTTTACAGATAATTGTGCTGCAACTCAATGGTGCAATGTTGCTACTAAAGCTATGGGTTTGGGAGATGATTCCTCTTGGCCGACCAAGCGAGATCACTGTACCTCTGCCGGTTATGGATGAGCTTCAGAAGGGTGATCCAATGAATACCGCATACAAGGTTGTTATCACTAACTTAGTGCATTACACATGGATAAAGTAGTTTATAAAACTTATTTAGCATCCTAAATATTACACAGCCGAAAGGGAGTTACATGCGCATATAGACAGACATTCCGTCAGGTTCTCATCCTTTATCGAGATCAGCTAGACCGACAGACTATATATGACTGAGTTGCATTGGACTTTATACACACTGGAGCGACTATAGTGCCTGAGCCCGTTCTGTCTATCTGGGAACCACTTCTAGACCGCTGAGGTCCCCTTTGTGTGTTTCGCGGTCGTGGAGTGGCACTACCCGAGCCGTGTGTCACAACAATTCTATTGGAAGCTTCAGATACTGGATAGACCAAGCTAGGATCATAGAAAGCTACATGTAATTTCTCGAAAGAATGGGAAATTGGATTGGATCGTGGAGCACACCTCGTCAATCGCCTTATTGGATTCACGTTATGAGTTCATCATTCAGGGCATTGAGGAGTATGATTCCACATGTCTCAAGGAGTAAACTGATTGATATGAGAGGATCACTCGCCGCCTCATCCAGCCACCTACTTTCCATGTGCCCACATACTAGCCATCTGCACCTGATCGCAATGCACTGGTGAGTGATATGAATTTGTAATCATGTTACTTTCAAACAATTGAAATATGTTTGTAATCTAACATTTATATGAATGTGCAGGTGATTTCACAACTACGGAGCCATAAGGCGGCCGCCAAAGTCTTAAATGAGCAATGTCAGTTGGCATGTGTAGAGGATTGTGCACGGTCTTCTTTAAGATCAACTCTAAGGTTATTCAACTCCCTTTAGGCACTTTCTAAAATTGAATTACAATGAGTTTCCAACACTTGCATAATGTTTTTATTATTTTCTTTAAATATTTCATATTTACCAGAACCGTCACCTGTAGTCGAGATAAACACTGAGTCAGATGATGATGTGGATCATGGACTTGACGGTGTGGGGTCATCTCATGTCACATAACTGACTCGAGAGCAGAGAGAGCAGGGGGATGAGCATGCGCCACCACAGTCGAAGCGTCCTAGGGTGATGACTTCCCATTGAACACGGCAAGGACAAAAATCACCCCCTTGACGTAGGAAGTGATTAGATTTGAAATATATTATCCAAACCATTTACATTTTCTACGTGAATGTTGCTTTGAAATATTTACTTAGTTCTCAGTTCTCACACTTAGTTGAATTCTCCCATAAACCTCACCGACATTTCTCTTCCATTAACCAAACCCAACAATTTCTCTTTCATTTATTTATTGGTTCGGTGAATCGGTTTTCAACGAATATTGCTCTCTCCTAACGTTCATAATTAAATCTCAAACATTGGTGTTACAGATTTACAGTGGTTTGAGACTAGACTAAGATAGTCTTTTCATAACTTAATTTTAGAGAGGAAATGAATGAGATTAGATGAAAGATTTATATATAAGGTGCTGCTGAATTTTTTTAGGGGTTTAGAAGGATTCCATCCTCATTCTCTTTGCTTCTGATTTGGATGAATTTGAAAGAAAATAGTGAATTTATTATTAAAAGATATTTTTACCATTCTTTAAAAATTTATTCATTTTTCAAACTTAATATAGAGTTATTTTGATTAAATTTTTATAAATTTCATCTTATCTTTCAAATTTTCTCTAAATCCACACCAGGTAACAATTTTTTTTATTTCACCTCTCAAAATCATTCTTTTTATATCCTCTCCTCTTTTCAATTACTTTCTTTCCAAATATTTTCAAACTAAAAAATAATTTTGCAACTTAAACCCGGGCCTCAAGTTGGGAGCCGAGTGTCCTGAACAATTTTGGCACACTGAAGCTACTTATTGTGTTCCAAGAAAACGTAAATGTGGCTAATTCCATGTTGGAATGTAATTTATTCTATGAATTTTTTTATTTGTGTTTGAATAATTTTTTCGGTTCATGGGAGAATTCAATGGGTTTGGTTAACCAATTATTTGGTTAATTTGGTTCGGTTAATGGAAGAGAAATTTTTGGGCAAAAACTAAATTTATTAAATAAAAAATAAAATTTTTATATATATATATATATTGATTTTATAAAATATATTTATTTTGTTCGGTTAATTCAGCTAATTTTAATTAATTTGATATTTAACTGATAGCTGAAATATCGGTTAATCATATAATTTGATTTGTTATCAGTCAAAATTTTTATAATTTAGTTAATCCATGCATGGGCCCCAAAATACTCATCTTCAAATCCCCTAACTCACAACTATATATGCCCTCCTAAATAATTGCTTATAATTTGAGTAATATTCTTTTAAAACAAAGTAAAAAGATAAAAGAAGAAGAATGCTTATAAGGAAATTTTAGTTTCCAAAACACAACATAGTTATTGAAACTCTAAATAATATGGATTATATCTGTTTGGTGAAAAAATGTATATATAAATAATTAAACTTCTCATATATCAAATAAATATACAAGAAATATATTCTTAATATTCTCGGAATAAATAATACAATCACTATGAATAATAAATGGATCCTCATATTTGCAGCTAAAATGGCCAAATAAAATTGTTTCCTATAAAATAGAATGATTTTATGGAAAACGAAATAATTTTTCTTGTATAAACACACGTGGTAATTAGTAATTAAATAATTAAAAATTTAAACAATGCTGTTGAAAGTAGTAGTATTGGATAAGAATCCACAATAAATCTAGTTAGCAGGACACGGTCACACACTAACGACAGCGCGTGTGCACGCGCGCACGGAACACGAGCCCGAAATGGGTGTAAAAGATTGACCAAATCTAGACATGTACATACATGGCGACTTTGTTTTCTGCCCTGCTGAATGCTTTTACGGTCGGAATTTTTACTCCACAATTTACTGAAACGTGTGAAACATAATCACATATTTCAAAACAAGGATAATATTTCACGTTGCGATAGATGATTGGAACATAATTGACCCAACCTCCTTCCCTGCTGCTACCCGCTTCTTATCGGACACGTACGTGTACTCCTCCTCCCCGAGCCGAGCCGCGTCTTTTTCGGTCCAATCCGCGTCGGTTCGATCACAGCACGACAGCTACCCTTCCTCGCTGCATCGCCGAAAGCTACACGCCTCTCTCTCTCTCTTGTCTTGTCTATCTTCATCTGCTGGAGTTGGACTACACCGAATTCCGAGTCAACATTCCAGTACACAGCTTGATGCTCTGACTTCTGATCTACCTCGTTGAATCTGCCTGCCCGGGTTTGGGGATTCCCCGGATTTCATGGGAGACGCCGTCCAGCCCTCAGCCGAGGTTCGCGGCGGCCTCGACGGAGCTGCTGAGCGCGCAATTGGAGGCGGCGAGGGCTCGGCTGTAGCAGGAAAGGTTGCAATTTGGCCTGAATCGGACGCGCCTCCACTCGTCGTAGCCGCTGGGGCGAAGGAGGTGGCGGAAGGAGGTGGATTTGTGGAGGCGAAGGTGGTGGAGGTCGTCAAGAGGAAGAGAGGAAGACCGCCGAAGGCTCAGGGGAAGCTGCCGCCCCCGGTGAAGGATAATGACGAAGAGGATGTTTGCTTCATTTGCTTCGACGGAGGAACCCTCGTGCTCTGCGATCGAAGGTCCGACTGAGAATTCTAACCTTCATTTTCTCTTTTTCTCCTCTCCTCGCTGAACTCTGAAATTCAGGGAAGTGGATGCAGGCTTCGTGAAGCACAGTCTCAACTGCATTTTGCTGTCAACTCACTGGCCCTGCTTGTTAATCGTTTCGCTTGTTTACGGGTTGATTTTCGCACGTTTGGTTTTCATTCTGGTGAATGTTGTTTTTATAGGGGATGCCCAAAGGCATATCACCCTGCCTGTATCAAGCGCGATGAAGCATTCTTCCAGTCAGCAGCTAAGTGGAATTGCGGTACGTTCTCCATTTTTGGGATTGAATTATGTTTGTGATGGACATCATGGTGATTCTGATTTATTTAGTGCATGTGATTTTAGGGAAATGGGAATGTTCAATAGTAAGATATAAATTCGGAGAAATTTTTTCAATGCTTCCCTTTATATGCATGCTTAATCCATGTACATTGTCTCACATTTAGCTTCCCGGGCTTTTCATTGTACCAACTGTTAGTGCTAGAGTCTAGATCGAGCCACACGGATTACCATCATTTGTGATTGAACAGTTTATCTGCATACCTTGCTTTCTCCAATATGCCATTACGTTATCTTCTCATGCATTACTTTCAGCATAAAAACTCATTGTCACTGCATGATAGATATGGAATTTGGTAACTGGAACTTACAGTACTTCTTGGCCTCAAGTTCGCGATGAGACATTGAAACTGAGTGATATCCCTGAATTTTCAGGTTGGCATATATGCAGCACTTGTCAGAAGTCTTCCCATTTTATGTGCTATACTTGTACATATTCATTGTGCAAAGGATGTGCGAAAGGAGCTGATTTCTTGTGTGTTAGAGAAAATAAGGGCTTTTGTAATATCTGCTTGAACATGGTTAAGCTCATCGAGGACAGCGAGCGAGGAAACAAGGAAATGGTATGTTGTAAACGTAGATATTCTTTAACGCTTGCTGTATATGATATCAGTGATTATACTGTCAAATGACAGGATATATTCTGAGTCATGTCGTGCTAGATGCAGTATCCCATGTTTCTTCTTTTGTTTCTTCCATACAACATTGGTGCATCATCAAATCTAACTAGTATCGTTATCGGCATGTGTTGCCCCGGTAGTCTATATATATCACTTTATCCAAAGCTTTCATCAATGTGTAATTGGCTGACTCCTCTTTTTTTTCACGGCGTGCCCTGCTATACATATATGTCTAATGCCTTGCGAAAAAAGGCAACTTCAACCCGTTGTAAGGTCTTCCTTGATGCGCCAACTGAATTATTGTTTGCTTGTTAAGCTTTTTCCGGTCCTTAAACTGTTCCTTATTGATGAATTGAAACTTGTTTTCTGATACTGGTCTGTTCAATTTCATCCAACGAGCCAATTTTTAATTCACTGTTTTCTTTTTCTGATTTCTCAGGTCCATGTGGATTTTGATGACAAGACTAGTTGGGAGTATCTCTTCAAAGTTTATTGGGTATATATGAAAACCAAACTTTCTCTAACCTTTGATGAGCTGGCAAGGGCTAAAACGGTTGATTTGTCAGTTTCACTTTCTCGTAAAGGTGGGAACTCAGATGACCTTTATGCTAATAATCAAAGTTGTTTAGAGTCGTACTATGTGGGTGAAGGTCAAGCAGTACCTAACAGTAAAAGAAGAAAGACAAGGCGATGGCCGATCACCCTCCACAAGGAAGCTCGTCAAAGTGAAGAAAGAGTAGTTGGCCAATTTTCATCATCCCTTCCTAATCCAACAGAATTGGCATCAAAAGAGCTTTTGGAGTTTGTATCTCACATGAAAAAAGGAGACGCATCATCTCTCACTCCATTTGATGCTCAGTCTCTTCTGCTGCAATACATAAGGAATAATGACCTTTGTGATCCTAACTGCCAAAGCCAAATTATTTGTGATGCGAGGCTTAGGAACATATTTGGGAAAGCACGCTTGGATCACATTGAAATGCTAAAACTTGTCGAATACCATTTTCCATTAAGGAAAGATTCTCGTGCTGAAAGTATCACTTCGTTTGGAAAATATGACTCCAGCACAATGAAGGTGGATGATGTTATTGATGAGACAAACGATAATCAGCTGTTGGGTAAAGATATGAGACGCAGGAGACACAATAAAGATTGCAGTAAAGGACCTGAAACCAACTGCGATGGCTATGCAGCAATTGACGTTCACAATATTAACTTAATTTACTTACCCCTTCATTTGATGGAGAACTTACTTGTCGATGATAAATTCCATGAGACCGCTGTTGGCTCGGTTGTGCGAATCAAAATGTCTAGCAGTGATCAAAAGCAAGATATGTATAGGCTTGTCCAAGTAGTAGGTTTGTTCTGTACTTATTTTAACTTATTTGAGTGTTATATTTCTTACACTGCCTTAGTTAAGCTTAACTATGGTTGATTTTTTTACCAGGTGCAATCAAGGTCGGTGAACCATATAAACTCAGGAATAGGTTGGCTGGCTGGAAGCTTGAAATATTGAATATAAGCAAGAAAGAGGTCATACCAATTGATGAAATTTCAGATCAAGAGTTCTCTGAGGTTAGAGGAAATGTTATTTCTGACTGATTATTCCGTTGTATTGGCAGATTTTGCCTTCTTAACCCTCTCTCGGTTGGTAGGAATGTAGTTAGTCTGACAAGTACTACTTCATGTGTTGAGTTAAAAATATATTGAATTTAAAATGAAAAATGCTCCTAATATTTGATATGCATGGCTTTATTAGACTTGGAACTTTTTTAATGTTATTATTCTATTTTTCCAATTTACCTGGTAACTGGCCACGTATCGAGAGTGACAATGTGGTTGTATTCTTAATTTAATTTTATCTTGGTTTTGATAACTGATGCTGTATTCCCGTTATGTGAAATATATTCAAGGATGAATGCAAGCGATTTCGCCAAAGTATAAAATATGGACTTGCGACACGGTTCACAATTGTAAGTTTACTGGTTAGGTTACCTATTCATTTCAACATTCATATTCACGAACTGGTTATTAAGAATTGATTTGCTTGGCAGGGAGAGATACTTGAGAAAGCAATGGCCTTACGAACTGTAAAAGTGATTGATGTATGTTATGTACGCCAAGCTATAAAATTAGAAAGCCATGCTATGTGACTTATTGTATCTATCACCTAACACCGAGTTGGTGTCTTCTCTTGTTGCAGTATATTGAATCAGAAACTTTGCGCCTTACTCATCTTCGTGACCGTGCCAGTGAAAGTGGCCAAACCAAGGAATATCCTTTGTTAGTAGCTAATGTTCCTGAAAAGAGCTATTTTCCTGATCTCACACATACTATGAGAACTTGACCTTCTGAGTGTCATATGCATACGCCATTTCTGATCTTGATGACTTGTTCAATTTGTGAACTGTTTTGTTTAGAATCACAATTACCTTGTCTTTTGTCAATACCTCATAGGGGCACGCTGAAATGAAATTATGCTCTTGGGCTTTTTTGTCTATTTTTTGTTTAACATAGTTGAAGTGCATACGGATAAAAGAATGGTACTTTCTATGGAATTGGTAATGTAGCAACTATCTGCCTTTTCATTTCTTTTCCTTTTCCATCTTTAAGTAGCAGTTGAATTGCTAATGATTTCTTTGATGCTGTTTTGAGTTAATTTTATTTGGACACGGGCATGATTGTAAATGGTATTTGCCTAAAGCGTGCTCTTGTAAATGTATAGAATGGAAATGGAACAAGGTTCAAACTCGTGAAGAAATTCGCTTAGTTATTGATGAATTTTACATCATGATCAACCGAGGGATGTTACAATAGTGCTACTGTTGATGATGCTTTAGGTTTTTATGCCTTGCTTTCATTTACATTTTAGCTCTACGAATTACCAAACTGTTTCATTGAAATTCCATGACTGTATACACATTCGAAGATTATGTTAAAAAAATTGAGCTTTTGAACTCACCCGGCGAACGTCAGCGCTTGCAAAATGAAGTTCCTGTGGTGCACGAGGATCCGAATATGGATCCAAGACATCAATCGGAAGAGGATGGGAGACTGTCATTTCATAAAAAGAATGGTATGGGCATATGATAATACTGTCAAGTGTAGAGTTTATCTTCTCTGAATTTTCTGCGGCAGTGGTTGAATTCAATGCATGGAGATATTGCAAGCTTTATCCTCTTAACTTGATTTTCTATTTTCATATGCAGGTGACAGCTCTGTATCAAAGCCTTCTGGCATGAAACGCAAGGGGAGCGACTCAACGTCTCTACCAGAACTCGAGTTTGGTTCCAAGAAGAACGATTATAGTACCAATGGGGCCTCTGAGTTGTCATCCAGTTCCAAGGAAAACATAGGGGGTTTTATTTCCATGTTAACTGAGAAGCAGAGATCTTCTGGTATTAGTGGGATCACAGATAGACTAACAAAGTGCCAGCAAAAAGGACACCCGAACAGTCCTATTCAATCAAAAACCACTCCTGCAGCTAATCACTTTTTTGTTAAGAATGAAATGCATCATGTGGCTGTGACGGGGACTTCAACTGGGCCTCTACCTGCAAAAGTGCTGCCATCTGCTGGTAATGATGAAACAGAAAAGATCTGGTTTTATCAGGACCCCAGTTGGAATGTCCAAGGCCCTTTTTCCATGCTACAGTTGCGTAAGTGGAATACAAGTGGATACTTTCCACTTGATCTGAGGATATGGAGAACGAGTGAGAAGCAGGATGAGTCCATACTGTTGACAGACGCATTAGATGGGCAATTCTGCAAGAAGCCCGGGTTGATCTATAATACCTGTGAGATAAGCATCCAGTCTAATGCTAGCAGTGAATTTGTCCGGAGCTCCTGTTCGTCCAGTTTGAGTACTCCTGCCGAAATTGTTGTCAGTTCACGAGAAGGACAACGCGCTGACTCGCTGAAAAGCCATGAATCAGTGTCCAATTATTCACAACTTTCAAGCTCCCCTTCTACACAAACATTAGCTGGGAAAGCATGTGAGGCTTTATCTCTGCTGGCACAGGAGCGTTGGAATGGTCCAAGTTGTGCTGACAAGTATTACACTGAACGTGAAGTTGTATGTCCTAATCAATCCAGTCTTGTTCCTAACCTGAACAATGAAGATTTGGAGTCACGGACAGCTGAAAATAAGGAGGTCAGCCTTATCCAAAATCATGTTAAGAATGTTAGAGGCAGATCAGCCGAGGAGAAACATTCTGCGCCATCAAATATCCGTGCAGTGGACTCATTCCCCAGCTCGATAACTGAGTCAGCTCCCCAGTTATCTAATCAACCTGATTCTACTCTCAACTTGAGCAGCATTGCTCTGGAAATTCAGCCCACTGGTACTAAACTGCCTGCACCAGATTTATCTCCAATTGAGTTGGAACCTGTGCAAGTGAATTCTCATTTAGTTGGCGAATGTGGGCGAAATCAAGCTGTTACGGCTCACATTACCAATCATGTGATTAATGGGTCTGAAAGTCAGTATACTGATAACCAAATGACAGTGGGACCAGATCTGCCGCTTCCAGATTCGGGCTCGAGTTGGAATGGCAGTTCGTGTTTAGTTAATGCAAGTAAAGGACCTTCAATGATGCCAGTTGAACAGAATATGTGGAATTCAAATTCCCAAGATGTATCTTTGCCAAAAGCAAATGAGTTAGTTGTTGATATGATGCCGAATCAACCAGCAACTGATGGGCAATATGGTGTTTCGTCACCTTTCCAGTTTTGGCATTCAATTTTCGGTGAAGATGACGAGTTTCCGTTTGCAGATGAATCAGTTTCTGATCTGCTGGCAGAGGTTGATGCTATGGAGTGCTTAAATGGCCCTGTCTCTCCGACTTCAGCCATGGCGCGAGCAGTGGAATTTTCCCAAACATCAAAAGAGGATTGCTTCGCCTCTGATGAGGACCTAAACCTAACTCTTAATTTGAGGAAAGGCGATGATGCATTACGCCCCAGTGCCGATATTCAATTAGCCTGTCAACCCCCGGGTAATCATCCGTGTAATGGAAAATTAGAAGCTGGAGTTGCTGATCCACAGAGCTGCAGTATCAACCATACCTCTGGTACAAAGGTGAAGTAACATTTTTCAGGCAGGCAGGCAAGCAACGTTGAGGGGAGGTTTGTGAAAGTGTTGCCTTCAATCACAACTCAGCAGAGTAACATGAAGGCAGGATCGTGTTGGAAAGCATGATGTGGAGGGAGAACAAATTGTGCAGTCAGTGAACAGGCAATGTATAGGTTTGGAGATTCACAAAATTGCATATTTATCCGATACTTGGGCATTGGAGTGGGATGGGGGGCTCCCTTCCCAGTATGAATTCCTCTAATTTGGGACTTGGGCCCATTCTGTATTTGTTGTCCTTTGGCAGATGTTATTCGATTGTTTGTAAACCGCAGGGACTATGTAAAAGAAGAAGAGAGTGGGATGGGGTGGGACGAAGTAAGAACCATCCGAGGAGAGGACAGAGAGACAATGGGTGTTTCAGGGTGGGTAGTCTCGGGTCCAAGCTTCGCCCGCCCCAGTTGCCATTTTGACCCGTAATCTGCTACAAGACATCCCATGTTTTGAAACCGTCTACAGTTATACTTGACCTTAAGACTCTGTTCCTGAGTTTGGATGGGAGGGGCGGGGAGTTCCCGAGTTTAGGAAGAATTTGGAGAGACAAGAGAAGAAAATAAAAAAATTGATTAAAATATCTACTATAATAACATTATAGGATGTCGCGCTCCCGGCGGTTATGCTCCCCCTCCCGAATCGAACCGGTTCGGTTCAAAATAGATTGGTTCGGTTTGAAATCAGTCAGTTCGGTTCGATTTGAAATTTCAAAAAACTGTTCGGTTTGAAACGGGTAGGTTCGGGCCGGTTTGAAATGTTAATAGTTTGATTGCGGTTTCAAATTTTAAAAAACCGATGATTAATAATTTGATTCAGAATTTAATTTTTACGAACCAAATCAAACCGAACCGAACCCGTCGATTCGACGGGTACTCTCCCTAGTCCTTACATAGTATTTTTTGTTAATGAACAATCTTTCTACATCCCTTCCCCTCCAAATTCGTCCAATTTGGGAGGAGAAGAAATGAGGGGTTTTAAGCCCTTCCAAGTCACCCTCCCCCTCTAAATCCCTCCTATTAAAATTTAGTAACAGCATATTTTTAATTTTTCACATCTCTTTCCCTCCGAAATCTAACTCAAGAACACTACCTAAACTTGCATCGATGTCAGGAATGCCACCAGCAGTAGAGTAGTGAGACTTTCTGAAACATGCTACAATAATTTAAAAGAAAGTGAAGCACCAGCTAGCTACATGTAAACCAACCAAGCATTACTATATTTTTTGGTATACAACAATTTTAGAGAAAGTACAAAAATAGTGTATGTACAATCAACTTTTGCAAATTGACTGGAATTACTATCCTAATTTGTAGTTATCAGGAAATTTTCATTTCTGGTCACTTGTGTAATTAAGTAATTTTCGAGTCTCCCCTCTAAAAATTTTAAGTAATTGCAAATCAACCCTAATTAACTATATTTATTTTCACTAAATTATATTATTACTATTTTTCATCTCATATACTCAGAAACATTTTTTTTTCATTTTCCCTCTTTTTTATTGATTCGGGATCAGCTATATTTGTTTTTATAGATAGCAAATAGAACTCAGAGAATGAGAGCGACAAAAATAAGTAAATACGTAATATTTCAATTACGAACCAATAAGATCGCGACATGTGGATTATTTTTTAGTTTTTAGAGAGTATTAATTAAAATTTCAAAACCCAAACTGGTCTATCTCACCCTCATCATCGTAGTCATTAACTAATCAATCCCCATTGACGAAGCCATCGCCCGACCCGACCTTGCGCCGACGGACCTCAAATCTCCCCGTCCACGAAGCCGAGCTCGTCTTGCCTGCGCCATGGCGGCCGGCGCGGAGGAATCGGAGATACTGAAGCCGCGGAACGGCCAGCGGCAGTACCGATGGGTCGTCGTCAGGAACGCCTTCGAGGTTCTGCTCGTCAGCGATCCCGAGACAGATAAGGTGCGGCAGAGCTTCCAATTTCGTGCTTGATTGACGAATTCGGGATTTTGGAGAACGTCATGGCTGATGGCATCCACTGTGGTAGCTGCGACGGAGCTGATGGGATTTTCATTCAAGGAAAGATATAGGGTTAATTAGGCCAACTGTGAAATTTGGATTCAAGATGGAGGCTATACAAATTGCGAAATTCATATCCACGAAGGAGATTATAACAGACTTAGATACAGAAGGAGGTGACGCAAAACTCTAGATCCTAGAAAAACCTTTCGAAATATGAAATCTTACCTGTTTACGTTCATTGTGGCGTCCCATTCTCCAATTGAAGATGCGGCAGAGCAGATGGAATTTCTAGTCATGAAGAAATGTAGGGTTAATTAGAGTTGATTTGTAATTACATAAAATATTTAGAGGGAAGAATCGAAAATTACTTAATTACACAATTGATCCGAAATGAAAATTTTCTGATAATTGCAAATTTGGTTAGTAATGCCTCTCAATTTGCAAAAGTTGGTAGTAGATGCATTTTTTTTTTGTACTTTTCCCACAATTTTAACCTGAACCAAAATCGGTCTAACCATTTAAATTTCTAAACTCTGTCCTGACCAGTCATAATGTTGAAACGGGCGGGGCCGAAACAGCAGCAGCCACCTTCTTCCCCCGCATTTCCATCACCTTCCTATGCTGGTTGGAGTGCAAGACGCTCGAAAACGTCAGGCTACAAGCCGTCCCGACTTAAACCTCACTCCACAATTGTTACACAGCGTCTTCGCTCAAGAGATGGTCTGTAAGACCTACATAATAATGGATGACTTGCGGGGAGCCTACAAGATTGTACTAACAAAGAATACATCATTTCTCTGCTCGTATGATTAGTGGTTTGTCTTGAATAAAACGCATAATTTGTGATTGGATCTATATTCAACACAGTAAGCTAGTTTACAGTTATGATGATTAATGCAAAACAAAGATGATTTTACACACAAAAAATGTGATTTGTGCAAAACAAAATGTTTTTGTGTAAAAGAAACATGTATTAATTTGTGATTAGTGAGTAAATTCTAAAAACTATATCGGTTTTAAATAGCAGTCAATTGCTTGGCAGCGTTGAATTTTGTTCCCTTGTGATTTTTTGTTAATTAGGAAAAAATTGAAGTACAATAAGAAGATAGAATAAAATCAAAATCAAATGGTAGAAAATGTGCCAACCGAAAAAAATATAAAAAACACTGTCACAAGCACGTTTAAAAAAAAACTAATTAGTCAGCCAAGTGTGAATTTGGACGTACGGCAGATATAAAATAATACAGAGAAAAATAAAATATAAATATATGTAGAAAAAGAGACGGGAGTTGTTGCAATCGGCGACTCACTCATCTCGCTCTCTGTCCGCTTCCGATCGAAACCCAACCCGATCATCCCAGCCGGCTTCTCCAAAAGGTTAGACTCATCTCCTCCTACTCGTTCACTCTCTTTCGGTGATTCTTGGATTTGTTCGTCATTTAGATTCCGGTGCTGGCTAGGGTTTTCCCTTTTTAAGAAAATGGGTTGACGACGACTCTATGTCCCTATTTTTTTTTTTGTGATAATGGAGACTCACTGGAATCATAATTAGTTGGATTATCTGGATTCTGCTTATTTCAAATTCTTGGATTGTAAAGTCACTGATACTCGTTATACCCAGAAATATTTGCGATCGGCACTTCATTTGGTGCCTTTTGTGGATAGGAGTTAATATTCTGATAACAGTTGGATCTAGGCCAACCATCTCTCAACTTTATAATCATTCACTCGTTAGTGATCCCGATCCATTTAAGTAGACGAAATTGAAGGAAATGATACATTTAAAGGTGATCCCGAGTTTTTTTTTATGGAAGGGGTTTGGGTTTGAGGTTTTGGAACCCCATTTCCTTTCCTCCCAAATTGGATTGATTTTTAGGTGAAAATACATATTTCAGGATCAACCAATTTTCATAAGTCTTTCTTCTCCATTCAAATAATCTCTTTTCTAGCGCAAGAAATCTCTTAAAACTTTATAATCATTCATTTCTAGAGGGTGTGGAATAGCCAACACTCCCCTTCACGAACTAGTAAAATGTGGACAAACATGTTTTTGATACCAAGTGAGTATAGTTAGATCCACGCTTAGAACTCATTGACAATGGGTAAATGTCTGGTAAATGAAGGACTAGGTGCATGTTAATATCAAGAAGGGCTTTATGCATTGTTGCCTTGTTCTACTTTAACCAAAGCAGAAGTGCTTTTTAAACTAAGGGTCTGTTATTTTTGGCTGTGGCGGATCTGAACTGAGAGTGAAACAGTGATGAAACAATGATGATCAATTTTTATTAAATTAACAAACCAAGAAAGACTGAGCCGAAATGAGAGCTGATAAATAATCCAAAAAAAAAAGTCCTTGGAATTTGTTACTTTCTGATACTTTAAAGTAAGCCACACTTATATGAAATGTGATGGTTTTTAAACTCGTTCTGTGTGTGGGAGGCTCTTGCAAAAAGTAATCATTGACATGAAAAAACCTATTTATTTGCCTCGTACTGTTTTGTCAGACAGCTCAAATGAAATATTGTTTTCTCTCTTTGTTCAACAGCCTAGTGATTGCTTCAGGAGCTGAATGGATCGAGGAAAGAGGCATGTAAAGGCTGTTAGTTACAATTCTAAGATTTATATGGATCTCAAGGACATTATTAGGGAAAATGCCCTGCGTTTCCTTCCTGCAAAATCACTTTTCAAGTGCACTAGTGTCTGTAGGGATTGGAAGCTTCTGATCTCGACTCCATTCTTTGCCCACAATCAAAGTTTTTCTTTCAGAGGATTTTCAGGCCTGTTCTATCAGACCTCAAATGGGCTATTGACATTTGTCCCTCTAGATTCGAAGGCGCATGGGGTTCCAGACCCATCACTGAGCTTTTTGCCTCTGCCAGTTGTTGTCAGGTGCTCTTCCAATGGTCTATTGTGCTGTCAAGATTCATCCAAATCCTACTACATTTGCAATCCTGTGACCAAGCAGTGGAAGAAACTACCTCAACCAAATGCAGATCACGGAGCTGACCCTGCCATTGTTCTCATCTTTGAACCTTCACTACTCAGTTTTGAGGCTGAATACAAACTGGTATGTGCTTTCAAATCGGCTGACTTTGACGGGCTGGAGTTTGATATATTTTCATCCAAAGAAGGATCCTGGAGAGTTTCAGGAGAGATATGCTTCGGAAATAGGGGGCTTCTTCCTAGGTCTGGTGTTTATGCTGATGGGGTTGTATACTGGATGACAAATATGTGTTCCATCTTCGGATTTGATTTGGCAAAAGAAAGGTCAATTATTATGCATGGAAAGGCGTCTATGGGAGTGTTGAATGGCAAGCTTTGTTCGTTCTTCTTTGGGGACAAGGAGCTAGTTATTGAAGTGCTGTCTAATGCACACACTAACACTATGGCCATGAACAGCCACGATCCTGGTTGGAGAAAAATACGCCAGATTCAGTTTGATGTCTCTGCTTCGTCAGCAGAGACAGCTCCTGCCGATTCAGCCTCAAGTGATAAGGCAAGTGTATTTCATATGCATAAAATTGGCAGAGGTAGATATGGCCACCACCGTGAATCTGTATTGTTTGCCAACCATGAGATGGTGGTCTTTCAAACCGAGAAGAGGATCGTTGCACTTGATCTGAAGACGAGTGCCACCACAGTTCTGATGACTAGTGCTGAATCTACTTTTGAAAGGGATGCTAGATTCGTGCCTTATGTCAATTCCCTTATCAATTTGTAGAGTGTTCCTCTTGGAACCTTAATAGCTCATCGACTACCGGGTTGTTCCAAATTTAGGTCTCAAGTTCTTATACTCTTAAAATTTGCGAGTTCCTCAGAGGAACATTCTATCCTTGCACTGTTATTCTAGCTTGAGACAATTATCTGCTTTATTTCTAGTACAATATATCATTTTGCATGGTAAAAAGAAATTTTTGATCGTACCCATTTGTTTTGATGCATAACTACAGTAGTGGTAATAGGAAACTCACTGCTTAAATTTTAGTTACATTATAGTTAGTCCTATGATCCAAGAGGTCAATTTTGAAACTTGAATTACAAGCAAGCATCAGCTTTGTCTCTATTTGGCTTGCAAATTCCTAGCACCAGCTGCTCTCTTTTGTGCGCCCAACCTGCTGTGGAATCAATTACGTGATGCTGAAAACCTTCCAACTCTAGCTGCCATGATGGCTTGTGCGCCTACTGTGGTCAACACCTGAGGTATCCACAAGGTAACAATCTCTCACAAAGCACATTGAGAACCATGTATAATGCATGGGTGTCTGGTGATGAATTTCGCATGTTAATGGTGTTCTTTCCAAATGGATTAGAGCTACTAACGATTTCTTCGCGAACTTAAAGGTTGTTATATCTTAGAATGGCATTAGGGTCAAGAAGTCTCCAATATAGAGGTGCCTGAAATTTTGTAAGATGGAGAATTTACTTATTTGAAAGAAAATTACAAGAATCTTACTTTAAATGGCTACTAACTTACTTTTTCTTTGTAAGATGGAGAATTTTATTTGATTTAGTCTTAAATTTTTAATATAATATTTATTACATGGTTGAGACGCACACTTTGTCTGTAAGACAACTTTTACGTTGGCTCCAATAAAATCAGCCGCATGTGCTCTCCAATAACAATCAGACCCAAGAACTCTTGGACGGATGTCCACATTTGTTATCAATTGAGCCAACTCTTGCTGGTAGTTTTTGTAGGTTTTTGTTAGAGAAAATTAAATGCCTTGTTAGAGTAACTTTATGTGTCAATAGTGTTCAGCGGAGAGAGCCTTCATTCTGGGTACCAGACAAACAAATATTAGAGACTTAAGAGAATTATGTTCAAGAGTGTTGAACAGAGGGCGTCGATTATTACAATACACATCTATCAACAGTAGTGATCGTGAGGGCATAGGCTTTGTTGAAAAACAAACCAAGTTAAACATACTGCTAATTTATTTTGTGCTTTATTCATATTATTGTGTATTGATCCGAGTGTTTCATGTGAATGTGAGTGTATTGTGTCACCATTTTGTTACTTGTGACGAGAAGAGAGAGAGAACTCTTTTCCTAACACAAATCATATCCAGACTTTAGATAGAAGAAAATGAAAAAACTACAGACCTTAGAAAAAGATGAAATAAAAGCCATAGGCGGGAATGATTTTGAATCCAAATATTCTTCAGATTTGGAAATCAGACGCTACTGTTATGGGAGAGTATTCGATTTTAACCGAATAAGAAATTTTGTAAAAATCGATGATAAGTCTAACTTATATTTAAGTCACTTGATTCTCTAACATTCGAGGGTATAATAAACTAATGGTTTTAGTGACTTTTAATATTCAGAGGTCATTTAAGGTCCTAATGGTAAAACGTGCTGAAAATAAAATTTTAAATGTGAAAAGACAGACAAAATTGGATCGACAAACGAAGGCATATTCTGCTCGCACACAAGGCCGCACGCTGAAGATTGCAGCCATGCGCGGGGTGACGTGGCGGAAAGTGTACACATGGAACCATTAAGAAAGGAGCAAGAAGCAAACTCAACAAGAGGCCGCACCCAAGGCCAAGCGCGCGACATTTTAATATTTTGCATGCGACACACTGTTGTTTCTACAAATCAAATCAATAAGACTTAGCAAATTCATGGGGCATATATTTGAACACCAGATGTCCGATTTTGATGATTCAAATTACTATAGAAGGAGAAAACAAAGATCTGTAATTTTTTAAGAGGAGTCAAAGTTAAACTCTCAACGAATTTGCACCAGCAGAGCCGAAAAGTCCCAGTGTAGTCGAGCTTTCTTATTTCGACTCAAGCTTATGTTTCCTGATTCCAAATCAAATGAAGTTTGAATCATTCAAGATTTCTCCAGAGATTGTGACCAGAGATACAATAAAACAAATAAAAGATTTTCTAAAGAGAGAAATCTTAGTTTCTACAAAGATTGAGACTTGAAATACGACTAAAAAAAGAGGGTCTCACTCGATCATTCAAAACAACAAGTCTCTTTGAAGTTTTCTCTCATTCTAGTTTGGATTTGTATTTGAGATTGGCTCCAAAAAACTAATAGAGGCCAGCAGAGGAAGTCACCGAGTGAAGGAGCAAGATGGATATATAAGAGTTGTTTCTAGTTATCTTTCTTTGTGTTTTTTTATGGCCATTCATGACTAAATTTTCTTGTACACTTCGGTTTAGTTAACTTTTGAAGTTGATACTGTGAGATTATGGTACTCATATGAAATTCATATCTTGCAAGTGTGTTTATTGAGCCTAACCTCTATGATCAATATCACAGCCTGACAAACTATGTTCCCTTGCGTATATTCTATTATCTATCTAATTGTGAAGGCTATGACAAATATCGATTAGTTGAGCAGCAAATAAATATTTGGCGAGTATGTTTATGTGGTAAATATACTCAAGATAGGATAGGATCGGATTATCTTGACTGAACACCCTTTCATTGATCGTTAATGCAATTGTTTTTTTTATTATTCTATCTTTTATATTGGCGTATAAATTCCTGCCATTTGAGAGTTGGGAAGAGAGAGAAAAGATGGATTGGAGAAAAAAAAACTTTTATTTTCTCTCACCCCCACCTTACGCCTCTATCTCTTGAAAACTTAAATCTGCTATCCTAGTTATCTATCTGATGAGAACATAACAACATCTGAGGAACATAATATCCGATGAATATGACAACACCTGATCGATTAACATAGTAGTTTATATAATGAATAGAGCAGTTCATCTTATGAATATAATTTCTTATGTGATGAATATTTATATTTTTTGATGCTACAAAGTTGATAATTTATTAATTTTTATGTATTTTACAATCCTTTCAATTATGACGTGTTCATGTGAAGTCTATGTAACCTCTTGTTACTTTCACTACTAAGCTTTCCTACTTCTCTTCACTGGGTTGTTGCATATTTTTATCATGATTCTATATTAATGTGATTGTATTAAAACCAATTTGAACATAAATTTGTAGCATATTTAATTCTTAAATTCTTATTATTGCAGTCAGTGAGGTCTTCAACTAGGTGCCACTTCATGCATTTTTGTAACCTCTAATTTGTAGAAAAATATACAAACGAGACTTGCAAGATTATATTCTCATTCATAAACAAATAATTTTTGATGAATATATATATTAAATTGATGAATATATGTATCTAACTAATTATTATAAAATAAATTGATAAACAATTGTATTAAATTTATGAACATAAGAATCAAATTGATGAATATATGTATTATATTGATGAATATATGTATTAATTTGATGAATATATCTATCAAATTAATGAATATAAGTATCAGATTGATGAATATAGGTATTAAATTGATAAATAATGTATTATATTGATGAATATGTACCAAATTGGTTAATATATATATTAAATTGATGAATATATAAACAAGGAGGGCAGGTATTTTAATTAAACGACGTAAAACGATATTTTTTTTCTA
>NQLW01000008.1:1003606-1023868 GCA_002312845.1 Kalanchoe fedtschenkoi
AAAGGCCCCCACAAACACATATCATTTCATTTGTTTCTTTTACAAATAATAATTAAATTAAAGGAAAATATTGAAATAGGGGGTTTATACTACCCGGCCTAACTAATGACGGTATGAATTAGCATGTTTTTTAATAGGAGAATTACCTTAAATATGAATTATCGAGCGTTCTACCGTACGCCACAACTTGCTCCTAGCCCGCCGTCAGCTACAATTTTTTTTAAATTATAGAAAATAAATATATTATTATAATGCACACACCAACTGATAGGAGATTCGAACTCTAATAATAGAGATTATCAACATATCATTGAATCTCTCAACTTCAATCTAGCCGGAGACTTGTCTCTGATTCTTACCAACCTATGCCTGATTTAGTCTCTGAAATCACTCTTCTTGCTAGAAAAATTAATATGATTCATTATTCCTGACTACATTTCAGACTGCAAGAGTCTCAAACATCTTAGGCTGTGTTTGGTTTAGCGAAAATTTGAGGAAAAAAAAATTTGATGGAAAATTAGAAAGAATCTTTTGTTTGGTTTAAAAAAAAATAGGAATGGAAAATAGGATGGAAAATTTATTTAAATCAAAGAATATTTTAGTACTTTCTACAAAATTTTCCACCTCAAACCAAACAATTGTAAAATAAAATGAATTTTTTGATGAATTCATTTTCCCTTTAACTTTTTTTCCCTTCTAACTTTCCTCAAATCAAACACAGCCTTAAGCTCTCCGCCAACTACTTGATGCGTAAAATTCCCAGCTTCTTCGCTGAGACCTGCTCAAACTCACTAGTGAGGTCAGAGCTAGAAATGCATATTACGTGTGTCAAATATATGCTTTTACAGAATAAACTTGTTATAAATTTAAAGGGTTCAAATTTACCCGTTTAAGATATTTAAACTATATTTTAAAAGTATCAACTTTAAATCAATTAAACTTGACGCTCTAAAATATAAATTTAGTGAGGTCATTTGACCCCACTCACATCAACATAGATATGTGAGGTCATTTACTATTAACTAACGATTAATCTGAAAAGAGAAAATTTAAATATTGGGGTGAGTCAAAAAATTCAGTGAATAGATAAATCGTTACGTACTTTGGAGAGTCGAGAGGAGTTTTTTTATTTTAAACTATTGATGATAAATATTTTATTTATTAATTAATATTTTATTTGTTACGCACGACTCGCTTACTATTTGTACTTTTATTGTATACATATGAGGTAATTTATCATTTTGTTGGCATATATTTCTTATATCACATCAAAATGGCATATGTTAGTGCAAATGTTTATGCGTGAATAAATATAAAATGCGAGGTAAAAGCCTTTTTGACTATGCAGTCGTCATTGTCGATCTAAAATCAATCATATGTAAAAACGCTCCTCTTCTTGTAACAAGACGTCACAAACATGGTGCAACGTGCTTGCATAAATGAATGCTCAATATGACAAATTCACTTTTCCAAATGGGTGTATGTTATGTCTGTATTATATCCAATATGCTTAATTAATAATCACATGTTTAGCTTGCACTAATAGCTAGAATCCAAAATGAAGCATATTATACCCAAAATGAAGCATTATTAATGCTTCATTAATAATCACATGTTTTGATTATAGGTTAAAAGTTGATAACTTTAAAATCAGATATAATTAGATTATGAATTTTATACTGATAGAAAACTTGTTTCGAATTAAATAATTTAAAGTCAAGAATCGCCCAATTCAGATATCTGAAGCTCAAGTTTCACACCCTCAAAGTTGTTGGTATGAGCTGTAAATTTTTAACAGACAGGTTTAGACTCATAACTTCGGGATATTATTTCTCTCTAACCAGGTGGAATTGGAAAGCATGTCATACAATTTAAATATCTAAGTTTTACGTAGAACATTTTTAGAGAAAGATGTACTCAATTTAAATATCAAAACCGAAAAATATCTTCATCCAAAGTCGGTAGGAAGAACTTCCCAAACTAGCAGACATCTTCATACCTCTATCTTTCAGTCCAATTATACAATTACTCTGGTTGAATTATAATTCAAAACTTAAATGTTAGATGACTATGTTTACGTACAATAACTTTGAATCAAGAATAACTCCAAAAAAATTGACAAAAACTCGGTTTAAAGCTACACTTAAGATGGTTGGTAAAGACGTGCACATGTTCAAACTAGTCGATATTGGTATTCCTCGAATGGCTGCTACTCCTCCCGTCCTTATCAGTCACAACCTTCGCACCTTTCACAAAGAGATTATGTTGTGTGAATGTCTCTTTAAGAACATAATTAGACACATTCGGAGAACAGTGAAGAGGTCCAAGCGTCGTTCTGTTTTTCTAATAATATTTCTTACCAATTAGAAAAAATTATTTTTATTGTTATATTTTATTATTATTATTAGGAACATTATAATTTTTGAATTTCTTTCTACCCAAATTGTATGGATGTGAGAAGAAAGAGAGGGGCAGAGCTCAAAAAAAATTATATCCCCTATTATCTTTATATTTAATTTCTGTTTTAGTTATTTTTTTTGTAAATTAATTTAGTAGTTTCATTAATATTTTTTTCTATTCTCTCAAATTCATCCAAGTATCACCTATTTTTCTTTTCACTTTTTTTTTCTTTTTTCTTTTCTTCCAAATACTTACCTCTCCAATGTCTCGTAACTCATTAACAAAGCCTTATTACAGTCAATGAAGCTTTGATGCTTTGAGGTTGTTTTTGTTTGTAACCCTACTCAGCTCCGACATCTCGCGAGAACTGTAGTGACGTCATCGATCATATAGAGCCAAGCTGGTGGCAGCAGGAGGAGAAGCCGGAGATGGGGACGCTAGGGAAGGCGATCTACAGTGTCGGATTCTGGATCCGTGAGACCGGCCAGGCACTCGATCGCCTCGGGTGCCGCCTCCAAGGCAATTACTACTTCCAGGAACAACGTAAAGTCCTCAACTTTCTCCATTTCAATTTTTTGTTTTCTTTTTTTATTAATGTGCATTTATATTTCCGAGCCCCAGCAAATTGCCTGAGAATAGCTTGCTAGAGTTGATTTTGGAACTGAATATTCAGGTTGGACTGAGGCTCTTGATTTTGGTCAGACGGGATAGGTTGATGCTGTAAATTGTAATATGCTTAAAGATGGCTGAATTTTTGTTTTCACTTCAACTTTTAAGCGCCCGGATGTTATATCTTACTGTGGTTTTTATGTAGTTTCCAGGCATCGGGCGCTTATGAACATATTTGACAAAGCCCCTGTGGTGGATAAAGATGCATTCGTAGCTCCTAGTGCATCTATCGTCGGGGATGTGCAAGTGGGTCGGGGATCATCTATTTGGTATGGATGTGTTGTAAGAGGTGAGTGAGCTGCTTCAAAATTAATAGTTATGAAATGACATTTTTTTATGGTTGATCTTCATGAGGGATTTCTTTTAGTTAATGCCCTAATCAGTTGAATGGGAGGCATTTGCGTCCATATGTTACTGGCATCTTGATCCTTTTTTAGATTTTAGGATGTGGAGTGATGATAAGATAAGACTAAAAGTGCTAATATCATGAAAGATGAACAAAATTCTAAGATAAAAGACTTGCATCGCCTTTTACATTGCACCCATCGTCATGGGAGCATATCTCAGTTCTATAAGACCAACCTTCGTCCACCTGTGAACAAGATTGGTTAATGTGATTTTGATGCTTATGGTTTTTCAGATAGATCACAGTCTCAGTTTATTGATAGTCACTTAGCTGTTAGTTCCATTTGTATATCTAGACTTACCATTTTGTAAGTTTTTGTAGGTTCTTCACACTGCTAATAGAAAATGCACATAAGATATGCAACTTCCCGTTTGAGAACTTATCTCCTCCTCATTCAGACTCATCACTATAATTGCATATCATCAACCGAGTTACAAATAGAAGACTAACTTATGATGCCCAAGAATTAAATAAATTGAAATGCTATTTATTGTCTAATAGGTTAAGAAATAGACAGTCTGCAGGCTGCACCCCAACATCAGGTGACACGCGTATTTTTACCCTTCATATATGTCAGTATTTTTTTTTAAGGGTCAATGTAGTCAAATAAATTATGTTCAAAAATGAAAAAAATAAGCGCTAATAACCTATTTATTATCTATTTAATTATAGACATATGAATGGAAGCGGTTTGATAATTAATAACTACTAAATAAATTGTAAACAAAAGCATAGAGATCAAATCGAACGGAGAGGATAAACATTATAGGATTTCTACTTCACCTAGTCTGCATGTAAAACTCATCATGTTATTTAGACTCAAATAAATCATCCAAATTATGCATTTTCAATAATATGGAATAACAACTCAATAATTTACTATGAATCGAACTTCTTAATGTTTCTACGCGGTAGATTATGCATAATCATCCAAATGCATTTTCAATTATGCATTTTCAACTGTTCATTTCATATTTGTGTTATCTCCCAAGTCTGGTCTTCTTTGCTCACAATACTAGTCAAAGGGTGATGAAATTTATATTTTCTTAAACATGGAGTCAAGATATATGATTAATAAACTGCTTAATATTTTTTGCCAAACTCTTGATTTTAGTCTTAGTTTGACTAGGATCTACAACTAAGTAAAATATCCAACATCCCGATTCTGGTCTTAGTGGATTAATGAACTTTGACCAAAAGGATAATTAAGTATAATATTAAATTTAATTCTTCTAACGTGCATAGTCAAGCCACGAATTACTAAGCATGACAATTCTTAAGACGAGAAGTGAAAGATCAATTAGATAATCAATCATACACTTGACTTACACATATATAATTTAAAGAGGCGCGTAAATTAGTGGGAGAAAAATATTCTTAATTAATAAACATGATAAAATTGATTTTACACAAAAGTTAAGATCCATGGGACACTAAGATTGAGACGACTACTCATTACACATTATTGAAATAACAATCGTCAAATATGTATGCAAGTAAAACAAGAATGGTAGAGCAAAGTTTAGTCTCTTGAAGCTTTTACTCTAAACATAATTCTTCTCTCCAGCCCTTCTGGTGGAAACATGTGTTATGTCATGATAGGATACCAGAGTTTGAGTCTATGTCGCCTATTTATTGTGAAATTGTCTTCTTGTATTTTTTTGATAATTTTACCAAAATAGGCCTTTAGATGATAAAATCAAATCTGCCCAAATTTTTCTATCTGGGTGATGACACGTGACAACAGCACAACCCGGACCGTGCTGAAAGAATTAAGCATCACCTTGACCGTGTTAAAGCTAGAAGCACAATCCGGACCGTGCTAAGCAAAGGCAGAAGTTGTGTTTTCGCCTTTGAGCACAAGCTGAGTTGTGCTTGAGGAAGTCTCCTGGTCATATTTTCGTCTTTTGAAAGCCGCCGACATGATCCGGAGCATGACCTGGACTGTGCTGAAATATCAAAAATTTCATGTTGAACCTTACATTTTGCTTGTAGATATATCAGCCCCTGAACTTCAGAAATTACAGTT
This sequence comes from Kalanchoe fedtschenkoi, assembly GCA_002312845.1. Taxonomy (NCBI): domain Eukaryota; kingdom Viridiplantae; phylum Streptophyta; class Magnoliopsida; order Saxifragales; family Crassulaceae; genus Kalanchoe; species Kalanchoe fedtschenkoi. The sequence goes on from NQLW01000008.1 coordinate 1,009,111, forward strand.
TGGTTTTGTAAGTTTTTCTTTTCGGCAAATCACGCCCAAAATTTTAGAAATAACAGTTTAACCTCTGAAGTTTTGCATTTTCGGAAATCGCCCCCTGAACTAAACATTTTGTCCAACTATAAATTAATCTATTAGAGACAATCAACTATATATTACCCATAATTAATTTAAAATGATTCAAATTTCATAAGTATAAGCATATAAAATAATATAATATTTTACCCTATCAGGATACTTTTACTAGAAATTAGGACAGAGTTGAAAGCCCTTTCAAACGGAGTAACGGACTGTGTGTGTCTGTTTAGCAGTTTGCTTGCTTATTTTCCTTCGTCGTCATGAGTATAGTGATATCATTTTGTGCTTTCTGTCATACACCTAAATATATGTTCTGACAATGCTAGTATCTTTCAGTTTTTCTTTGGATTTGATGAAAATTTTCTATTTTTGGCGGACCTTCCAATCACCAAAGTTTCATTTCTAATTCATTTTTCACTTATATGTATGGAACTGTCCTTCCCTATTTGTATAGTTTGTTCCTTCAAATTTTATTTCTAACATTTTTAATATATAGGTGATGTGAACAGTGTCTCCATTGGCTCTGGAACTAACATACAAGATAATTCTCTTGTTCATGTGGCAAAATCCAATTTAAGTGGGAAGGTTCTACCCACTATTATAGGTGACAATGTCACTGTGGGTGAGTAATATGTACCAAAAATGCTTGCAGTAGTTTGTAATGGAAATTGCACCACCATGTACTGAACTCCACCACACAACAGGTCATAGCGCTGTTTTACATGGATGCACAGTCGAAGATGAGGCTTTTATTGGCATGGGTGCCACCCTTCTAGATGGGGTGTTTGTGGAGAAGCACTCAATGGTTGCTGCCGGCGCTCTTGTCAGGCAGAACACAAGGATTCCATGTGGAGAGGTTTGTCAGAATTTCAATCATTTTGAATTTAAATATAGTTGTAGCTGTAGACTTAATTTAAAGTCCAAATATACTTTGTCCTGTCACTTCAATACAACATCAAATCAAGCAGGGCACAAATGAATGAAGCAAGCTTCAGTTGTATCCTTTTTTAATTAGCAACTTTAACCGGTGGATGCTTTGAGAAAGGAGATTTTGAGGTCATATTTATGTGTAACATTAGATAACCAGACAGTGGTCAGTGAAGACGTTAAGAAATAATGTTAGTTCCAATTTATACGGACTAGTGATCCTCTTTCCTTCCCTTGAAATCTACTAAAATATGGGAGAGTGGAGCTATTAATTGTGTGATCCATCTTCAGACTTTTCAGCTGTATCTTTGTGGAACAAGACCTCTGTAGAACTATTGAAGGAAACACTCTGCCTCATAAATGAACTTCACATCTCAAGATTTAGTGATGTGTAGATTTATAACAATTTCATGGCGTGACAGGTCTGGGGAGGAAATCCGGCTAAGTTCCTCAGGAAGCTGACAGAAGAAGAAATGGCTTTCATCACACAATCAGCTACCAACTATGCCAACCTAGCTCAGGTTCATGCAGCTGAGAATGCTAAAGGCTTGGAAGAAATCGAATTTGAGAAAGTGATTCGCAAGAAGTTTGCCCGTCGCGATGAAGATTACGAGTCTATGATTGGTGTAGTCCGTGAAACACCTCCAGAGCTCATCCTCCCCGACAATATCTGGCCAGATAAAGCACAAAAAGTAACATAAATCATTATTCTCTCCAGGTAACATTCTCCAAGATACTGTTGTTAAACCACTTTCTATTGTAGAGGAGGCTTGGCGGCATATGAATTCCAATAACATCCTTTTTTTTTCCCTTTCCCTTTATCTTTTTTGTATTCGTCAGACCTGATTTCTAACTTCCTTTTCAAAAGAAAGCAGTTACAAGGATACCCTTCGCCTTTAATTTGTCTCCCCCTTTATCTGGCATAAAATTGTGATAAGAAAAAGATCTGATTGAGCTATGAAGAAGAGCGAGGTATCTTCTTAAAGAAAGTATGTTGTAAATGATACCAATGTTGACATGTGTATTATAATGTTGGTGAGGTTTTTAGAGGGATGCATGTATGCAGTATGCTTGTTTTAGAGGCATTTTAAAAACTGGTTGACGATTTTGTGTGGCCTGGCATTATGTACTCAATCATGCTGCCCACTGAGCGAACAAGCACAGCAAATCTGCATCATGGCATCATGCATTCATATCTTTCATTTATTAACTTTTTTTTTGTGGCTATGGCACTTGATGAAGGCAACGAGAAGAGGGGCTGCTTCTTTTGTTTCAGGAAGTAGCCACAAGCGCATATCCTATTCTGCGTAAAACATTTTATGGTAGCTGATAAGCTTGCAATCATAATTGTAGCAGTAAAGAATTGTCATGAGTGTGGCCTGGTGGTAAAGAGAGTGAAAGGAGAATTCTAAAAGTCTCCATGGTCAGAGTTCGTATTTTCTGGTGGTCGGATGTGTGCGTTGTAATTTATATTTTAATAAAAAAAATTAAAAAAAAATAGAAAAGAATTACTTACTTATGTAGTACCCATTAATGGGTTACATAACCATGTTAGAATTCAATTAGTTTGGCACACCAAGATATGTGAAGCAGAGCAGGCAGATTGGAAAAGAGGGAGGTATGGCTTGGCAGTGCCTTTTCCATTATCGGCTCTCACTTGATTGTTTATACAATCACTTGCTCTCCATGACAACCAACCCTTTGATGTCAAATGAATTCGGCTTCCTTTCTCAGGCACTATGATAAGATATCAATACATGCCTGCTGTGGGCTGCAGCTGCATGGATTTTAATTTTTTTTATTTTCCTTTTTTACTTGCACAAAATAAGAGTCATGAAATATGTGTTCGCTGTAAAGAAAAGAAAAGAAGTGGCTGTCGAAAGTGTCCTAGGTTTCGAAACGCTTTGCACGATTCCATGAAACCAAACATAAATATGCCTCGATGTTTCACTAGCATATACTCCCTCCGTCCTCTAATATATATCGTTTAAGATTAATTTGAGTAGATTAAGATGAAGTTAATGTTAGCGGTTGCATAAATTTAATGAGTGGGTGGTTGATGTTTTTTTCAAAAAATTCATACAAAAAGTAAAATTGGTAGATTGTTACTGATGATGAATGATTTTTTTTATTGATTATGATAAATAAGTGATTAATGTTTGACATTTTAAGGTAGTTCTTGATATTAAATACACATCGAAATTTATTATTAAGTAACAAGTAAAAGTTGACAAAAAAATTCGATTAAGTGACATGTAAAATAGTACATAGAGAGTATTGGAATTTCGACGGTTTAAATACGCTCATTGACCATTGCTGCCATATGCAATGCCATCCACTGACTTCCATAAATTATCAATTTTTTTTGAAGGCTTGTAATATAATAGTTGAGCTCTTAGATTAGATTTAAGATGACAAATAGTTAAGTTTCTTAAACACACAAATATCACTTTTATAGATTTTTCATTCTTTCATGAAATTGTGTCTCCCTTTTTGACGCAATCTTATTAAAAGAAAATTTATATATATATATATATATATCAATGGAGAATCATTTTTTGTTGAAAGAATTGAGAAATCTAATCAATCCATTAGACCCACTTACACTTGTTGTGCCTCATATTGAAAATGAATCTTAAATTAGATCTTATATTTTTTTTATAAATAATTATGAAATTTAATTTTAAAAATAATATCAAAAATAGTTATGTAAATTGATTTTAAGAATTGAAAAAAGAGAGAATATGAGTGACATGTGTCGGAAAGGTGCACTTTCTGCTAACCATTATACTTCGACTCTCCTCAAATTGTGACATTTGTACTCTCACATATCCCATTATATTTTGGCTCCCATTTATGGACAAAAGCTGTCATCGGATGGCTATTGCTTAGTTCTTAGTTCCCACACTTAGTGTAGTTCTCTCATGAACCTCACTCTATATATATGATGAGGATCAAATGAGAACCACATTTTTAGTGAGAATTGAGAATCCAATCAAAACTCGCCACGAATAGGAGTAGTTTATGTTAATCTTATAGTCAAGCAGAACGTTTGTTGCAGTAAACATATTTTCTTAGTTTGGTTTAGTGAATTTGATTTATAAGATTTTATACTTTGATGAAGGATTTCTAACGGTGAATATTTTTCTGTATCCGTTTTGTGGGGATGAATTTTTTTCTGAGTTTTATGGATTTGAATTTTTTTAATCTTAATTTTTCTGTATTAATGAATAGTGTGGGAAATAGTGAATATGTTTATGTGGTTAGTGAACATTAGTATGAACAATGAATAGGGAATATTTTATTTTGGGTTTGATTAGTGGTTATGAGATAGTGAATATTTTTTTGAACTCTTTTATATTGTTATATTTTTATGGTATGTGTTGAAAATTTTCTAGCTTTGAGTTCTCCGAGTTTTAAGTTTTTCATGAGTTGATGAATAATGTTGTGTTAGTGAATATCAAACATGTTTTTGGTGAATTTTAGGTTTTAAACCATGAAATGCATTTAGTGAATTTAAACAAGCAACGAACATAGTTGAATTTAGGTTTGAACATATACAATGTCGGATTTTCTAAGTAGTGTGAACATATAAAATTTTCACAAAATATTTCTATGCAAATTCAAAAATGTCACTATACTGCAATCATTCATCAAGTTCATGAAAAACTCAAATTCAGGGAAAAACAAACTCATAAAAGTATTCATACAAACTCATAAAAATAATGTTCACTACACAAAAACTCAATAAAAATGAAAAAAAAATGTTCACAAAATTTATACAAAAAAATTACAATCTACTATCTATTCGTTATACCAAACAAAAATATTCGGAAAAAAAACCTAAAAAAATTATAAGAGAATCTAAAATCCAAAAAATATATTCATTATCCTAAATTCAAAAAATTCAGTAAATTAGAAGACTTACATAATAATAAATAAGACTTACATAATTAATAAGTATAATAAATATTTTTAAAAATCATATAATTGAATAAATTTCCAATAAATCCTCATTTTCATATATACACCGCAACCATACGATCGGCAAGTAGCTAATCTCATCCTCACCAGAATCTGGGTGATGCGATAGTGCCATGCTATTCGCTAATCAATCATTTCATTTTGATTTTATTTCTCTTGCTAAGACCTAAGAGTAGTAAATATACTAAATTACTCGAATCTTAATTCAACCATCTAATGCCACCAAGTCGCATGATGTTTCCTCTATCATCTCCAAATTTTTAGTTGAATATATATTTATTTATATTTATCTTATGACTTTCACTTGATTTTAAATTAGATATTGTACTTTGTAAATTTTCAATTCAAGTATTTCAAAACTAATTTGAAATTTAAAAAAAACCACTATAATTCATCTGATTAAATGTGAATTCTCAATATCATGCAATATACTATCTCATTTACAGTGTTGGTGTACTTGATTCCATGAATTATAATAATTTTTTATTTCAAAATTAATTTTAAAATATTTAAATTAAAAATTTATAAAGTACGGTACATGACTGTGAAAATACAATTAATGTAAAAATAAATTAACCCTCTATTAAAATATAATATTTGAAATAAAAGAGTGTCCAATTCTGTCATTTCATTTTCAGTCCGTTCCGTTCTCTCTCTTTTCAACTTTCGTGAGTCTCTGCAAAGCAAGCTATTGTCGTCGTGGTTGTCGTCGTCGTCAGTCAGACTCCGCAAAACAAAGCTGAGCTCATCAGCAGCCAAAGTCTCTCACTCCGCTTTCTGCTCACAATTTCCATGGATAGCCACTCCACCAAAATCCGCACCCGCACCCGGAGCAGCGCCGCCGCAAACGCCTACGACGACCTTCCCAGCTTCCGACCCCCCGCACTATCCCCCTCCGAGGACGATTACTGCGAGATTTTCGGCGGGTTTCAAGGTGCTCGAGGAGCTTCCTCCATTCCGGTTCTCGATCTTCCTCCCGTGGATCACCACGACGTCTCCTTCGATTTCCGCTTCTTCGATTATTCGGAGGTTTTCGGCGGGTTTGAGGGGCTCGATTACGCGGTGCCGTTTGACCACTTGTTCTCGCGATCCAACGGTTTATATGTGTCTTCATCTGATGATGCCTGGTAATGTTATGGGTGGTGTGCTGTATGTGATAAATCTTTTGAGCTGTTTTGTCTTTTTTTTCAAAATAATCTGTGTGTGTGTGTGCGCGCTAAGCTTTTTTAGGTTTGGATTATTTATTTCGGAAACTTTTGCTGGTTAAGCAAGTGAAGAAAGTTAGATGAACATCATGTGGAGGCTTGCTCTATTTAATTATGAGTCTTGCGTCACTGAATTGATCCTCACTGTTGAAATTCAATTTAACTTGGTTTACATTCTACCCTTCCACAGCTACTGTGTTGTTGAGGCTGTTTGAAGAATATTTGCATTTTTTGGCTGAGTGCTAGTGCAATATGATTATTGCAAGCCCCATCTTGCATTTAAGTGAAGATCAAGTTGATAGGTTGAATGTTTGTGTTGTCCTGCTGGGATAATTTATTGTGGGGGCTTGCTGTCTTAACTCTTAAGATTCTGAGCTTCCAAGTTTGTACGGTTCCTAATCGGTGACAGTGTGATAATGATGCTTGACGCTGACAGTAAAGTGGGTTTGTTGTCGTTGTTACTTGTAGGACTCCTGTGGAGACGGACTGTTTGTCAGAAGAGTGGGATGCTTCTCCTTATTCTTCAGAATTCAAGAACTTTGGAGACGATAGTAATCAACGATCCACCGATGCTGGTAAAAAACAGTTTAGCATGTCTTTTCTGAGGAAAAACCAAGTGAGCGAAGAGGATGCATCAAATACTGCACATGTGGCTCCTGTACTTGCGGTTCCTGGGTATGCTTTTGTGGTTGAACAAGTTGCCCCTTCAGAGAAGATTGAATTCCAAAATCCACGACTGCAAGCTACTGCTGCTGCTGATGATGAATATAGTGGTAAACTGATCAAAGGCGGAAAAATGGCAGCAGAACTTTCAGAGAAACCCGCAAGGTGCCCTGAAATAGTTGAACTTGACAAGGTAGATATACAAAATGGCTCCAATCATAATGAGATGTTTGTCACAATATCTGAAATCAACCTTAAAACCCAGCCTTCTGATGTGCCTCCACCCTCAAGACCACCTCCTATCTTTGATGCCAGAGATGGAAATACCAGTGAAACAACTTCTTCCCTTAGAGCTCCTTGTGGCAGAGAATGTTCTTCTGAAGTTACTTCAGAGAATGGTTACCCGCCTCCATTTCTTGATGTGAAGGTTGATGCAAGTTCTTCTGCTGCCTGCACTTCATCTGTGAGAGAATCAATGAAGAATTCTCAAGTCAAACTTACATGTATAAAGGAATACTCACAAAAAGAGAACACTGGTAAGAGCCATGTGAATTGTTATCCTAAAGATGAGGCTAAGTATTGTGTGGCAGTTGACAAGTCTCACCGTTCCCGCAAAGATCATGAGGATGTTTCTTGTTCTGCAGGAGATGCACAGCATCCCTCTGGGGAGGATATTTCTGGTGCTTTAAACAGTGCCCAGGCTTTTCCAGTGATTAGAGAACTGAATCCAGTATGTCAGTTAACAGATAAGAAGAAAAGTATGCATTCATGGTCATCAGAGGAGTCTTGTAAAGCTCACTCGAGTGGTGAATGGACTGAAGTAGCAGAGTTTTTTGAACTTGTGAGATCTGGGAAGTCTAAGACCCCTGAAGAAGAAAATGGGGAAAAGGTTACAGAGCAGAACGCAATCGTAAAAGAGGGTGGTGAAGAAGATAAGGGGCTACCCAAACAACAAGAAGTAACTAATAAAAGAGTATCTATCATGACAGTCAAATCGATGAACCATGTCGGGATTACAGAGGTCGCGAATGAGGTGACACAAGATGAAAATCTTAAAGAAGCTCATTTGTCTCGTCAAACAGCACATAATTGTGAAGAAGAAATGAGAAAGCTCAATCAAGGTGATTTCCATATGAAAGATGATATCTTTATTGAAATTGTGGAAAAAGAACCTGAAATAGAAAAGGAGTTAAATAAATTTGAACAAAAAAGGAAACATTCTGAAGATATAATGGATGGCTCTAGAGAAATTCATGAGGTTGGTCCTGAAGGGTCTTTTGCTGCTGTTACTGATGGCACACAAGTGAATGACGATTGCTTGAAGGGGCAAAGTGAAATGAAGAGTGGAGACAAGTATAAGCTGGTTGACTTTGTGACAACTCCGGGGAAGACGTGTGAAAGAGAAGAAGATCTTCTATCTAAAGAGCTTGATGAACGAGAACAAAGTGATTTGCCTCAGGTGGCTCATGAGGAACTACAACAAGAGATGCTGCTGAATGCTAATTTTGAGCGGGAGGAACATGAGTATGGCTTTAAGGAAGCATTTGGAGATGAAGAAAAGATTAAGAACCGAAATAAGATGTATGAGTGTGAGGAAAAAGAGAAGCACCTAAAGGAAACACTTATTTTGGAAGAATCTGAGAGGAGATCAAAGGATATGTTTGGAAAGGAAGAAAATGAAAGACGGAAGAAAGAAGAGGAGTATGTTGCAAAATTAATGGAGGCCAGTGAGAATGAAGCTGAGGAGATGCTGAAAGAGGCTCTTGAAGAAGTAAAGAAAAGGATTTTAATGGAGGATCTTGAAAGAGCTGAGAGGGAGCAGAAAACAAATGAGCCAGACCAACAACAAAATCAGAATCTTTCAGAACATCTTTCTCGATCCGAAGATAATATTATCTTTGAGTGTGCCTATGACAATGAACCAGATGAGATAAATAGTGGGAGAAGTACAAATTTGACCACTGAAGTTGACAAAGGTTTTGAAGCAACAAGTCATTGTAACAAAAATGAAAAATCAGAGAAGGCATTTCACTCAGTATGTGATCCAGAACCAGAACAAGACAATTCAATGAGTACCCATGAAGTCTTCACAGTTAAACATGAAAAGTCAGACTATAAGCAGGGGTCAGATGAAGGAGGAAATGAGAAGCTTTCAGCTACGGGAGGAAAGAATGCTCTGCACTACAGGAGCAGCAATGCACCCAGTGAAGCTAGAATTCATACAGAACTAGGTGTTCAGATAAACAATAAATTGTCAAGCATGGCTTTTGACTCTAGAAGTGTTCAGGAGAAAGTTAAAGTTGGAAAAGTTACCGTACAGGAACTGCAGGATAAAGCTCAAGCGCAAACTAAAGTGATATTTAGTTACGAAGTTAACAATGATAAAGATAAGTCAGCTCAAAAAGCAGATGGAGAAATTGACAACAGTGAGAGATTAGAATCAGCGAAGTCTCATTTGTCGGATGAGAGGAAACAGACAGAGAAGTTGCCAGCGAGTAAAATTAGCCAAAATGCTGGAGAAAAGGGGAAATGCAGAACCAGTAGTATTACACCAGAAGAAAGAGAAAAGCTTGGAAGAGCGAGAAGAGAAAGAGAAATGGAGATGGAGCGTCTGAGGCAAGTTGAAGAAGAATGGGAGAGGGAGAGGGAAAGAGAGAAGGATAGAGAGGCTTTTGAAGGTGTTACTCGTATTGCCCGCGAAACTGCATATGTTGATGTACGTGAAAGAGCAGAAAGGGCTGCCATGGACAAAGCAACTGCTGTAGCCCGTCAAAGAGCATTAGCAGAGGCCAGAGAAAGGCTAGAGAAAGCCTGTGCGGAGGCTAAGGAGAAAGCTTTCCCTGATATTATTTCAACAGAGACTAGGGTGAGGCGTGAGCAATCTGCACAAGAAAGGATGCGTGCAGAGGCTCGTGAACGTGCCGACAGATCCATTTCTGCTTGCGGCGTGATGTATCCATCAACCTCAAATAATCCTGGTATGCGATCGGTGAAGAACAGGCAACCCCATCTTGTCATAATGATGGCTTTAATAAATCATTGATTTTATATGGAATGACTATAGAATAATGGATATTCTCACACATAAAGTCACATCATGCAGATAGAAGTGGAGGAATTGAAGTCGAATCCGCCCAGAGGTGTAAAGCTAGATTGGAGAGGCATCAAAGGACAGCTGAGCGTGCTGTATGATACTTTGTCTCACTTCTAAATCTGGGGATTTTATATAACTTACCTTGGCAATTCTAATGGTTGCAAAATTGTGTATGATAACAATCTTCTGTTACAGGCCAAGGCTCTTGCGGAAAAGAATACACGTGATCTAATTGCTCAAAGAGAGCAAGCAGAGAGACATGTAATTTTTCTTACATACTTATATATGGATGGTTATAAAACATAAAAACAATTTCACCCAACTGGCTTGGATTGAATTTTGATCGCAGAGACTTGCAGAATCATTAGATGCTGAGGTCAAAAGGTGGTCCAATGGAAAGCAAGGGAATCTACGGGCATTGCTTTCAACTTTGCAATATGTAAGGACATGGTTTCTTCTATTTTTGGTCCTGGGTTTTGATTTTCGTCAGGTTCTTGCACTATGGCTTCAAATTCAACATGATAATGTCCTATCGAGCCATTGCGTAAGGTGAGGTCAAATGTTAAAAAAATGATCTCTTACTTGGTGTCGTCATGTAATGGAAGTCTAGAGCTAGGTATAGATTATGCGAAGTTGTGACACAGCATATGCAGATGCATTTGTCCATAACTATTATCAGCTCTAAGACATGCTGTTATGTGGTATGAGTACTTGAGGTCTGAAAACATGCCATTGTATGTCCTATTGTACGTCAGCTCCTAAAAATTCCAGGGGATTTGAGTTTGTGTCTTATACTCTTATTGTCATCTGCTTTCAGTTACTACCATTAGCTATGCAGAGATAGAATCACTAAGATACTAAAGATTATTCTAAAGTAAATTCCACAAAGAGGGTTCAATTACACCTGATGATTTATTATTCAATTAGTTTATTTTTTTCTCCCTTCTTGTTTGCAGATCCTTGGGGCAGAGAGTGGTTGGCAGCCAGTCCCTCTAACAGATATTATAACTTCAGCTGCTGTTAAGAAAGCATATCGAAAAGCAACTCTTTGTGTTCATCCTGATAAGCTGCAACAACGTCGTGCAACCATACAGCAAAAGTACATTTGTGAGAAGGTTTTTGATCTTCTGAAGGTGAGACTGATATGTTATGCTACAATAATTCATATCTTAATTTGAATCTTCGTAGTTTTAAGCATCTATTCTTGCTTTTTTCTTTGAATGTTGTATGCCACAGGAAGCTTGGAACAGGTTCAACTCAGAAGAACGATAACATATCCACATTTAAGCCAGAAGTTACTACGTATGCTCCCAAGCCTTAGTCAGGGTTCCTGCTCATTACTGTCATTGGTTCTTGAAGAAGACACGCCTTAGTCAGGGTCCATGCTCATTAATGGCATTGGTTCTTGAAGAAGACACGAGGAATATCTGGATGTATTATACATCCAACTCGAAGAGGACCCTTGTTTATTTATTTGACAATGCTGATAATGTTTGGAATAGGGCGTGTATATCCGTTGAGCTAATCATAGCAGTTGTCAAAAGCTTAGCTAAAAAAAGTGCAAATTGGTTGTGCACATTGCTGATCTGTACAGTAGAGAGTCACAAGTCATTTACATTTCCAGAATTGAATGCAAAGAAATGTTGTTTATTTGAACAGACCATTGAGAAATCAATATTTTTGGGTGCATTTATTGGGATGGGTTTTCTCGAACAATTACTAGAGGAGTGTTCACATGTCTTTATTATGTTATTTTACGTAGTTAGGCGCAGATATGCTACTTATTGAGTTAAATATTTATCAAATTAGTCACATTTATTGTTTCATAGATGTATTTAGATGAGTGATCATATTCATGGCTCATCAAATCAATGTGTTAGGTTGCAAGGGACGGGCACGGGGAATGTGCAATTCATAATATTTAAGGTTCGGGTGTGACATAGAAATGACATAGTTTTTAATAAAAATATATAACTATTTTTATATAAAAGTATAAATGTTATTTGAAATAACATGCAAATGTAAATAAAAACATTGTTAATGAAATAACAACTCTCTAATCAACACCATTATCAAAGAAGAAGACATTTTCTAATTCAGGTTCATCTAATGAGAGTTCAACAAGCTCCAATTATCCAGTATTATCATTATCAAACCGATCTCCACCCACATCTGACATCTTTTATCTTCTCATCATCCTTGTTGTTCCTTGATAAAAGACGTAAATTATCATGGATAAAAAAAACCAAATCTTTTACACAACTTGGAATCAACCTGTTTCTTTTGAGAGAATGAATAAAAGTGTACATGTTCCAATTACGCTCACAATATGAATATGAATTAGGTTGTCCAAGAACTCGAAAAGCTAAATCCTGAAGTAAAAGAGTTTTTGAACAAAAATTAACTCACCAAGCTTTCAGATCATAGAAGCTTCTCTGTTAAAGAGAACCTAAGTCTCCCAAATTTCCCAACATAAGAAGATTTTTTTCATACTCATCCAAAATTTTGGCATAGTCTTTGTTATCAGAATGAAGTCTTCGAAAGCACTTCTTTCTCTCCATGGAGATCTCGTCATCTACATGAGGAGGAACTCCAGTGGAATCAGCTTGTAAACATTCTTTAGAATAAAATCAACATGATTAAAAAATTTTTTTATTATGAGACTTACCCTCATAAGCATTTTTAAAATTTAAACTAAAATCAAATCAAAATTATAAAACTAAAAATTATTATTAGAGAGAATTTAGGTACCTTAGAATTAATGAGTGAGCCAAACAATGAAGCGGCATATTACTTTTACCCCAACGATTTGCAAGAATCTTGTATACAAAGTTAAAGAACGAACTATCATCAGTAATATCTTTTGATTTCTATTTCTAAATTGCCAACTTCACTTCCTAGAACATGGAATCTCACATCTCGTAGACCAGATGAAGTAATGACAAGTCATTATCACATGCTATTATCATATTACAGATTGGTCTGGTAAAATCAGGTATGTAATTCATTCTGCCCCATCAATCATCGTTTACTGTCTTCTGTCTCATAAATCTAGCCCTTCCATGATCATGTTCTCGATATGAGATCCAATCCTCAATGAAAAATACTCATTGTAATGCTTGCTTAACAAGTTTAAGTCTTTTCAGCATCACGATAGTTAAAGCAAAACGAGTATCTAAAACTTTAAGCAACTTCAAAGAGGTGAACCTTGTGTAAATGGTTAATTTTAGGGTGTGATTCATAATATAGTTCTTGATTTCTATGGCGTCGTCTTGAATTTCAGTTATCCAACAAAATTGATGACACACTTCCTCATTACTCTCCATATCTTTAGCCATCGTTTGGTAGCATGTATTAGGAAAGGGATGATATATTTAATACCATGGTGATGTGTTTGGTACAAAATAAGAATACGTATTCATAATGCAGGGAGAGAAAATTTACCTTTGGAAACCCGTATTAATAATACCTCATCAATAGGTGGTATTATTTATATAGGTATTTACACGTATAAATAATACGGTGTGCCAAACGTGCACTTAAGGGTGCATATTCTTCAGAGCAAGATTAAGAATATGAATTACGCAAGACATTTAATAAATATTTGGATATACAGATTCAACTAACTCTCCAACTCCTTTATAATTTGGTGTGTTGTCTTTTACGATTAGCACCACATTTTGATGATCAATCTCATCAATCACAATCCTCATCAAATTGACAATATAATTTTTATCTTTTTTATCGCCAAAACAATTCACCACTCTATGGAACATAAGACCATTATCCAAAGTAGCCATGAAATTTATTAAAGGCCTTCGTTCTAGATCGCTCCAACCATCACTATAAATTGTAACACTTCTTTGCAGCCAAGTATGATTGATCGGTTGTAATAATCTCTTATTATTGACCTTTTCTTGTTACAACAGTGTAGTCCGCAACCTGTTGTACCCCAAAGGCACATAACTATTCAAATTATGACTTGTAGTAAAATTATTAATTTTCACATAATGCGGATTTCTTGTGAAATTGAATGACAAGCATTCAGAGTAAAAAATTCTAGCAATATGCTAATGCAATTCTGTTCTTTCATTCAATGCAAATGCTCAAGTAATGGAAGATGCCGCCATATCAGGTTTTCTTTTCTTAGCACTATCAACACTAAAACATAGTATTGGGGAACAAGAAAAAAGAGAAATTTCTTTAGGTGTCAAATTTATCTTTTTCTTCTCATACTCTTCCTCCATCTTTCGCAACTCAACTAAATTTCTTAAGGAATATTCTTGAAAGGTTATACTCCATAATTAGAATTTCGAAGTAAATGTTCTCTCACTCAAGAATAATTGCCTTACCTACTTCCTTAGAATTTTAGAATTTGAAGTTTTAGAGTTCTGAAACGATGTCATTTTTAAATCATCTTAAAAATAATATAAATTTTTTAAAACATTAAAAATTAAAAAAAAAACATTAAAATTATAAAAAGTTTTCTAAAAAAATATCATTTTAATAGCTAGATTTATATATATGTAGCTTATATACCATATGGGATATGTTGACAAGTCCTGTATTTAAACTCGAGGATGTTTCTTCAACAAGAAGTCAAACGCACAGTTGAACGATCTCATCGAACAATCAAACAGCGGCCCAATCATTACTTTCCACGTCTCTTCTCTGCCATTTCAAAAAAACCTTATCCAGTCCTTCCTTTCCACGTGTCCTCCAAAGCAGCCGAGCTGAGGGGGTTGGAGAGGGCGGCGCTGCGCTGCTGTCCGCAACCAAAACCCACTGCATGTGCGTGTCGTCTTCGGGC
>NQLW01000008.1:1023890-1062820 GCA_002312845.1 Kalanchoe fedtschenkoi
GTTAACCGTGGTTAAACCGAAATCCGACGGGGATGGGGATGGTTTTGAGTTTTCCATACCCGAGCGGTTATGGTGCGGGTATGGTTTTGATATGTCTCGAGACGGATAGGGTACGGTAATACCACTAACCGCCCCGAACCCGCCCCGTTGCCATCCCTAGGTGAAAGCCAGGCATCATCATATCATACTAAATTAATTGAAGAGAAGGAGAAAGTAGTGGTTAGCAATTAGTATATATATTCAAAATTAATTGACAATGAGTGAGTGTAAAATTCAACTACGATCTACGAATTACTTTAGAAATTCTAATGGACGATATGAGAAGCTCAACTATATTTTAAGCATGAAACTCAATTATATATTAGGATCACTTTAGAACTTATATGAATATCATTATGTTCAACAAGAAGACAAGTCCTTCCGTCCATCCATCAATGGTGGCGGACTACTTCGATCGTCACGCCATCTGTCCCCACTACCTTCCCCCTTCCTAACTCATGTCTTTATCCCTTTACTCCTCTCAGCCTTCCTTCCTCCTCTGCTCCCCCCATTTTCTCTCTCCCCGATTCTATTTCGCACGAGGTTATGACCTGCCAATTGCCATTTTCAAAATTGACGGTTTCCGATCGGCTAGACGACCACGATGAGAAGCGAATCGCGGCTCTACTGATTGTGCTTCTGCTTTAATTATTCCGCAAGTAAGACTCGATTTGGTACCTTTGTTTTCCATTTCTTCGATTTTTCAGATGCGGCTCTACGATTGTGGACTTTTAACTTGTGCCAGCTAGAAAGTGGATTTTCATTTTCAGTTGAGTGTAGAATTCGTCTTTCTCATAATTCAAGTCCAATTTGTGCTGATATGCTTGCTATAATCTTTATTCTGATGTTCAGTTGGTGTTGAGGAAGAAGATCTGAGCCTATTTGGTGAGTTAAAGCAGGGTCATGGCGGCTGCGGTACAGCCGCAGAATGGAGATGGGTTGCGTGGGAAGCATTTTTATACCATGTCACAGACGCTGTTTGAGATTGATATCAAGTATGTGTTGACGAAGCCCGTGGGGAGAGGAGCTTATGGCGTCGTGTGTTCCGGGTTGAACAGGGAGACAAACGAGAAGGTTGCTATCAAGAAGATTCATAAGGTGTTTCAGAATAGGATTGATGCGTTGAGAACTCTGAGGGAATTGCAGCTGCTGAGGCTCATCAGGCATGAGAATGTCATTGTTCTCAAGGATGTCATGTTGCCTGTTAATAGGAGCTTTAAGGATGTGTATTTGGTCTATGAGCTAATGGATACTGATCTGCATCATATCATCAAGTCCCCGCAGCCTCTTTCTGCCGATCATTGCAAATACTTTATTCTCCAGGTATTGCTTCAAACTGGCCTTATAATTTGCTTACGTTTTTTTTTTTAATTTAATTGATACTAAATTATAGTTTTTTTAGGAATACCATAAATTACTGGTAAATTAATTGCATTTCTCATGTTAGCAATTGGAAAAAAAAGGAATTAGTAAGATTCTTGCCTGTTGGTTTGTCTCACCATTTATCAAATAGTACACGATTATCTTGTAACCTCCCCTTAACACTGACCCTTCCACTGAAGCTGGCAATATGCACATCAAGGTCATGCTAGATTGTCCGACTTATTACCTAACCTAAGTTCCCAAGACTCAATATTTTAGCTATGACATTGACACCTCCCCACTTGATTCATATCCTGGGGCTTCCCCTTAAAGAAAAAAAAAGAATAGCTTATGCTTAATCATATAAACAAAAATAAAATCAGAACACGAAAAATCAATTTGTTGTGTCTAGTATATTCTTGTTAGTTTAGATACATCTTTTCTGTTATGTCTTATAATATTCTAATTCTAATGGTAGTGTATTCACAAGTTCAATTGTTTTGCATGTAAGAGATATAAGTTGATTATTAAAAAAAATGATGTAGTCGTGATATGTTCTTAAATTACCGCTATAACAGTACAACACATTTTTATTAAACTGAATGTTTTTATTATTTTTCAGAATATTAGTTGACAAGTTATATAGTATTTTGCTGAAACCTGAAAAAGATTTCTTCCTTTGCCACTGTATTCCATATGCATGTTGGGTAGTGGGATTTACAAAACAAAATGGGTGTTTTGAGCAATATTTATTTTAGATAAAAGTTGTTAGACCCGCTTTTATTCGTCCCTGTTACATATAATTGAAAAACAGACAGACAGCAAGAAATGCAGTCAGATAATATGTGTGTTTCCTTTCTCTGCAACATTTACCTGCTTGTCATTTATTGTTTTGCAAACATTATGTGATTTTGCATTTGGTTTCTCCTGTATTGTTCTATTGCATTATGTTGTTAAATTGCATATATTATGTAGCATAAACTGATAGCATTCTTTTGTTCTTTATTCGAACTAGCTGCTACGGGGGTTGAAGTATCTGCACTCAGCTAATATCCTCCACAGGGACTTAAAACCTGGAAATCTTCTTATCAATGCTAACTGTGAGTTGAAGATATGTGATTTTGGGCTAGCAAGAACAAGCAGAAGCAACGGCCAATTTATGACTGAATATGTCGTCACTCGCTGGTACAGAGCACCTGAATTACTACTGTGTTGCGATAACTATGGAACATCCATTGATGTCTGGTCAGTTGGATGCATTTTTGCCGAGATTCTAGGTCGTAAACCTATATTCCCGGGAACTGAGTGCCTCAACCAGCTTAAACTAATCATAAACGTTCTCGGCAGCCAGCAAGATGCTGATATTGAGTTCATCGATAATCCAAAGGCCAGAAAGTACATCAAGACGCTCCCTTATACCAGGGGGGTTCATTTGTCTCGTCTATATCCCCAGGCAGATCCTTCAGCTATAGACTTGCTGCAGAAGATGCTTGTGTTTGATCCGACAAAGAGAATATCCGTCACTGAAGCACTCCAACATCCATACTTGGCTGGTTTATACGATCCAAACCAGAACCCACCAGCTCAGGTCCCAATCGACCTTGAGTTGGATGAAAACATGGAGGAATCAACAATCAGGGAAATGATTTGGCAGGAAATGCTCCACTACCAGCCTCATGCTATTTCTGCCACGCCTTAGGTAATTCTGGCCTCTGTGGAGCTATTTCGCTACAGTGGCCTCTTTATTCCAGACATTGATGATACCATATTCAAATTTTTATATAAGAGTGGATTCGGGAAGGTCTCAAATTTAGATGAACAGACTCTGTATTTATGCATAACCATTTGCAGCAAGATGTTATCATGCACTTGTTATGTGTGTCGGTTGTATGATTTACTTTAATATGTTTTGGAATCGGAACTGGATCTTCCACCATTAGAGAAGTTCAATATATTTCATGAAACAGCTGTTGAAGTTGAACCATTACTGTAGATAAATTTAGGTTGTTTGAACTGGCTTATTAGTTCTTGTATATCTTGGAACCGTTTTGTTGGGAGGTATGCCCAGATTGTAGGTCCCTGACACAGTTACTTCGAAAAGAGGCATTCATGTGGACAGACAAATGGCCTTCGATACCCTCAAGACTGCTTTAACAACCACACTTGTTTTAGCACTGCCGGATTTTTTCAAAAAGTTTATTGTTCAGACAATGCCTCCGGCTTGGGCATTGGAGCAATTTTATCTCAAACAGAGCGTTCAATTGCCTATTTCAGCAAACAACTAACTGCAACTCTTCAAGCCACTTCAACGTATAATAGAGAGTTATATGCCGTAGTGGCTGCGGTACAGAAGTGGCGACAATATTTACTGGGTCAGTGCTTTATCATCTACACTGATCATCAACCCCTCAAGACCCTCCTCTCTCAGAACATCCATACACCTGAGCAACAAAAGTGGATTGCGAAGCTTATAGGGTATGATTTTGAGGTGGTGTATCGCCCCGGAAGGAAAAATAAACCCGCTGATGCACTTTCGCGGATAGGAGACGGGGGATACAATGCCATCTCTGGCTCATCACGATGTGTCATGGGCATTCTACAGGCCTTACAAGATTATTGGCTAAACTCTGTTGAAGGGAAGGATTTTTACACCAACCTGAACACCCAAGAAGCTGCATACAAACATTATACCCAAAGAGATGGTCTAATTCTGTACAATGAGAGGCTCTTGATACTCGATGATTCACTCATCAAAGCATTGCTGCTCCATGAGTATCATAGTACTGTCTTGGGAGAACATGCAGGTATCGAGCGAACTATGGCTCGACTATCATCCATTTTTTATTGGAAGAATATGAGACAAGATGTGCGGAGATTTGTTCGTCAGTGCAGCATATGCCAGCAAGCTAAACCTATTAATACAGCTTCGCAAGGACTTTTGCAGCCCCTTCCAATTCCCACACAGGTATGACGCGAGGTATCTATGGATTTTATCACACATTTACCTCCTTCCCATGGAAAAACGGCAATTTTAGCTGTGGTAGCTCGCATGTCCAAAGGCGCTCATTTCATTCCACATCCTACACACTATACAGCCGAGTTTATTGCTAAAGAGTTTGCAAGAGAGTATGTACACTTTCACAGCCTACCACGGGTAATTGTCTCGGACTGTGACCCTCTCTTTACTAGTAAATTTTGGAAGGAGCTCGTGCAAGCTCAGGGGACCAGCCTGTCCACCAGTAGTTCATATCATCCTCAAACTGATGGACAGACGGAGGTAGTTAATCGCTGCCTTGAAGATTATCTTTGCTGCTTTGTTTCCGACACACAAAAGGACTGGGTCAATTTCTTACCATGGGTAGAACTACACTACAATACAACTTGGCACTCCAGTATCAAAATGACCCCATTTGAAGCCACATTTGGGTATCCACCTCCTAATTTACTCAGCTACATCCCTGGCAGTTCCAAATTGGCTTCAGTTGATGAGACCTTGTTAGGTCGAACTGAATTACTTCAACGTTTGACACAAAATATTTCTAGGGCTCAACAACGCATGTGTCAACAAGTCAATAAGCATCGAACGGACATAGAAATGGAGGAAGGAGATTGGGCATATATCTTGGTAAAGCCATATCGCCAGCAAACTCTAGTTCGGCGCTGCTCGCCAAAGCTATCTAAGCGATACTTTAGACCCTACAAGGTTCTGCAACGCATTGGACCTGTAGCGTATAAGCTGCAACTTCCTTCGGAAGTCCGTATCCATGATGTGATTTCACATCTCTATGCTGAAGAAACATATAGGGACTCCTCCAGCAATGATTGCTTCCCTTCCCAACCAGTTCGTAAGAGGGCAGCCAATCCTCCACTCCAGTCACATTTTGGGAAATAGAAAGCTTCCACACAAAGGGCGTCTAGTTCTACAATATTTAGTTCAGTGGGAGAATGAAACCGTGGAGGCCGCTACATGGGAAGATGGAACAGAATTCACTAAGGCTTATCCAACTTTTAACCTTAAGGACAAGGTTATTTTCAATGGGGGAGGTAATGATGCGGCAGGGGATACTAAGGATGCAGAAGGGGATATAATAATTCACCAAGAAGAGGAAGATTACAATATGGACAGTCTCACCCAAGAAGATGTGTTGCCTCGCACACGCAAATGGACAACAAAATATCCCCCAACTCAGTGGAAAATGTAACAGAAATTGCAGATGAATAGTGACACGTCAAGGAAAGGAATCTATTAAGTTGTTACAGGATGTAGAAAGCACCATAATTGTATTTCCTATACAAACATCCCAGAATGGTAATGAAATACAGATAAATATAAGCTACTTTATCTCCTTTTCTCTATTTCTCCTGCTACCTTCTGTCATTCTCAGCTCATTTCCCTTAAAATTCTGCTTGGTTTGGCAACATTCATCTTTTCGTACGGCATATCTTAACTACCACTGCCAAAACTTTAACACTAATTATTTTTACGCTCCGTCGCAGCTCGCATGATTAGATTGGTTCCACGGTAAGGGGAATTTCATAAGAAAAGGGTGGAAACTCCAAATTAAACAAAATTCGGTAACAAACGCAAACTCCGAGGAGTGGAATGTAATAACCAGAAGAACAAGTAGAGGGGCCAAAATACAAAATGGTTTGCAATAAACAAAGGCATCACCTCCTCGTGACTCACTCTCTCTCTTCATTCCTGTCGTAAGGTAACAAACAAACCTCACTCCGACCTGGCGCGCGAGCCCTAGCCGGGCGACTGCGGGAATGACTTCGGGCGGAGGCGGGGAAGAGAGGGGCGCCACGGGGAGGCTGCCGACGTGGAAGGAGAGGGAGAACAACAAAAGGAGGGAGCGCCGGAGGAGAGCCATCGCCGCTAAGATCTATGCCGGACTTAGAGCGCAGGGGAACTTTAAGCTGCCCAAGCACTGTGATAATAATGAGGTGCTCAGGGCGCTCTGCGCCGAGGCTGGATGGGTTGTCGAGGACGACGGGACTACTTATCGCAAGGTTTGTTTATCTTCAGGGCTTTTCGATCTCCTCAGCTTTTTTATGCTTTATCTTGGTTTTACAATGTCGATTCGTTTTGCTGGTTATGCTGATCTGCCATGCTTTATTAACACATTTGGATCTGGTATTTCAAGTTAGGGGTCATTTTTTTCAATTTGATGCGTTGTCTCTGCTGGATTTTGTTGTGGTCCGGTTGTTTTAGCAAAATCAAAATACTGAAAAGATAAAAAAAAAAAAATCAAAGTTGGAAGAAGTAGTGGCATCTGACTTGTTCACTGAGTTTATTAGTTGTTTCTGAGCTGGATCATTTCCATGGACCTTTAGGCTGCTGTATTTGGTGTAGGGAAAATTTGGGGGGAAAGCAAAGTGGATGATAAGTTACTAATTTCTCTTTCATTTTTTAATTTCCTTCCAATTTTCCATCCATTATTATTTTCCACAAACTTTCCCTTAAACCTAATATGACATTCTGCAAACTCTCTCTCAAATTTTCCTTTCCCTCACATTTTCCGTAAACCAAAACACACCCTTAATCTTTTCTTTCCACTTTCGATGATATCTGTGCCTCTGTTGTCATGTCTAACTTTATGGTTATTTATTGAATAAGCAGGGATTCAAGCCGATCCATACTGATATTGCCGGCACTTCTACAAACATCAGCACCTGCTCTTCATTGCAACCCAGTCCACAATCCTCAGCTTTCCCAAGCCCTATACCTTCATATAATGCAAGTCCCACCTCATCCTCCTTTCCAAGCCCCACACGCTTCAATTCCAATCCATCATCTTATCTACTCCCGTTCCTCTACAATTTTGCTGCAGTCCCAGCATCTCTTCCTCCACTTCGCATATCGAACAGTGCTCCTGTAACCCCACCACTTTCTTCCCCGAATTCGAGGAGTTCCAAACCTAGACCTGACTGGAAGGAAACACTTGCCAGTAGCTCTATTCAACATCCAGTTTTCACTGCATCTGCGCCTTCAAGTCCTAGACGTCGCCAGAATTTCACCCCTGCAACAATACCTGAGTGTGACGAATCAGATGTATCTACTGTTGATTCTGGTAGGTGGGTTAGTTTCCAGACACTGGCTCCTCCATTAGCCCCATCTTCACCTACATTTAACCTTGTTGAGCCAGCAACTCAACAAAGCACTATTCCTGGTGCCGCATGTGGCCAAATTGTTCGAGGTCCGGATTTCGAATTTGAAAGCTGCCAGGTGAAACCATGGGAAGGTGAGAGGATCCACGAGATGGCTGTGGACGATTTAGAGCTGACTCTCGGAAGTGGCAAGGGTCACTGATTGATAGCAGCAAGTATTTCTGTATCAAAAGCAAGAAAAGGGCTGTTTGGCGTGTGCGTGCCATACCTTACTTTTTGATTCTCCACCCCCTGCGTCAATCAGGCTCAGGGGTTACTTGAGCCATCTAACCTTAGCCAGAGTTCCTGTCTTTCAATTTTATTTGCACAGCTTTTTCTGGGGTTACATGAAGTAATGCTGATGAATGGACTTCTGTTGCAAGGCATCCTGAGTAAACAGCTCTGCTTTACTTCGGTTACCGCACAGTTGCACGGGTTAAGTGTTTTAAGTTATCTAGGATACCAGATTCAGGTGCTTCCTTCAGGGTTTTCCATTTACTCACAGTCCTCATTTAATCCCAGGACTTGAGCTAGCTGCTAGTTTGGCCTCACAGGCTTCCTACTCCTCCAGATGTTTGTTCATGATGTAGGAGTAATTTCCAACTTTGTCTCGGAATCAATCTCAGTTTGTAGAAATTTCATTTTCATTGGTAACTAGGTGTCTATGCCCCATTGTGCGCTGTTGTGGAAGTTGAATGGAGAGTCTGTTTTCACTCTGCTTCATATTTGGTACATTTTTTTGGCATCCAATTCCATGGTACTCACAGGTGAAGTGAGAAATGTCATAAAGATTGTAATGGGCAAGTTAGTTGTCTTGTTGCTGTAGGGTCTTGCGTTGGCTTCTTATTTGTCATCTATCGTGCTCCCACAGTCGCGTCATTGTTCAAGCACGAGGCCTCCTGTTCATTAGTCTACAAGAGAAGCATAGAGCCAAGTATCTCAGTTCGATGGTCCCTTGACACCATGTGGGTGTGTTTCCTTTTATATTGTACACGAATGTGAGAGCTCTGCCATGTTTCACTTATCGTGGCGTCACTAGTCCTTTGTTGGCTCCGGACATTAACCTTAATAAATCTTGGTGGGAGGAAAATCCATTTACCATTACACCTGGACTCACTCTTACTCAGACTGATGGGCCTCAACAGTTGCTCCCAAAAGTCCAAAAACTGAAATAATCTCTCAATTGCGGTCGTCTACTCGGGATTTGTAGGCCTGGTTGTTAGTCTTCAGCAATTTGACGATCAATGACTCCATCTGAATTTGAAGTGAACCCTAACAATGTCGCCTTCATAAGATTTTGAAGTTTATTCTGCTTGTTAAATACGGAGGTATGACTAATATCTCAATTGACACTGATCGAAAAATTGTGTGGATCATTTGATACGCAACACTTGAGTTGAATATGTAAATTTTTGGGTATTCTCGTTCGAAAATGACGTTGTTTTACCTATTCGGCCCATTCATCAGTACAATCCAATAATAACAGTACAAATAAAAACATAAAAACTTTAAAATAAATTATTTTGATTCAAAAAAATTCAAATAAAAATTAAATTAATGAATTTCAATTAGATGAACTGATATGTTTATTAGATGAGTTGCTATGATCATCAGATGTTGTTATGGTCATCATACATGTTCATTAGATAATCAATTATATTCATCAGATACTGCTATGTTCATCAAATGAGATTTTGCATTCATCAGATGTTTCTATGTTAATTATATGAGTTGTTAAGTTCATCAAATAATGTTATTTTATCAGATGAGCTGCTGTGTTCATTAAATGAGTTATTATGTTTATCAAATGCGCTATGTTTATCTAATTAGCTATTATATATAGATATATATATCTGATGCTATATTCATCAAGTGTTGTGTGTTCATCAGATGAGCTGTTATATTCAACAAATGAGCTGATATGTTTATCAGATGCGCTATGTTCATCACATCAAATAGCCTATGTTCATCAACTGAGTTGCTATGTTCATCAAATGTCACTATGTTCATCAGATGAGCTGCTATGTTCATCATATGAGTTTCTATGTTCATCAGATGAGCTGCAATATTCATCAGAGCTGCAATGTTAATCGAATGCGCTATATTCATCAGATGATCTGTTATGTTCATGATATGTGTTATGTTCATTAGATGAGCTTCTACGATCATCGGATAATGTTTGTTCATAAGATGTCGCTAGATTTATTATACTAATTATTATGTTCATTAGATAAATTGCTATATTCATCAGATGTGTTTATGTTCAACAGATGAGAAACTTAAGTATACATATGATAAACATAGGTACCCAACTGATGAGCATATTTATTCATTTGGTGAACATAGTATCCATTCGATAAACATAGATATCCATTTGATGAATAAAACTATTTTAATGAACATAAAATTATTAAAATTTTGAATTTTTTAACTTTATTTTTATTTAAATATTTTTCTATAAAATAAAATTGTTTTTCATTTTTTATTTTTTTTTTCATTTTTCATTATTCATATTATGTTGAACTGGGCTTCATGTACTGAACACGACATACAATGACATTATTTTCAAGAGAGAACATCCATGAGTCATTAATTTGAACCATGATTATTAAAAGCGAAGCGAAGATCAAGCTGGCCATGCCCTTGATTCCTGGTTCATTGGTTGATTCAGTAAAATTTATTTTCTTATGTAAAAGTATTTGTGAGTGAATAGAAGGGATGACAATTCCAACCGCCTCATCCCGATCAACGTGATTAATAATTGAATTTACCATACTAGTGATAAAAATAGTAATCTAATTGAAGAAAGTTTAACGGGTAGGTTAAGAGTACTGTATTTGTCATACCTGCTCTGTTCCCACCCGATTTAGGTTAACCATCTTGAAATTGCACCGCACGGCCGACCCGCATAATAAATACAAATAGTATACAAGAAAATACAATAAATAATTATATAAACATATATACTTATGAATAATATGTTTTACTATTGAGCCCATTAGTTATTTTTTGTGTTAAAAATTCTAAACTCGTTAAAATATCATATTGCATAACATTATATCGATTAATCTTTAGTATTAAGCAATTCAAACACAATTATCATTTATTACTTGCGCCTCTCAAAACTCAATCATCAATCATTCATAATGTACAACATAACACTATTTAAATCACTATATAATATTCTGTCATTTCTCATTTTCAGTTCTTAGTTTAAATATTTAAAAATGTGAGTATTGTTTTGATTTGCTTATTCTAATTATATGTGACATTAATTTTTCATGAAGATAGTGACCCGTGTCTTTTGTAAGATTTGTTTATTTTCATAACCCTAAGAGATATTAATTGTTTTCAAACAATATTTGAAAAAATATTTTAACTTTAGTAAAAGATTTAAGTTCAGATACAATGTAATATTAATATATTTTTTCTTATTTTTTATTCATTCGTATGGATATTTTTTAAGTTAAAAACTTAGTGGGAGTTGATCTCTTGAGCATAATTGTTCATTCTATCTTTACCAAAAAAACTTAAATTGATAAGAAATATGAGTGTTTGGTGGAACAAAAAATTTGACAAATCGAATCAAATACAACTGACCCGAGGAGTTTGGTTTGATTTTACAAATCAAATAAGTGGTTTCAATATATTGTGTGCCAATAATTGATCGTTTAGTTTCATTTTTAATATTGAAATATAAATCAGACTGAACCAAAAAGAATCATATTATAAACTTCTTATAATATTTATGAACATTTGATTAAATCAGAAACAATCACATTTGTTCAAGAAAAAAAATTCCTACAAAATCTAAATTATGAACACCTAATATGTCGTCTCGCATGTTCGATCTCTTTACTACACTATCATTTATTTTATATCTTTATCAATTACTAAATATTTAAAGTATGAGTTATATATTCCTTCAAATTCAAGCTACGACATGTTGATAAAAAAAATTAGATATAGAGTTACTGTGTCATGGATTAGACATTGAATTCATCACCTTACCTATGTGGCAGCGTTTAAAATTACATCGAAGATGGCTATTTTGGAGATGAATAATTTTTTCTTAAAGTTTTATTTTTGCTATTGGGGTGGAGTGAGGAGAGGTGACATAAAAGATGGTGCTGCCGTTGCAAATCATCTTAAGTCTTATATACTCATGGTTTAAACTTTTTATCAATTTACATAAAACATATTTATGAAGTGTAGCAATCGTGTGATGGATTGTCCGAAAGATGAACTGTCAGTCTTTATGATTCTGAGTGGACCAAATTTGGGAAATAGATTGTTGATTAACAAGCTTGTCCAGTGGAAGAAGGGGACTCTCACTTTCAAGAAGACAGTCTGAATTTACATATGCAGATTATGTTATTTGAGGTTCTAAATTTTAGACTTCAAGTTATTTTGTGCATTTTTAAGACTGAGATTTGGTTGTGATTTTTACACCTTCAAGTAATAATCATGTTTGAGATGACTTAAGGCCAAACCTAGGATTAAGATGCTTTGAACATGGTTCTTGTGCCATTTTTGTGATTTGAAAACTAAACTTGGATCAAAACCTCATAAACTAAATACAAATCATGTTTGAGTTGATTTAAGACCAAATTGAGGTTTAAAATGCATCGAACATGGTTTATGTGCCAGTTTTGAGATTTTGATACCAAACTTGGCTCAGAACCTCGAAAACCAAGTAAGAATCATGTTTGGGTTAATTTTAAGGCAAACTTATGATTAAATGCCTCCAACATAGTTCTCATGCCATTTTGAGGTTTTTGAAACTAAGCTTGGCTCGAAACCTTAAAAACTAAGTAAGAATCATGTTTGAACTTATATAAGACCAAATTTAGGTTTAAAAGGCCTTAAACATGATTCTTATGCCATTTTTTAGGTTTGAAACAAAACGTGACTCAAAAACTCAAAAACCAAATAAGAATTTATGTTTGAATTTATTTAAATCCTAAGTTTAGCCACATTCAACATAAACATGAAGATAATGTTTTTTTTTGGGTTTTGAACCTAGTTTAGTTTCAAAACCTCAAAAATAGCATAATATTCATAATTGAGCCATTTAAATCCTTATTTTGGTTTATAATCAACATTAACAAGAGTATGACTTTGTGTTTTGAGGTTTTGAACCAAATTTGGTTCCACAACCTTAAAAACAGTCTAATAATTATTTTGAGTTATTTAAATGCTTGAGGCTAAAAATCAACATAAATATGAAAATAATTAGTTGGGACCTTTTATCATGCTTCACAGTAAAAAGTGTGATAAAAGATAACCACGTATGATGATGCTAATTTCTCTAAAGCGTGATAAAGGTGGTGCATCTATTATCACACTTGATACTCTTACCATTTATCATGCTTATCAAATGTAATAAATGTTCCAATGAAAACGTGATAAAAGTTTTAGGACTGTACTAGTGTCTCAAATCTTGAAAACACCAAAAATCTAAAATCTTGAAACTATAAAACCTTGAAATACTAAATATCATAAAACTCTAAAACCTATAACTAAAAATATCATCCAAAACGTGGTCATTTTATCTGCTAAATTACGTAGTTTGTACACATTATCATTATATATCTGGTTTCCACATAAACAAGAACACTATTGCCAACTTGGATCTCATATGTCACATTCGTCTTAATGAATATACACTCTCACTTGTTATGATTAACATTTATTAAAAATTGAGTATTAAGAAATAATCAATAAGAGCTGATTAGTTTTTAAATAGCTTTTGAATAGGTAGATTGATAGTGAAAATATAAATTAATTAATTAAATTGGAAAGAGATTCTTCTTGAAACAAAAAATTATTTTTCATGTATGCGCGTAAAATGATGAGTTTGTCATTTTTTTATGTTTATTGATTCTGACAAATATGTAGAAATAAAAATAAGAGAAAACTACAAAATGGGGGTACGTACTATCGCTCATTTAAAAATTACGGTCACAACTATTTGATTTTACAATTCACGGTCTTTTTGTGTTGCGGGGTTTAATTGTAATATTAAAAATTTCAATCGCACCCAAAAATTATTTATTCCATTTAAATAAACCCCCTCTCAATCAATTTAGAAATGACAAAGTACAAATTAAGGTATGTACTATCATACATTTAAAAATCATAGTCATAATTATTTAATTTTCAAATTTATTTTAAATTTTCTATTTTATTTTGGGGGAAATTGTAATAAAAAATAATAAATTTTAAAATTGAATAATTATGAGCATAATTTTAAATGGAGGAAGTACATATCTTCATTTTTTACTTTTTATTTTTAAATTGATATGAGAGGGAGTTTGTTTAAATTGAATAAATAAGACCGTGAATTTTAAATACAATTTTTAAAATTACAATTAAACCCCGCAACACAAAAAGACCGTGAATTTTAAAATCAAATAGTTGTGACCGTAATTTGTAAATGAGCGATAGTACGTACCCTCATTTTGTACCTTCCCCTAAAAATAAACCAATATGGATTTTCTCATCTTATCTTCTTTTATTGAGTTCATCAGCTGTTATTTTAATTTTATTTTTGAATTGCACAATTGAAGAGAAGGAAGTAAGTGGGATAGTTCAGTCATTTTGTGCACAAATATGTAGATATTTCTCGTGTGTCACTGAGAATCTTTCCCCTTTATATAAATCGACTGATAAAAAAAAGGAATATGTTTTCTTATTATCAATGGATAATTTTATTCCGCTTGTGCGTGCGATAAGACGAGTTTTATTCTCATTTAGTTCTTTTTTCATATTTGTTGATTTGGACAAAATCCGTAAGACCAAAAATCAACATAATCAGTTTGATCTTCTCGCACTCTTGTACGTGTATGCATTTATCGTAAATCAGAATTAGTTAATTATAACTTTATTTTTGATGAATTTGCCCAAATCAATAAAAATAAAAGAAAAATTAATGAGGGTAAATCTATCTTATCGCGCACATAAACAAAATATAATTCTGCAATGTCTAGAACTACCTCTTTCCAAACAAAAAATTTGTTGTTGAGAAAATAAAATTGATTAGCTATGGTTCTATTTTTGGAATAAATGTAGACATGAAGTATGCATTGATATTATTAATGTTAAATAAAAATAGATGTGTAATTTTAGTGAAGTGTGAAGTAAAAACAAAACTGAAAAAGTAGTTTGTACTTTTTTTTTATATGTATAAATTGTTTTCTATCAAATAAAAAAGTGATTCCGTAGTAATTAAATTAGTAGGGAAAAAAAGAAAAAGAAAAAAAGGTGGTGATTTTACCATAAATGAAAATAAAAACAAATTTCCCTCTCCTTTTGTGTGTTGTGGTTCCCTCTCCCCCAATGAGTCGCAGCCTTCTTCTACTCCGCATTGGCCTCCGCCGGTGATCCTACTCCCCGGTGATGGCGGATGTCGGTGGTTCCGACGAAGATCTATTCGAACTCCCCGTCTCCGATGACGGCGGCGGCGCTGCCGGACTTCGCTTCTCAGATTCCGACAGACTCATGTACAGTATCGATCGGAGCTTGCTGATTGATGCCACTAGGTTGAAGATTTGTGCGGTCATCAGTGAGAGCCCTAATTCGGTCGTGTACGAAGGATTGTGAGTGTCATTCTGCTTTGGCCTTATTAGGTTTTCTTCTTTTTTTTTTTTCCTGATTCTGTAAAATTTGCTTGTTTTTGGTTTGGTGCGCCTGTTGATTGAGATCAAATACATGCAAAGATGTGCTCTTCTGTTATTGAATGTAAAATCCTTAATTTTTGTTGGTTCCATGTTTTTTGTTTTTTTGGTTTCTAGTTGATGTTGAAAGGTCCAGTTCATTCTCTAAAATTTGGCTTCCAGGTTGATTTCTGTTTGGTCACATTGCAACACAATTCTAGTTCGGTGCTGCACTTTGTGGCACACATGAAGGTTCTGGACACATTGACAATTTTGATGCTGTCAGTCCCCTTTTGATAATGGAGAAGCTGGTTCTGTATTGTATTCAGCCCTAAGTATGCGAAACGATGAACATCAGTCTCTTGGGCCTTGACACATTATTTTTTTCTTTGACAGATACAATTCCTTTCCTGTTGCTATTAAGAGGGTACAGCAAAAAAAGTCATTAATTGCCAGCTGTGAATCCAAGTGTAACTTTCACCGGGAGGTTATGATGCTGTCTAGGGTGAACCATGAAAACATTATTAAGGTATGCGACTGCAAGAATATTCAGTAAGGTGGGATGTGATTACATAATTCTAAAAGTTTCATGTGATTCTTAAATGATGAGAACTTCAAACTTCTTATTGCAATCATATGGATGATATACACTAGTTATTTTCTTAATGAATTTCATTTTAAAATGAGATTCAGCTTATGACTTAGTTTTGATTGCATATTTACGCTGTTGATGTACTTCACTTTTTTTGTTGTTGATGATTAATTTTTTTCTTCACACTAGGCACTCTTTTCAGAAAATATACTCACAACCTTCATTGCATGATGCTCTTATGAACCTTACACTCTTGCAGCTTATTGGAGCTTGTGTTGAACCATCAATGATGATTATCACAGAGCTGATGCGTGGTGGTACTTTACAGAAGTTCCTCTGGGGCATGCGTCCAGAATGTCCAGATTTGAAGCTGTCTATAAGTTTTGCCTTGGAAATTTCAAGAGTCATGGATTATTTGCATGGATTGGGCATTATTCACCGTGATTTGAAGCCCAGTGATTACCCTTATCTCTCTCTCTCTCTCTCTCTCTCTACATATACATATATTTCTAAATATATATATTTTTTTGTTTCATGAGTAACAAGGTAGTGAATAGTTAATTTTTCTATTTAAGATTAGTCCTGCCACAGTCAATTCTTGATTGGTGGACTCTTAATTTCACTAGTATTATTGGTTGCAACTTTGAACACTACTTTCCAGAATCTAGTTTCATGTGCATGCATAGATTGGATGGATTTTGGTAGAAGTAATAACTTGTTCCTGATAGTTAACACTCTTGGGGTTATAATATATTAGGTTGGTCTGATATTATAACTCATTTTGTTCCACTAATTAAGAACATAGGTAATAAGCTGTCCAATTGAAGAATGTTTACCATCAAATTGAATGTAGTATTTTGTATAACTTAGGCTGTGTTTGGTTTAAAGAAAGTGATGAGGAAACCAAATGACAGGGGAACAAATCCCGCATAAAATTCATTTCATGTTCCTCTTGTTGTAAGGGGACATCTTATGTTTGATTTTCATGAATTCACCATTTTTGAGCAGTGTTTTCTCTACACTTTCCAAATTTTCCAAACCGGAAATGTTGTTCATTTTTCTTTGCACATCATTTTCCCCTAAACCAAACACAGCCTTAGTGATGTCAGAAAGGTGTTGTACATTTGTATTGTGGCTACAGTCTGTAATATTCTGATATGAGATTGAGGTCAATAAATTTCCCTAAATTTGAGTGAGTTGTATTGCCAAAAACTTTTATGACGTTTTATGTGCAGGCAATTTACTTCTTACTGAAGACAAGAAGCGAATTAAGTTGGCTGATTTTGGGCTGGCCAGAGAAGAAACAGCTGACGAAATGACCAGTGAAGCAGGTACTTATCGTTGGATGGCCCCAGAGGTAATCTCGCATATCTGACTCTAACTATTCGTCACTCGCATATTTTGACTTCGAATCTGATTTTAGAACCTGTGGTCAGTTGTTTAGTAAAGAAATATTATTGAAGGGAGTGAAGAAACATTATGATCATAAGGCAGATGTGTACAGTTTCTCAATGGTTTTCTGGGAATTGCTCACGAATGAAACTCCTTTCAAAGGAATGAATGAGATATTGGTGGCATATGCGGCATCCAAAGTAAGTCCTTTAAAAAAAAAAACTTTGAGTCCTCTTCATTATTCATCTTCATTCTTGCTGCACTTTGTTATGTCTCACTATCAAGTATTGTTATTGATAAAAGAGTAGTGCATGGCCATGGCACTGAACACTGCATATTCAGGGACCGGAACTTTAAACATATGAGCTTAAAGAAGTTGATGCCATGAGCTTATAGTTCTTCCACAATTTTCATTGCTTGAAGCTTGACTGCCCACATCACAAACACTCAGATAGTGGCATCTGTTACTCGAACAGTTTGTTGACTATTTTAATTCACAAATCCCTTGTTTTTTTTTTTTTACTCTCAGAAGCAAAGGCCGAGCATTGAGAAGATACCAAAGGAAATAGTTCCGCTCATGGAATCCTGTTGGGCAGAAGATTCATCAATGCGGCCTGAATTTGCTGAAATCACTAAGACCCTGTCTGTTTTTCTCCAGCAGTTATGTTCCACTCAAGAGGCTCCACCCCCGTTGGAAATGCGCCGTCTCAGCACGAAATCAGATTCTACTGATACCAGCTATTTAGCCTGCAGAGTTGGAGAGAAGAGAAAAAAGGCAGGGAACTGGAAGCTTTTCATGAAATGCTTTCAATCAGGCTATGCCTCCAACTGATGAAATGTGAGTGAAGGTATTGGCCATCTGATATCAAAGGCATGTGAGACTAGTGGCGAGATTTCAAACCAGTAAATATTGTACAACCTACAGTTTTCCGTGGAAAGAGATATTTGAAGGGAAAATGTTAACATTCTCATGGGAGTAGGCTTATAGTTGGACCTTTAATGTGCTTCATAGCAGCCAAGGTGAAGAGGAAATGCTGTCTTCCATCATTTCACTTGGTCTTAATACTAAGGAAATTTCCATATCTGAAACTTCTTCCAATTCTGGGACCTTACCAAATAAGAATTAACACTAAACACACACATATATCATATAGAAGTAGCCACCAGAACTGTAGCCGAGTGGTCAGAGGAGTTAGGGATGAGATTCTTATCCTCAATATCTCAAATTCAATTTCTGGTGGTTGAGTGAGTAAAATTTTTTATAACGAAATTATAAACAAGTGGGAAGGGGTTGTAACACAGCTTCATGTAGCGCTACTGCTCTACTAGCATGTTCTAAGGTGCTATCTGAATGCTGGGTGGCTTCCCTACACCAAAAGTCATATGTTCCAGTGGCCTCAAAATCTCTTCTTTGATATTTCCCATTCACCATCTCCTTATGATTAAGTAGTAGGTGCTTATCCTTCTTTTCTTATGGTTAAGAACCTATGTCTTTGCAGGGAAATTCGCCTGGTCGTCCATACGATGCAGCAAAATCAGGACCACCTTCCATAGATGTTAACAAGGCTGACAGACCACCCGTTGAGCCACCACCTGCAACCATACCCAACCCCAAGAAATCCAAGGTGGTTGGCTTGGGTTCAAATAAAGAAGTATTTCCCATCATTAACTCGTTAAACCTTGAGCTTTCATCATATTGGAGTCCGAGCCCAAGGCTGGATTGTAAAGAAGTGTTTTCTGACACTATTGGCATCGCATTCCAATCCAAAACCTCCCTCTGGATAGATGACGATGGCAGAGAGGATACAACTCCTAGTCCACGAAGCAATGAGGAACCACTTAATGAAGAACCCATCTGAGCAGCTTTCTGTAGTAAGGCAGTTGCGGACATGACAGGTTTTGGTGCACTTGATTGAGGCTCTTCTCCTGTCTGCCTGAAGATTGATGAATTATTATTGGTCGACAGGCACAGAGAAATGGGCTCAGTATGCAAGGATGGGGCTAGTTTTGTAATGCCATCAGGGGTTGCAACATCCCAAATGAAATTGGCAAATCCCGGCGTCTGGTTCTGTACACTAGATGTTGAACATGAGGGAGCAAACAAGCTACCAAAGATGCCATTACTTGCACTTCCGTTTCTACTAGAACTCATTCTGCATGTTGCTGTTGAGGGTTGTGCATCTTCCAAGACTTGCTCTGGATTTTCCGACGCTTCCCAATTTAGTTCTTAGTAAAAGATAAGACAAGTGAGCACAGCTACTGATCAAATTAGTAATGTGACATCTTCCTTCACCACTAGCAGAAAAAATCACACTAATTACATAATGAGACAGTACAATAATTTAACTATATAAGACAATGCCTCAATGAGACAGGAAGATGTTGTGTGCCGGGCACTGTTTTGTAGGCTTGAAATTTATATCATTTTATTACGCAATCTTATCTCATTGTACACCTGGTCTTAATAAGTCTCGTCTTACCTAAATAAGGGGCTAAAGAACAGGGCTCCAAAATCATCTGGATATTTTCAGTTCTCAGTTAAGCATCTAATCTAATTGTACATTTAAGAGGGCGGAAAGCAATTCAGGTAAAGCCAACAGACTAAAACCTATTGAGATTAAGCTCTAAGTTATATTAAGAAAACAGCAAACTTAATCATGACTCATATAAATAGCAAGTACACAAAAAATTTCATATTTCAAATATTGTACCTGAATCCTGAATTGGGAAAACTGAGCCAATGACATCAGCAGCTGAATCAAGAGCTGGTGCAGCGGAAGGGGATGAGGGCGGCACAACAGCTGGAATCTCAACCTCAGGCCCTGCATCATCATCCGGATTCAAAATATCAGCAACATTTTTATCTAGACTTTTGAGTTCTGGCAGCCCGAATCCTATCATCTGTCAGCACATCGCAGAAAGCCCTGTGTTTGATGAAACTATCCCTCCTGAAATTTAATGATTCAAAAATCATCAACAGCTCATGGAAATCAGTAGGTAAAATAAAATCTTGAGCTGAAAGAGCTCGAAAGTGTCGTCCCACAGTCACATTTATACTCCTTGGTACCGCAAATTTTGGAATGCGCCTTCCAGTCAGATTGCACAGAGTACTTCTGGAACACTTTTCAGATTTCCACTTCTTCTGGCCGTGAGAAATGCTTCTTGATCCCGGTCAAATCCCCTAGAGCCCTGGTCCGATCATGGTGGACGCAACTAGTGTCAGGGCGCACATACACCTTCTTCCTCACCTCCTTACTGATCCTCTGCCGCAGCTTCCACGGCAGGTTGTGCCCACGCCGGTGGAGCTGCAAGTTCTGGTCCCGCTGGAACCCCTTGTTGCAGATTTCACACACGAATCTGTTGGTGG
This sequence comes from Kalanchoe fedtschenkoi, assembly GCA_002312845.1. NCBI lineage: Eukaryota > Viridiplantae > Streptophyta > Magnoliopsida > Saxifragales > Crassulaceae > Kalanchoe > Kalanchoe fedtschenkoi. The sequence continues at coordinate 1,044,451 of NQLW01000008.1, forward strand.
CCATTAGTGTTTTGGGAGACAGAGCCACCACTTCAGCATCAGGATCTGAAAAAACACACTGAGCCCCCAGAATCAAACAAGTTGAAAGAAAACTGCAGGAAATTGCTTGATGATCTCCACCTGGCACCCCGGGGAGGCTCCGTTTCCTCTTGACCGCAGCTTGAGTTCCGGAAGAGAAGACGCAGGCTTCTTCAGCGGAGGCAGCAGTGGCATCGCCAGGCATGGTTCTGCTGAGGTCTGAATTTGTAGGTGTCAATCATTTGTCCGCAATAATTCTGGTCTACGGTGAGTAGCTGATTATTGACCGGCTGAAATCTTGTTTCCTTGCTCTCACTAGTTTGTCAAGTTTCCACAGTTCTGAATCGGTGATGGTGTTCCATGACGGGGAATGATAGGAATTCTGTCATTCAAAGTTGCCATGAAACTAAGCTTATTTTTACTCTAATTTTACTTTCATTATTATGATTGTTTTACTATTATTAGAAGTGAGTACTTATCTCTATTTTATGATTTTACAGATCCAAGGTTGTTTGAGGATTCACATTCATGTTATTCAATTAAACATATTTTGCATCAGTAACGGTAAGTGCTCTTTGAATTTATTAGGTATGACGGGTGTAAAATTGATTAATAAAGTTATCTTGCATCAATTATTCTTGGAATGTCTAGGAACGTAGTAATTCAGAGTTCAAATATGCATGCTACAAGAATTTAGTTTACGATTGGACCTATTATCCTCTATGCTATAATGTTCTATTTCACCGAAACTAGAATTGAGATGAGTTGGATAATTTACTTAGTTGTATGCAATGATTCTAGTGACCATAATTGGGAGCTTGTATGAAAATATTGAGTAGTGTATTTATCATGCTGCATATTTAGCTGTGAGCTACAAAGACCTCAATCGAGAGATAACACAATACGAATCAATTGTAGTCAATAGTTTATTGCGTAGAATCACCCAAAAATTAGACTTGCATGAGAACTATTGAGTGATGTATTATTAAAATTGCATGATACATTGTCAATAATTATTTGTACTTCAAAAATAGTATGAGAGTTTTCATTGCAAGTTAGGTGAAGTAAAAAATCTAGGATATTTTCATCATCAAGTGAATACAACTCCCTTTTCATATTGCTTTTATTTTGCATAGTGACTTTTTCTAATTCAAATTAATTAATTTGGATTAAATACATATTAATTAGGTTATTAGTGCCTCTAACTAGCCTTCTACTCATCTTAATTCGATGTGATACTTACCAAATTATTTAACTGCAATAATCCCTAAAACTTCATTTTGACTCATATATATAGTCAACGATACAAGTGTCATTAGTTGCAAACAATGAGTTGCAGTCAGTGAGTTTGGATGCCAATCTCGTGAATGCGGTTGGAGATGATGAGGACAATGATATTAGGCAGTGGTGCTTGAACATGGTGAATATGGTGATCGTTCGCAATACTTATTTTGACTAGCGGGATGAGAGGTTAAATAAAAAAAATAAAAAAAAACAAAATTATTAAGATAATATAGTTTAAGTATTAAAGTAAGTGGAGATTTTTATGTAGTTAGTTGAAATGATTTACAATTTTATTGAGTATTGTACAATTATAAAATTTTCAAAACTAAAGTGAATGAAACTTTTGAAATTAGACATTTTCTAAAAGTGGGATGATGCATATTTTTTTACAATTTTTTGGGTGCATCGAGAGCACACATCCAATGATTGTTTTTTCATAAAGTGATGCTATTTAGAAATCGGCCCATAAATCTAGCTCATTATGTGAACAGTAAAAATAAACCGTTAAAAAAAGAAAATTAGAAAAATATTATTTCGATTTAGAAAATTCAAATATAACATAAAATCAATGAACTTACAGATTCATATTTTATATTCATCAGCTACACATTTTGATACTAAATATTTTATAAATATTCATTAATTGAACATTTATATTCATCACAAAAACAATTGGATAGTTATATTCATGAGTTGGATAGTAACATTCATGTTTCCTTAATTTCGACGAGATAGAACATTGCAAATGGACCATGCAAACTGCTCTTAAAATTACGATTTCTATATTATCATATCTGCTCATCAGCAACTAATTTTGTTCGGTCACTTGATTAATGCTGCATTTTTTTTAATTTTTTTGGAATATGAAAAACCGTGCCCCTTCGGATTCAGCTAAAATTTCGGGGAGAGGCTCCACAAATGCCTGACTGCTTAGCCTCCTAGGTGTTTCATAGGACAAACGTTAAATTGGTGTAAGCCAGAGTTCAAACCTGAAACCCAAACAAGATCAATTTTAGTGACCAGACTCACAGTCAACTCAGCTACCCATGATCGGAATTTAATGTTGCATATTCATAGAAATAGCAAAACAACAACTTTTTCAATTATCTTAAATTTGATTGGTTGTGGGCAGTGTTGAGTTCAATTGTGTTGATTCTGATGTGTTGCGTAATTATGTGTAGTTGAATAGGAGTTTTGCTTACTAGGATTAACATGTTGAATGCTTGCATCGCAAATCAAGTGAAGTGATGAACTACTTATGAGGATTATGTTGTGTTTTTTTTTTTTTTTTTTGTTAACTTCAAATCCTTTTGTGAAATTTTTGCTGATTGATCATATGGGAAGGGCATTGTTTCAAAGGCCACCGTAACTCGGTCTACGCACTCAGTAATGGAGCAAAGACATAGGAGCACAATTAATGAAAAATTAAAATTATTTAAACTATGTTATTTTTAATAGAGAGCATCATTTAATGAGTGTTCCATGTGCACACATAAATAATTATTCTTTTTCCTACTTTTTAAATTGAGTATTCTAATAAAATACAAATACTGATATGTAACCGTATTTGATTATTAATTTAATCAAATTACTATTTAGTTAATCAACTGAATTAATCGAACTAAAATTTTTGAATCATTAAAGAATCAAACAATATGATAAACAAATTCATTGGTTCACTAAATTAGTTAGTTAGTAAGTATTAAATTAACCGAGCCGAACCAAATAACCGAATATAATTAATACATTATTTATTTTGAATTAAATTTTGAACACGTGATCTATTTAAATTACGAAACAAATTTTAAATAAAATATTAATTAATTTGATTAATATTGATGAAAAAGCCCAATACACAAATGTATCAATTTATTAATCGAATCAAGAAAAATATTGATTTTTAATTAAATATATTAAATATAAATTAATCGAAATTAATTCGTTTAGAAAACTCTAATTGAGAATTGTTTTTTACTGGTAACAATGTCTCCCTAATCCGAGGAAACATGTCTAAACCCCTTAAAACCCTAATCCTTCTTCACCACCCGCAACCGACAATTCTGAAAATGTCATCTCTCTTCGCACGCCATCTCCGGCGCCTCTCCACCACCGTCTCCGGTGACACAGCTGCCGCTATATCCTCCTCAATTTCCGCCTCAAGAGCCTTAGCCAAGCTCCGAACGGAGCACGATCCGGACAAGGTCTTGAAAATCTACTCCTCCGTTTCCGATCATGATTCATCTCTCCTCTCCCGCCGATACGCCCAAGATTTGACCGTCAAGCGACTGGCCGTTTCTCAGCGATTCTCCGACGTGGAAACGCTAATCGAGTCTCGCAAGTCCGATCCCAAAATTAAAGAGGAGGCCTTCCTGTCCACTTTGATCCGCTCGTATGGAGTCGCAGGTATGTTTGACCACGCTCTCAAGACTTATGATCAGATCAATGAGCTCGGTGCGTGCAGGTCGAGTATTTCGTTTAATGCACTTTTGGCTGCCTGCAACCAGTGTAAGCTCTTTGAGAGAGTGCCGCTACTGTTTGATGAAATGCCCGTCAAGTACAGTGTTGTTCCCGACAAGGTTTCGTATGGGATTTTGGTGAAGGCTTATTGTGAGATGGAGCTGCCCGAGAAGGCTATGGAGGTTGTGAAAACCATGGAGGAGAAGAGGATTGAAGTTACTGCTGTTACGTTGACCACCATTTTGAATGTGTTGTATAAAAAGGGAATGGCTGATGAGGCGAAAGGGATTTGGGATGAGATGGTGAAGAAAGGTTGTGAACTTGATGTGGCAGCATATAATGTGAGGGCTATGCATGCACACCCTGGGAAGCCGGAGGATGTGAAGGCTTTGATTGAGGAAATGATTGATGCTGGTTTGAAGCCAGATACAATTAGCTACAATTATTTGATGACTAGTTATTGTAAGAATGGGATGATGGATGAAGCTTACGAGGTCTACCGGGGGATGGAAAAGAAAGGGTGTCGTCCGAACCCGACAACTTATAGAACACTGATATCTTATCTCTGTAAGAATGAGAGTTTTGAAAAAGGGTACAAGGTTTTCAAGCAAAGTGTGAAGTATCATAAGATTCCAGATTTTGAGACCCTGCAGCATCTAGTACAAGGGTTGGTGAAGAGGAATAAGACTAAGGATGCCAAGGGATTGATTCGGACGGTGAAGAAGGTATTTCCTGCCACTCTGAATGATTGGAAAAAAATTGAAGAGGAACTCGGTCTGGTGTCTTCTCCTGATTCCTCGAAAACTTCAGCCATTGCTTAGTAGCGTGATTCTCAAATCTTACAGTACGTGTCTGGGTGGGCTCATTATATATTCATCAGAAGTACTTCCACTTGGAAATGGTATTCTGAAGAAATGGAACAATGGGAACATGACTGGCAGTCCGGAAATTCCAAACGGGATGCTGTTCGTTAGAGGTGCTTCTTCGTCACATTCATCATATTTTAAATTCTGCACCCACCATGGAATGTGGTAGCTTGCTTGCAGTACTAATTTCAGATTTGATGAATCATCTAGGTATTTTGGCCATGTCAATTTCTCCTATCTTTTGTGGCTGCGTATTTGTTTGGCCTAATTGCCTTCCAAGGTTGTTGAGGGCAAGGAAATGAATATTGTGACAAACTCTCTTGTAATCAGCAGACTGCAAATGTTCTGCTTCTGTGATATTTCAAAATTCATTTCAAGCTATGCTATTAGGGCATTCCCATTGAAACAAAATAAATGAAGGTTTATGTCATGACACATAAGATTTGTGTCATGTTATCTCATTTTTCTCATAAATCTTATTTTCACAAAATTTTCACTCACATTGAAACAAAATTTGCATACAACTTTATACAGTTAGTATAATTTGTTTTAAATATTAATAGTGCTAAAAGCATCGGAAAAAGCATAAATACACGCCGCATAAAGCCGTTTCATCTAATTTAAATGACTTTAGACAATGTTTATTAGTTAAATGTGCTGTTTAAAGTCATGTTATACAATAGACGACACTTTCAACCAATAAACGTTATCTATTTATACAAACCACTTCATGCAGTCAAAACGCTCCGTTGTCGGTTTGTGAAAAACCTCACCCACATTGAAACTGAGCGTTTCAAAGTTTGACACAAACCTTGCAACAAAGCTTCAATACGGAAACCCTTAAAAAGTGTTTTTGTATTCATGCTAAACTCATAGTTGCACTAGTAAGGAATCTTGGATTACTAATAAACCTTGCAGACTCTGAATCTCGGACTTGTAAATTAACAATGATTAGAAAATAAGTACGACTGTCTTCAATGGAATTTTTTTTAAATTAATTCTTTCGTGAAGTTTGTTTTTCCGACTGGCCCTCTCCCTTTCAAAAGTTTTCTGTAATGGCCTAGTTGAAGCCAACCACGGTTTTTATGGTGAAAGTTATTTAAATGTCAAACATCCTTTTGATGGGCCGCTCCCTGCTCCTTCGAGTCCCACAAAAATAAATTATGCATGTCGAACAAGGTCATATGTTGATGCATAACAATAACAAATCACTTTCTAATTCCATATAAACATTTCACAATTTGAAATGCACAATGCAATTTTCAATCTGAAATGCATATTACTTTAAATTCGCGCCATCAACCAGTCTGGATTCCACTTTGGACACAATATGTCACCATTAAAGCAATGACGCAATTTCATTCTCTGTTATGTGATGTTAACACTTCACACAGAATATAAAATTGGATGTTAAAATCATACTCAAGAGTAGTATTTAAATACAAGGCAAAGTACCTGTCGAACCGACTGGTTTGAATCGGTCCGGTTCGAAAAACATTAAAAATTGAATTAAATTATTAGTCATCGGTTTTTTGAAATTTGAAACCGAAAATTTAAAACCGAACCAATCCATTAACATTTAAAGCCAAACCAAACCAACCGATTTCAAATCGGACCAAGCCAACCGGGGACCGAACCGAACCGACCGGAAGCGTCGCGACGCTCCCAATCCTATTATGTTATATATATACGAGTAAAGGCACCCGTCGTTCCGACGGTTCGATTCAAAAAAAATTAAAAATCGAACCAAATTATTAGTCATCCATTTTTAAAATATGAAACTGTAAACCGAATGATTAAAGGCACCCGTCGTCCCAACGGTTCGGTTCGAGAAAAATTAAAAATTAAACTAAATTATTAGTCATCCCTTTTTAAAATATGAAACTGTAAACCGAATGATTTTTTAAAATTTGAAACCGAACCAAATCGAACTGAACCGAATCGGACCGGACCGGACCGAACCGGACCGACCGGTTCGGGAGCGTCACGACAGAAATCCTATTCTGTTATATATATAGACTAGGGAGAGTACCCGTCGAATCGACGGGTTCGGTTCGGTTCGGTTTGGTTCGTAAAAATTAAATTCTGAATCAAATTATTAGTCATCAGTTTTTTAAAATTTGAAACCGCAATCAAACTATTAACATTTCAAACCGGACCGAACCTACCCGTTTCAAACCGAACAATTTTTTAAAATTTCAAATCAAACCAAACTGATTGATTTCAAACCGAACCAACCAATTTTGAACCGAACCGGTTCGATTCGGGAGGGGGAGCAAAACCGCCAGGAGCGCGACATCCTATAATGTTATTATAGTAGATAGAGATAAATAACAATGGTGATGATACTTGAATACAATACTTATTGATCGTCAAGTCGTTGCACGTGATCCGCCTCCTCTTATCCTGGCCTCCAAATCCGCTAAGCATAGAGATGTCCTTAATCCAGGGAACTATGGACGTTGTTGATGCAGTGCATTCTCTCAACATGAGTTGTCTAGGAAGAATGGTGGACGAAACTACTGGTTGATAGGAGGACTATCTCCACTTCGGAAATGAGGTGGAGCTTCTTCTCAGCCTCCCCATTTTCTTAGGAACTCATGCAGGGCTTATCAATGACCACCCCAATGGTTGGAATTTGATTGACTGGATCTCTCTCACGGTGAGACTCGTTTAATACCTTTTCGTGAGTTGTGATTCTCGTGCTCGTTCCAATACTCATGGTTCTAAGCTTCAAACTACACCTACATAATCAAAATATTGTGAGATTGTTAAAAAATAGCACCAACTTTTCAGTACAAAAGTGTAAAAATTTGTGAGATTATTTAAAATCAAACTCAATCCTAAAGCTCATAATCCTTTAATAATTATTATTCTAACACAATTCTATAGAATATATAAAAAAAACAGTTACTGCGTAACCACCTAAGTTGTTAAACAACTCTCAAGTCGCAGGTTCGAACTATGTTGGTATCTCACACAGTTTGGATATATTTGAGGTGCGTGAAAGTTGATCTGTAACGAGTCTGACTATAATAACTAGGCGTGGAGGGGTGTAACCCTTAACCCCCACATAAAATAGCCAATTGAAAATATCTTTTAAATAAAATAAAATAAAATTGAAAAGGAAATAAGAAAATATGATATAATTGAAAAGAAATGAGTAAGAAGGATAATTTGGAGAGAGAAATTTATCATTTAGGTTTTAGGCCACTTTATTTTTTATTTTTTTACTCTTTTTTTAAAGGGGATCGATAGTGATTCCCCACTTCCCCCTTGGTGGCCAGGGGCCGCACACCCCCTCCACCTTGATAGTGTACGCTCATACTCACTGCGGGCCAGCTCACGCGCACCTCCAACGTATCTAAGTGTAAATGCGGTACCAACAGGGCTTGAATCCATGACCTTGAGGTTGTTAGACAACACCCAATGCCACTAGGCCAACACCTTGTTAGACCACTTTCTTGATTGATTGCATTGGCAAATTTTAGGGCATCCACAAACTTAACCGTAAGTTTGTGTCATGCCAACTCAGCTTTGTCATAAATCTCATTTTCAAAAATCTTTCTGTCACATTGAAACAAACCTTTCAGACCTCTGCGCATGGACCCGCATGTCATATTATACTTCTTTCTACATTTTTTTCATATTATATTAATTACAAATTTCTTAAATATATTATTATTGATAATTATTAATTCATATTATATTTCATTGACATTTATATAATAAAAAATTTATATAATTAAATTTTTTATTAAATAATATATTAAATTTTCATTGCCAAATTTGTGCTACATATGATCGACCAAATCAGATCGATATTTGCCAAATATTTACGTTGAAAAATAACGTTTAAAAATTTATTTAAATATTCGAGTATATACCATATACGGTGTTTATATACGACGTTTTTAACTTAAAAGCGCCAAGTATAAGTTCAATTCACGAAACGGTGTTGTGTCAGAAAATCACGAACCAACCTCCACATCAAAATGAATCTATTCGTGGTATGACACAAACCTCCACACAAAGCTTTGAGGTGGATGCCCTTATATTTTGTGGCGTTTGTTTGGATCATTCCCATACATGGAGAGTCATATTCGTATTTATACTAAAATAACAGCCCAAGGCAGGAGAAGAGTAAAACCCCTCAAGGCGCTAGCGAACTAGAAAAGGAAGTTTGTAATTGTATCGCCATGACGACCCGAATAGCTCCCGGAGTTGGGGCCAACTTGCTGGGTCAGCACTCAGCCGAGAGAAACCAAGAAGCGACTGCATACGTCGGCAATCTCGATCCCCAGGTTACTTAATCTCCATTTTGCCTCTTCTTAACTGTTTCTCGATTTCTGATTTGATTTGATTTGATTTAATTTGGTTGCATGCTAAGAACTAGGGTTTATGAAATTTGAAGTGTTGTGTAAATTTTGGAATTTAGCTATGGTTGGGAGAGCTTAGGATGCTTGGCTTTTCCCTGCTGCAGGGGTTTGGCTATCATTAGTTTTTTTTAAAAAAAAAAAAAAATTGGCTGGTTATTCTGGTTGCTTAGAAATTTTCTCCTTTCTTTTGTTGGCTGCTTCTGCTTAAATTGAGAAACATTAGGGGGCAAATGTAGGTCTTTTTTGGGCCGAATGGTGTCTTGTTTCATTACTCTCTGAAGGGATTGTAGCTGGAAATGAAGGTCTGGCATACATGATAATTGCTGAAGAAATAATGAGTATTTGTATGAGAGCTTACTAACAGCTGAGCTTAAGCCAATTGAAGCAGCACACCCAACTTGTTACTTTGTAACCATTTGCTTCAGTCCTTCTGAAGTTGAATGAGACATCCTATTCTGTCTCACTGCATATGTGCCATGACTCCGTTTACACTTGGTACCATCTTCTTGTCTCCTTCCAAGTCTGCTATTTATGCAAATAGGATTAAAGAGTAAATCAGTGACTCTTTGCGGTGTCTACTATGACTTCACTTGTAACTATGTCTGATGCTGGAACACAATGCTACCACGTTTGCCCCACTGCTCCTGATTTTCTTTATGATTGGTTTTTATTAAATGTGCTATATGTTTTGAAAGAAACATGTGTGTCTGCATTTGTTTGAGTGAGGAGTAAATATTTCATACCGTTGCATGGTATGAACTCTAAATTTGAAGCCTGTTAGATAAAGGGAATTGGTACAATTCAGTAGGGTACCGGTATATCACATTATACATATTTTGTGTTCAGATTTGGATGTAAATCTCAAATGCGGTAATTGTTTGCAGGTGACGGAGGAGCTGCTGTGGGAATTATTTGTTCAAGCAGGCCCGGTAGGTATGTGTATCTGTTCGTACTCTAGAGCTACTAGTTGCCTTCAATCAATGTTTTAGATGCAACACATCCCAGACTAGCACACATTTAGATTGTACTCGTAAAAATTTAATTCACAACAAGTGAAAAAATCCCTCGTCGAGCACAATGAATAAAGTTGGGCCACAAAAGGGCTATCCTCACAGTTTTTGTTAAAGATTCAATTTGGCTGATTATTCAGTCATTCTAGTGAATCCTCTTACTTGTTTTGGTGAACATTGCTGTTTAACATAATCCAATATTAAGACTAGTTAAATACCTTATAACTAATGGTAACATCAGCTCCCTCGGAGAGTGTTCAATTGAGGGATAAAGTATAAACATGTGAGCTCCATTTGTATGTCTCACACTTCTGTTCCTCATTCATTTTGGTGTCACTTATGTTTTGATGATTTCTGTATCAGTTAATGTATATGTGCCTAAAGATAGAGTTACGAGTCTCCATCAAGGATATGGGTTTGTAGAGTTTCGAAGTGAAGAAGATGCCGACTATGTATGCCTTCTTTCTCATTTGTTATTTGATTTTCTTTCTGTAATGTAGAAATTTGCTTCACAAAAGTACCACCTCTGATGCTTTATTCATCTTCCATAATGCAGGCTATTAAGGTCTTGAATATGATCAAACTGTATGGGAAGCCCATACGTGTAAACAAGGTGTGCTATACTCTTAAGCTTGTACTAAATCCCATAGTAGATATTGAGGCCTTTTATAAAAGTGTGTGGCCGTTATGAGAATGTTATTCTGTTTATAAGTAATTTTATCTCATCATTGCTGTAGGCATCGCAAGACAAAAAAAGTTTGGATGTTGGGGCAAATCTTTTCATTGGAAACCTTGACATGGTAAGAAGTTTTAAACGTTCATCTTACTTACCATTATGTTGTAAGATTGTTTGTATTCATCGACATAATAATAATATGCATTGTTCCTTTTGTCTTTCTTATGCAGGATGTGGATGAGAAGCTCCTTTATGATACCTTCAGTGCTTTTGGTGTTATTGTGTCGAACCCCAAGGTAACTGATTTCCTCCTGTAGCCCATTTCACTCTCTTTTCAAATGAATATCTTATTGCTGGCTACAAGAAAACTGACATACATTGAGGTGGAGGACTAATGTCAACATAAATTTTGTTTGGCCTTGAATCCTGATTTCATTCAAACAAATAAGATATTTTGGGGTGTGTTCCTTTAACTTCAAATTGAACTGAAATAAGATATTTGTGGGTCGGAGAAGGGGCTGAACGGAAAAATTATTCTCAATTTAATCCAGAAAGAACAAACTCTTACTTATTCTTGTTTATAGCTGTATTGTCTCCACTTTTTTTCTTCTCTGGTTATAATGAGTTGACCTTTTCCAGATTATGAGAGATCCTGACACTGGGAATTCACGGGGGTTTGGATTCGTTAGCTACGACTCTTTTGAGGCTTCTGATGCAGCAATCGAAGTATGTTTCTTCCTTATTTTTGAAGCCTAACAACATAGTTGAGCAAATTTTCGTTAATAAAAGACCAATATTCCTGGCCTTTGGCCAAATTGAATATATAGTGATTAGACAATATTCGTTAAATAACTGGAGTATTTTCGTATTTATTCATCTTATTTTGGCTCGTTTGATATACAGTCAATGAATGGACAGTACCTTTGCAACAGGCAAATAACAGTGTCATATGCTTACAAGAAAGACACAAAAGGGGAACGTCACGGCACCCCTGCAGGTAAAACTATATGATTTTGTCAATCAAATTTGATATTATTGTTTCGTCACCTGCGACTTGTCATATTTATGGTGCAGAGAGAGTTTTGGCTGCAAGCAATCCGTCTACTGCTCAGAGAAATAGGCCGCACACTTTGTTTGCTAGTGGACCCCCTACACTTGGCAATGTGAATCAACCCAATGGTGTCATGGCATTGCCCATGCCTACTCGGCCCTTTCCAAATGGTCCTCTACCTCCCGCACCCATTCAAGTAGCTAGACCGTCACCGCCTCCACCGCAACAAGGCATGATGTACCAGCCTATGCAGCTACAAAATCAGCAGCAATGGCGTGGACCACCTCAGCAGCTTGGGCAGCCAATGCAGCAGCACCCAGGAATGCCTCCGCCACCGTTTCAGCAGTATCGTCCACCTCCTCCAAGCATGCCTCCTCCACTACCTGCGCAGGCCTCACAAGGCCTTGCCAGACCTCCGCCTCCTCCAATGGGAATGGCGCCACCACCCAATGTCTGGCGACCCCCTCCACCACCTCAGCAAATGACAGGCGGAGGCCAGCACATGATGCAAATGCCAATGGCGCCTCCACCACCCCCTCCGACAAGTTAACCCAGCGGGGTCATTTTATTTGCTCTATCCAACTTTTGAGAAATATTTTGTCACTTCCCAGGATCAAGTATTTCCCGAGTTCACTAGCTCTATTTTTTTGTTAGTTCCAAGCTTGTGGCTATGAATCTTCAATGCTTTTGCAAGGCCGCGAAGATGTTGGACAGATTATACTAACGACTTTGTTTGCTGATGATTTTGGAAGGGGCACTATGATCCAAGTGCGCATATTAAAAAAGCAAATAAATCTCTAGTCATCAGATTTAGTCATCAGATTTGGTAATATGTTCATCAGATGAGGTACTATATTCATCAAATTTGATAATATGTTCATCAGATTAGTTATAAGTTCATTGAATGATATGTTTATCAGATGAGCTTTTGTGTTCATCAGATGAGTCGTTATGTTCATCAGATGAGATGATATGTTCATAACATGAGCTGCTATGTTCATCATATGAGATGATCATTACATTTGATAATATGTTCATGAGATAAGCTGCTATGTTCATCAGATTTGATATTATGTTCATGAGATGAATAAACTATTTTTTCAAAAAAATATAACAACTCATCTGATGAACTTATTATCTCATTTGATGAACATGCTGACTCATCTGATGAACATAGCACCTGATGAATATAACAGCACATCTCATAACACATATAAGCTAATCCGACGAATTTATCATGTGACAGACATAACAGTTTATCTGATGAACATAAAAGCTCATCTGATGAACATAGCAAATCATCTGATGAACAAAAAAACTCATCTGAAAATTATGGTGTGAATTTATCATCCGATGAACATAATAGCTCTCCTGATGAACATATTGTCTCATGTGATAAACATATCAGCTCATTTGATGAACATATAATGTAATGTAATGAACTCAGTGGCTCATCTGATGAACGAAAAAGCTTATCTGATGAACATAGTGTCTCATTTGATAGACATATCGGCTCATCTGATGAACCTGTTGTAACTTATCATCTGACGAACATAGCAGCTCATTTGATGAACACAACAACTCATCTGATGAACATAATAGCTCATCTAATGAACATAGCAGGTTATCTGAAGAACATAAAAGTTCATCTGATGAACATATCGATTAAGCTGATGAATATATCGTCTCATTTGATGAACATATCATCAAATAAATTTATTATCAAATTTGATTAATATAACATCTCATCTGTAAACATATTATCAAAATTGATGAACGTAACAGCTCATCTGTAGAACATATCATTTAATGAATATAATAACTCATTTGATGAACATAACTGCTCATCTTATGAACATATTATTAAAGCAGATGAACATATTTTTCTGATGAACATAATAACAAATTTGATGAATATAATAGTTCAGCTCATCAACATGTCGGCTAATATGATGACTATATCATCCAAAGAACATATCTAAAATTAAATGAATTAAGATAAATATATTTTTTCAATTTTTTTGGATTTTTTTGGATGTTTATTTGATACAGGAATGTGGAGTTTCGATGTCGTTTTTGAGCTAGAGAAGTGATTGGAATAGTTGAAAGATACATGGCTTTAAATTTAGGGGAAAAATCCAAAAGGGGCCCTGAACTATCACCGCTTACCCAATTGCGGTCAGAACTACCATGATTTCCAAAAAGGGTGCGATGAAAAAAAAATTGGACTTATTTTCTAAATTAAAATTTACCATTACATTCTAAATCTAATATTATTGTAAGACTTAAATTTGTGTGCTGAAATTACGTCATTTGGTTATCAAAAGACATCGATTTCTTTATATGCGCAAAATGATATAATTTATTTTGATAACCAAACGACGTAATTTTCGCACATAAATTTAAGTCTTATAATAATATTAGGTTAGGAATGTAATGGTAAATTTTATTTTAGAAAATAAAACTAATTTTTTTTCATTGCACCCTTTTTGGAAATTATGATAGTTCTGACCGCAATTGGGTAAGCGGTGATAGTTCAGGCCTATTGAGTTTTATCCCTTAAATTTAAATTTGGGTTAATTAACTATAATGATGTCAGCAGATTGAATATGAGCAGGCGGCGATAATAATTAATGAGTGAGAGCTTCCTTCCTGCGATCATGGTTTCATCCCTTTCAACAGCTTCTTACGTTTCTCCTGCCATCTGCCCATCTTCAGAAATCCGACCTCCCAATCTCCGATTTCAGAAACAGGGCGCCTCCTTCAAGTGTAAGGCTGCCTCTGCAAATGGGATTTTGAGTCATTCTGAAAACACAAATACTGCTGGTTTTCCGGAAAAGGAGGAGTTGGTCGATTCGGCCAGGGAAGATCATTTTGTGGTCTGGTTTCGGGAAGCCTGGCCTTACTTCTTTGCTCACAGAGGGAGCACATTTGTTACTGTTATTGCTGCTGAAATTGTTGCAAGTCCCTACCTGGATGCTATTTTGAAGGCATACTTCTTCTTCTTCTTGTTCCTCATGTATTTCTGATTGCTACTTGTCTGCCCTGATTTTTTTTACAACATTGTATTACTACAGGACATATCTATCCTGCATCACCTGGGGGTCAGATTTGTTATAGTCCCCGGTACTCATGTGCAGATCGACAAGCTTCTTGAGGAGAGAGGTAACTTTTTCAGCATACAATGAATGCCCCTGCCTTCTTTTTTCCCTTTTTCATATGGGATTAGTTGGCTGACCTCCTTTTCTCTTTGCATGAGCTGCCACTTTTATAAGTTGATATTGTCCTGTGGAGATGCTAATGCATGCCAATCAAACTCCACATGTGAAAAACTAAGTCGCATGGGTATGGGGATGGATACGTAAATGGGTACAGGTACACATACGTGAAACATAAAATTTAAAATTATTAGGAAACGGGTAAGACATAAAAACGGTTAAAAATCTATTATTTTTATTTGTTACTTGAGAAATTCACAAATAATTAGTTGTTATGAGCGAAAATTGGGATAAAATTATTATAGTTTTTGTGCAACATAGGTGAAAATACTGTATATCTTCACCCAACAAAGCTATATACTAATTTGTGTGTATTTTATTATGTCATCTTATGCATATTCATGTTCTCATTCAGGCAGTTAATTGATTAGTCGAAAACATATTCTTTATCTACTTAGTTTTTGTGAAGGGATTGAAGCGAAGTATGTTGGCCAATACAGAATAACAGATCATGACTCGTTAGAAGCAGCCATGGAAGCGGCTGGAAGAATTAGAATAATGATTGAAGCAAGGCTTTCACCACCCCCTTCCATGTGTGGCATTCGCCGACATGGGGATAATAGTCGTTGGCATGATGTTGGTGTAAGTGTTGCTAGTGGCAACTTTCTGGCAGCAAAGGTAAGTCCTTTTGCGGTTCACCAAATTATCACTACTACTCATGTGAATTATAGGTCAATATATTTCAACTCATGAATCATTAAATTCTTCAAGTATGCAAGAGTATTTTGTGCAAAATTCAAGCTTGTCTTTCTGTGATAGAGAAGAGGAGTTGTTGATGGAATTGATTACGGAGCGACAGGTGAAGTAAAAAAAGTGGATGTTTCTCGTATACGTGAACGACTAGATGGAGGTTGTATAGTAGTACTTAGCAACTTGGGGTATTCTAGCTCCGGAGAAGTATTGAATTGCAAGTATGATACATACCTTGTAATTGGTATTTTTTTGGGGGGAAATACGAAAATGATCTACACTTCCACCATTGAAAATTACGGGCATTATTATACCAATTTGCAATTCTGACTTAAAAATCCAATTTGAGGTCTTAATATTATTAATTTTATAATTAAGTCTCATAAATTGCTATTTTAATTACAATGAACTCATTATTCAGAAGTCCGCTGTTTCATATGGTAGTTTCTTAGAAAAAGAATAGTTTCTCTCTTTATTTTTATTGATAGACCGTATAGGTCTTATGTAGTAAAAAATGTTGCACAAAAAATCGGTTCCTAAAAATTAGTTAACTTAAAAATTAACTGATTCCTAATACTTTTAATTATAGCTATATGCAATCATATCTATAATATTTACATATCTTTTACCATTTCTACACATGCAATTATTTTTTATTTTTAATCAACAATACCATCTATTTTTATTTTATTTTATTTATATATGGACGGTGATAACCTCCTTAACGTCATCCTCTCCTACGCACCCTACACCCAAACCACGAGTCCTCAGACTTTGAGTTTAAATATTATGAAAGATATGAGTTCGTCATCCTATCTCGCATAATTATTATGAAAGATTTGAGTTTTTGGAACCTTGTTTAACATGGATTTCGTAGTGGTTCAAATCCTAGTACTATAGAATTAGAAGTCCTAATTATTTATGATTTATCGGTTCCTATATAAACATAGTCATTATTTACTGGACAAGGTAGATTAGAATGACTAGATATCTTAGCTTTTTTAAGTTCTCTCTTATTCTATTCCAACAAGTAATAAGAATACCATCTTTGCCCATGGACATAGATTTTTATAATTAAACCATGTAATTCTTGTGTTTTTTTTTATTCTTTTATTTTTCACATTCCACTCCCTAAGAGTGATTTTTTAACAGTTTAAATAAGACGGTGTTAAGGGGGGTTTAACCTTGTGTACAGAAATTCACATTTCACTCAGACTCTCATTTTGCATTTTTTCTGAAATCAAGATAGTTCAAACCATATTTGAGTAATCTATGATAGTTATCTTTTATCCAAACTGCCATTCTTTCTTCATTTGTTTTTCATCCTCCTACCCTCTTAATTTTATTTCCGTTCTATCCTACACTTTAAAAACCTTAGTTAATAATTGGGGTTTTGCTTAAGAAAACCGATGTGAACTATGGGTTTCACACATATTCTTACCTGTTGAGTTGACAAAGTTACGCGGGAAGATAAAACCGCAGTATCAAACTATATAGTTTTAGATTAGATAACCGTTGTATGAATCTTGGGTATGTGTAGATGTTTAAACATGCTGCTATCTCAATCAAAATCAGAGTTTTAAACTGCTGTTATCTTATCCAAAACTGTAGTCTGAAACCATGGTGTTGTCTTCCCACAAATCAAAATTCACAGCTGTAGTTTGAATTCATGGCAGACACACAACAGACACCTCAGCAAGGAAGTATACATTTGTGAAAACCGCAGTTCAAAGTTGCGAGTTTATTGGAAAAAATCGCAGTTGTAAACAACGTTTTTCAAAAAGTGATGTATAATTAAAATAAATCTGAGAGGTAGGGTAGAATGAAATACAAATGAAGGAAGAAGGGGAATCTGGAAAAATAGTCTGGGCCCTTTTGAGGGCTTTCCGAAAACACAAAATAACAAAAAAATAATTAATTGAAATTAAGAAAAGAAATGAATAACATAAAACAATGTAATAACAATTTTTCTTTTTATAAAACTATGTAGTTTTGACTTTTGTAATTCAAGAATATTTTATAGAGTTTAGTCACAAATTTAATAATTACGTTACACTCTATAATAGATGTTTACCTTGGAATTGCAAATTGAGATGATAAAGTTTATAAATTTCCAAAAGGATACTACTTTTCCTGTTTTCGTTATTTTCTTTATTTTATTTAGGATATGAATCAATACTTTACATTCATGTTTAGTTCATTTCCTTGGTATCAGTATGTTATATTAAAAATAAATTGATTTGTTGTGATGGATCTTATTTTAAACACTCCCTCTTAATTGTACTAATAAAATGTAATTATCCTTTTACTTTTAAACATATTCGTCTTTAAGACGTATTCTTGGGGACAATTATTTAAATGCTGTAACACGAAAAATTCAACGCATACAATTCACATGGAATTGTGTCATACATTTGTTTGTATTTCATGTCCTCTGCGCTCTGCTATTTAGTTTTTGTATTTGCTAATTAGTTGGAGGCTTGATATTTAGATTCTGCAATTTAGTGATGCTTGATGTTCTACATTGCTTGTTTGTTTTTCCAGTACATATGAAGTGGCTACCGCCTGCGCCTTAGAGATCAGAGCTGATAAGCTTATATGCATCATAGATGGTCCTATTCTTGATGATAATGGACACCTCATTCGTTTTCTGCCACTTGA
>NQLW01000008.1:1065673-1130323 GCA_002312845.1 Kalanchoe fedtschenkoi
TTTGTGAGTTACTTATTTTTATTTTTCATTTGAATTTTTCTATTAAAATAATATTTTTTAAAATTCTGATTTTTTTCATTTAATTATTATTCATATTAAATTTTTTAATTAAAACGTCGTAAAATGATATCTTTTTAAAAATGAACATTCATCTAAATGGGTGCACGCTTGTGTCATTGATGATTTGAATGTAGTGATATAAGATTAAAATAATTTTGTGTTGATGTAAGAATTGGACGTTGCTGCCTGTGGACTTCCATTTGCGTTATAAGTGGTGCCAAAATAATTAGGTTCTGATTAGTGGTCATACTGGTGGAATGAAATTAACAAAAACCAAATAGTTTCATCTGATTTTCCTACAAAACAAATTACTTAAAGAATACAACATCCAGGAACTGAATACATAAAAGTCCGATTTTCAGCACAAACAGATGTATCAAATAGAAAAAAAGTCATAAGCCTGTAAAACAGGCTGCAGCAGCACAAACTTCAAGGTTCGATTTGTAAGGCAGCTCTACCGACTCTGAAAGAAAGTTTGAACAAGTGCCTTACAAAACAAGGCTCACTGACTAAGGGATCTTTCCCTTGGCTGGCCTCGCTGGTCACCTTGGCTCCGGCTTCTGACCGGGCTGCGACTTGGGCTCCTCGACCCTTTTGTAGGAGGAGGGGATCCAGAGTACGCCCTATCCCGACCGGGCCTCCTCTCTTGAGGTGAAATGGACCTGTGGCAACAATGTGATTCAGCTCCGCAGATATTCAAAAGGGCCAATTCAAAGAAGGGAAATAATAATAAGGCAATATACCTTGAATACTGCCTCCTCCTAGGTGCTGGATCATAGTTGTCATTAGGACTGCGTGATCGAGATCTTCCGCGTTTAGGAGATCGTGAGTAACGGGGTGGTGGTGACCTCCGACGTTCATTTCCACGGCTTCTACCAAAACTGCAATGATGCAGATATCAATTAGCCAGGATTAGAAAGAAAGCATATTATTTCTCACCACGCAGCACATGTATCTGAATGCAGAATTTACAGATGCTTCACATGTTCTAATTTGGCAAGGAGTGTCAGTCTACTATTGCCTAACATCTGTATTAATACCTCATTCAATCAAATTTTAGATCACTGCAACCACTATCTATATGGTGAGGAAGAGGGAGGGAGGGGGTGAGGAAGAGGGAGCACTCACCTCGATCGCTCTCTAGCTCTCATATCAACAGGCTTCTTTCTATTTTCCTCAGCAAAAACAACAGTGACCTCTCGGCCTTGCAATATTTGACCATCCATTTGGTATTTAGCTTCAGCAGCATCTGCAGGATCAACAAACTGAACAAAGCCAAAGCCCCGTGGCTCTCTGAAGGAGATAAAAGCTTGTGTTAAAAACATCCTGGAACTTATGCGCAAGAGAACGGTGGCATGTAGGTCAGTTTTTAACACCCTCGTCAATAAAACACGGTTATCTCTACAAAGAAATAAACGGTTGCCACTATTATTAAAGCTCATGAAAAGCAAGCACTTTGCTGCTGACCTTGGGCATTTGAGAAGTTCAATGTGACTTGAAATTCTTCAAGACTTGAACATCTTCAATATATAAGCAAACCCACCTTCCGCAAATCTTCCCATTAAATTGATATTGTATCTTCAAAAGTTTTACAATTCTGTTCAATCTAAAAGTTTTAATTCCAATAGAAGTTTACCTAAAAATTGAGGGAAAAGTAAAATAGTGCGGGTGACTCAAGAACATAAACTCTAAACTAATGAACAAAATGGAATAAAATGTCAAGCACCAAACTGGTACCTGAGAGAGGAGCTAACTACTGCTTGTAACCACGCTCAAAAATTTCCGAAGTCCTTAAGCAATAACATAAATTTACACAAAAGTCGGAGGAGTTTTCACAAAACGAGATTGGTGTCAACCGGAGTAAGTGAGAATTATCAGACAGCTAAACTCATAGTATATTTCGCACTGTGCATACACTAGCCTAATGATTAACGTGGGCATGGGCAGGAGCATTATGATAGAATAATGATGAACTGGGATGAATTGAGTGATTTTTCTCGCATTATTTCTAATCTGTAACACAATGCATGGCTAACTTACCCAGTGTAGTAATCCCTAGGCAGGTACACATCTTTCAGAGGCCCAAACTGACCAAATGGCCTTCGCAGATCTTCTGGCCTGCGAGGATTTGAGTTCAAGAGGTGAAATACTGACAGACAGATAATAATAACACCAGCACTCTATTATGACGAGCATCCTGTGTGGATCAGAGTGCTCTTTTCAACATAAATTGACAGTAAATACTATTCATATGTTCAGTTCAATTTAAGAATTAATTGTTTGACAAATTTATTTGCGAATTTCAATTAAATTCAGATCTTGATATAAAAAAAACTGTGCAAAAATAAACTAAGCACAAATATCGGAATCTTTTGAAATGATAGAGAACTTATTATTAACAGTTCAAAACAAGAGAGGTGAAGAGAACCTGCAATCACGGCGGAGGTTGCGAACTAACAAACTAGTGGGAAGGTCCCTGTCACGTCCTCCATGGCGCCCCCTAGGGCTAGGACTTCTTCGCCTCCCATAGCCACCACCGCCCCTTGGAGGAGACCTGCTGTAGCTCCGACCCCTCATACTTGGTTAACAGTTGAACCTGTCAGTAAAAACAGCAAGATAAATCAATTAATTATCAAAAGCCCTAACCAAAATGCAGATTCTAAGAGGCACCACTAATCTTTGTTGCTTCACTCTTTAAATTCACTAATTCAGAAACCCATTACTGAAACTGAAGTATGATTAGCACATAAATGGCAGCTCGGAGGTAAAAGCATGGACCCCTTAGTATCATGCTGAGGATAAACATCACGCATCTCAATAAAAGGCAAGTGTCATGCTGTCAATTGATAACAACAGAGTTTCTCTCGAGGGAGGTCATGTCTGCCAAAATTATTATTGTCATCAATTAACATCATGACACCATCCTTTTACTGAGATGCACCACATGATCATTGCACACAGGTCTGTTCAATGTTCATCATATACTAAAACCAAGTATCTTATTACGGCCTCTAATAACAAATAAAAATGTCAAAGCGATAAAGAATGCATCAAAATACACCTTAGTCAAGCCATGTAGAATCCTGGTGATCCTAATAGCTTTATCCGATAAAGGTGATGCCTTAAAAGTAAGTAGTTTTCAGTCAAAAGGGTTGTTGGATGAGATGGTTAAACATTTGGTTTTAAAATCAAGTGTCTTGGGTTCGAATCTCCTGGAGGCAACATTTCATGTAATGTCATAGACCAGTCCTGGTCCTTATTAATAAATTTTTTTTTTTAAAAAAAAGCACTATAAACATTCTGCACTCTGCAGAGTGCATACATGTGGCAATTAAGGGTATAAAAAAGTTTAGCAAAGGTACAAGAAAAAAAGTAGTTAACTTTAAGATTCATTTAACGAAATGCATATGGAAATCTACATCTGTGTGAGCTGTCATTTAGAGGGAATATTTTACCAATCCTCCATATGCAGAGAACAACAAAAATCTCCATGTTTTACTCATCTGCGAGAACATTCGACTAGTTCTATTTCATTATGTGCTACACTTTTTAGTATCTGTTGCTTATCAGGTCTATGTATCTCCCAACAAATGTCGCTCAACCTAATCAGCTGATTTAAAATTGATTATTACTTGTATATGACTCCATCACTTTATTAATACATATATCACTATGACTTAATACCTTGATTATGTTCTCGTGCTCTATCTCTTCTTTTCTCCCGGGTCGTCATCTTTTGGCCATATCTAGCAAATATATCCGCCAAATCAAACAGCCCGATCTCCCTAAGTTTCTTAGCCATATCCTCAAACATCGATACTCCTTCATCATTAGAATAATAATGCAAAAACTTATTGTAGTCAAATCTCGGCACCTCACGCCCTCTATCAAGCACTCGTTCCACATACTTGGTAGCTTCCAGAGACTTCCCGGCATTAACCAGACCTCCAACAAAAATGGTGTCAAAATTCACTAGAGGATCATCTCCTTTCCTTCCTCTCTTGCCCATATGTCCTTGTAACAACATTATGTAAGTATGCATTGTTGGCTCACAACCTCGGCGTATCATCTCCCTAAACACTTGAGTAGCTTCACTGGGCTTTTTCAACCTTAGAAGCCCCTTGATCAATCCATGATAAACGCTGATTTCTGGATTCTCAATCCCTTCTACAATGATATATGCTTCTCTGACCCTAGATTTCACCAAAAGCCCGTAAATTAAAGATGACAATGTTGCATTATCAGCGACTATTCCTCTACTGCACATTTCATCATACAAATGGCGAGCTTCGCCAATGCTACCTTTCTTGCACAGCCAATGAATCAGAAGCCTGTAAGTTGAGAGACCTAAATTACTATTGCTTTTAGACCTGATGGCCTGGAAAAGCTTAAAGGCATCACTAAATTGATTCTTCTTGAGCATGGTTTCCATCAGTTTCTCTACTGAACAAATATCAATCCCAAGACCTCGATCAACCATGAGATTCCACAGTTTGCAGGCTTCAATGATATCACCAGCATTACAAAAACCCTCAATCAAAGATCTGAAAGTGTGCACATCTGGCTGTATAAAATCCCCAAGCTTGAAAACAATGAACTTGGCCTCATCAACAAGCTTGGCATGGCACAAAGTGTCGAGAACCTTGTTGAGAATGAGCACACTATACTCCACACCGTGCGATTTCGCCAAATGAAAAAGCTCAACACACTTTTTCAGCTCCCTAGCTGAGGCCAAACCTTTAATAGCGACTCTAAAAGTCTTGTCATTAACTAAGCGCCTGGAAGCCATTTGGTGCACGCAATTCCACAGCAAATCAATATTTTTAGATTTGGCATAGACATCAATCATCTTGTTATAGGAAACCGAGGTGTGTTCGACAAGTTGAAGAGATTCAGTAAATTGGAAGAAGTTGTGAACAGGTTTCCAGGAGTAAGGAAACTTGTTGCATACTTGGAGGAAAAACTCATGAGTGATGAGAGAGGCAGGGTCTATTGTCGTGGTATTGTTGATGATGGATTTGAGTGAGTTGTGTAGCTTGGCTTCTGTGGCATTCTGCTGCTGGTAGAGCACTGTACAGACTCGGTCAAGATTGTGAAATGGATTTGAGGGTTGGGGCCGAGATTGAGGCATGGAGGATGTGAGGATAAGACGTACTTGGTGGCCGCAACGGTTGAGGAAATCAACCTTGGCAACTCTTCTATGAATCATCATTTTTTTTTTTAAAAAAAAAAAAAGGTGCAAGCTTTTACTTCCAAATTTCTCCTCTCCAAACTAGAACCCAGTCCAGGACAAAAGAGTATAACTTAGACCCCGACACTCATTACCAGATTTGTTTGTAACTACTGGATGCAAGTAAAGTATGGCAGCAGAACAAATGTATGAGTAAAACTGAAATGAAATGAAAATCATTATGAGGCGACAAGGAGCTCAATCGAACATGCCCTGAGTAACATCTCCGGATCTGAGACTTGCGGGAAATAATTTGAAATCGGAATACCTTTTCGAGTCTTGAGTTGAGTCCTCAGCAAGCAGCCCGCCTCCTTCGTCTGTCTCGCTTGATTTAGATTTTTAGGGCACCAGCCGACTCGGTCGCCTCGTTTGCTATCACCTCTCCGATATATTTTCACTCCCTCTTGATTAATATATATATATACGAGTAAAGTATCGGCATACTCGACAATTTGGTTCGAAAAAAATTAAAAAGCGAACCAAATTATTAGTCATTTTTTTCAAAATATGAAACTGTAACCAAACCACTAATATTTCAAATCGGACCGAAACGACCCATTTCAAACCGAATAATTTTTTAAAATTTGAAATCGAACCGAGCCACTGACATTCCGAACCGAACCGAACCGCCCGGGAGCGTTATACGGACGGACGGACAGACTCTATTCTTTTATAGTATTAGATATATATATATATATATATATACCTAAATGAGAAATTCTTATAATTAATTGAACTTAACAAAATATACTTACTCATGGACTCAAACGCGGTGACAAGTCGTAAATAATTACTTCTATTGTACTATCAGGATATTCTTATTTCAATTATATGAATCTTATATATCTTGTCATGAAATCTCGATTGTCAGCCTAGATAACGGATATATGCAGTTGCCCAGTGGTAGGGAGTTCGATCTACATATGTAGGTCCTAACCAATTTAGAGTACATTTACCATATAAACATGCAAGAAAATTTGTTTTTAATTATCACTCAATTAATTGGTATTGATCCTAGCCTTCATTAAAATCAATTGTAGAATAATTGTAGGGTAATATATATGTCAGGTTCTGCTATTGAACAACATTCATGTAATAAGCTCAGTAAACATCATCAAAACAAAATTTATTAAGCACTAAAATCTCACAATATACATCACAAGTTTTTCACCCGAACTACACAAGAGATTTATTTAATAAAAGTTGGGGGTGTGCAAAATCTGGTCTAGATTGGAAAATGATCGGAACCGGACTGGAATTGATCAAACAGGATCGGACCGATTGATTTCGGTCCTTTCTTTGGTTCACTGATTTTGTGGATTTCGCTTTCCGGTCCAGTCCAGTCCTAACCCGAAAAATTCCAGTACGGACCGGAATGGACGGAAATTGACCAGTTTTACAATTTCTTAATAAAATATAATAATTAAATATATTTTATTTAATATATAAATAGAAAAATATTTTTTATTAATATTGCAATAAAAATTAATTATTTTTTGTGAATCCTGTCCAAACCCAAAATTTTCCGGTCCAGACCGACTTGGAACCGCCACGATCTTCAGTCCTTAAGAATTGTCAATTCCGTTTCTGGTCCAAACCTATTCCGGTCCGGTCCGATTCTGGACCGGTGAGCATAATCAATTATAAAGGTATTACATTGCTTTTTTTTATACCAGAACGTTATCCCTTTTCGTCATCCATTGGTGGCTGGACTCTCCAGTCGCACATACTCTAATTGCAAAGACACTATGGCCGCACCTTTCACACACTCGAGACACTTAAGACACACACACTTGAATGAGGACATAGAGACTTCCTTATATAAATTAATGTGTGCCAAACTTAACAAGAAGTGATAAATGTGAATTACTTAAGTTTGTCTAATGAATATCTTTAGAGAGTCAGATAAAGATTTATACTTTTAGGGTGATAGAAAGCGGATTTGGAGTCAAATTAGAAAATAATTTTCTCACCGACTTTGTCTACCGTGAATCATCTGAAAATTAATTAGATCCGCTGAAAATTAATTATTGACTCCTTATAAAAAGTTTTAAATCTTTATCTTCTATTTCCTTGTCCCTTTGAATCATCAGAATCAGACATCATACGTGGAGTTTATGGCCCTCAAAAGACAGTTGTCAAAACTGACTTGAGTTTTAGAACAAGGCACATCTTGCGCACGTGTTAATGAACTCTCGCACACTCACCTCTTTCGCGGGGTGAGTACTACGCCAGCTACTTGGCTCCTTTCTTTATGTTGACATGTGTTCACTCTCGCCACATATAATGGACCAGGGTCTAATCAGGCGTGCATATACATAAACACTCAAAAGTGGTTGACCACTAGCTTGTTGTGTCATAACATCTGGACAAGAGAAGTGAATTCTAACTTCAGTTGAGGTAGGGGACTGATAACATGGGATGTTATTTTCATTCTTCTGCCCAAAAATGACATTTTTAGCGCTCAACTTGCTTATGCAGGTTTGGACAAGATTTTATCCTTACATTCTGCCACATCATTTTATCACATAGTGTCCGAACAAGGAAATTAATGTTTGATCTTATAATTTTGGAGATATTTTTAGAACTCTTTGACAAGTACTCTCCATCATTATCATGCAAAGACACTTGATCTTTCTTCTAATCTTATCTCCACCTTTTCTCTAAACTCTTTCAATCTATCTAGTGCCTTAGACTTCCCTTTCATCAAGTAAATCTACTCTTACCTTGAGCGAGGGTTGAGCAATCTTACCAAACACATCCAAGTGTACTAGATATAGTAGTTCTTTGGCCCTTATGCTTAGACTTCTAATATGTTAGTTGATGCGTTTTTCAAATTGACAGTCTGTGCATACTAGGTCTATATAAATTTCAAGTTGTGAAAGCCCCTTGAACATCAAATTTTCCATCGCCCTGATGTTGTGATAGCCTACATGTCCCAACCGTGTATGCTAGATATCTGCGGTCTCATTCTTGCGGGAATTACCTACATGCGATTCCTCGGTTGACATCAGGTAGATGGACTCCACCTGGAATCTTTCCAAAATAGGCATGTGATAAGTCAATTTTTTCTACTTTTTTTCTACTTACCTTCATTTATTTTTGACCATTTGAGAGTTGAAACTAATGGATTCAGTGATTTTTGATATTTACTAGCTATTTTAAGCTTAATGTCAAAAGGAGCAAAGACGAGAGTTTTAACGGTAAAGAAATGACCAAACATGGAACAAAACAGATGAAGTATAAGCACTGCCTGCGCAGAGGTTGTGCGGATGACATGTCAGTCGCGCACACGTTGACTCTGTATTGACTGTGCACGTGTCAACCAATCAGAAGAAAGTCAAAAGCTGACTAAACCAATGACCCGCGTGCAAGGCCTCGAGCGCGGCAAACTTAAGCTACGGGCGACGCGTAATTTATTTCTTAAAATCCAGCAGTTCAAATATTGTAACTTTTACGGCTCATAACTTTTACGCCAATTTTTTTTTTCTATTTAAGTTGGGTTGGAACGAGAAAAGAAAAATCTACAACTTCCATGTTGAAGTCATGATTGGATTTGGCTAGATTATTTCCAGTAAGAACAAATATTTCCTTTGTCAACAAGTTTCCTAATCTTCCATTAATTCATCCAATCAATTTCGATATGATAAATTTTTTGACTTTTGGGAGATATATTCAGAGAACTCATTCAAGAAATATATTAAGACATATCAAAAAGTTTCATAAGAGATTAAAGATCCTAATTCTATTAGATTTAGGGTTTGAAACTTTGTCATAAATAAATATAGATCTCTCTTATAGTCTTGTATCTTCATCTCTTCTCTCTTAAGCCTAGTCTAACTTTTTGAGTGTTAACTACTCCTTGTCAAACGTCAGTGAAAGTAGCAAGGCAAAGTGTTTACAAGGAAAACAAGTTAGGTTAAAAAAAGTAGTACCTATTTTATCAATCTTTGTATTCTTTTTCATAGCCATGCAGGGATAAATTTCCTTATTTGGTCCAAGTTATTTAACTTATGAATTCATATTGTGAGATTTACTTTTTAATAAAATTCAGATTTAATGTGTATTTACTGAGATTACTTTCAATAAATGTTGGTTTGTTTCACATCATAGTGTGACAACCTATATTTGTTTCATTCACTCTATCATTGATTTAATTGTGAAGAATAGGGATAATACTAAATAAACGAGTAGAAAGTAAAATCATATAATTTTGCATATTTATGGTTAAGTGCACTTCAGATATGCTAGTACTGAATTATCTAGACTATACTCAATACCATTGAACTTAATGTGTTGCCTTCCTCTTTGGTTCATCTTGCATGTTAGAATTCCTATCATTATCTAATAGATACAATGATTTTCGGATAAAAGTAATTGTTTATTCCATGTCATAAGACTTGCATATTCTACAATCACTAGACAAGTGATCTTCCCTACTGTGATTGTAATAGTGACCATTATGACGTCTAGCTTTAATGAGGTCCCCAATATTGTTGTTACTTTGTTGTGAGCTTGTCCTCCTTATGAACTTAACTGTTATCGACCTCCATCAATATATATTTAGATTCTTCCTCTCCCACTCAATCATCTACCTCTATTCTTGGCACTTTTCTTCTTGTCACCTTTGTTGTTGGTGTAAAGACCTCCCCCGAGCTTGCCAGTGAAACTCTAACTATCTGTTTGATTAAAACTTTTAGATTTACCAGCAAGTTCTCCAACTCAACAAGTGAGGGTTATTTTTTTTATCCAACCTTGTATTGCCACACTATAAGCATTACAATCGGACTTTAGACCACCAAATATGATTCTTTGTATTCTATCGTCTCCAATATTTGAATTGTGGCCTAACTATTGTATCTTATGACAATAGTCACTTATGGACATTATTCTTTGCGACATGCGACATTCGATCTCAAGAATAGTGTAAGAATGTCTCATGCCTCTTCTAGGGTCTCCAAGTCCTCAATATGAGCGAGCAAATATTTATCTGTGGGTGTCTGAATCACATATAAGACCTTATTGGCCTTCATCTCCCACTTCTTTAATTCTCGACGTTGTCTTTAAAAGGTAGTTTTGTTTCACTACCATTTACTATGTTCCATAAATCTTGACTCTTGAGATACAACTATATGCATTTTCTCCTATCTCGGTAATATTACTCATTTAGCATCTCCATCATCCCAATCAAAGCACTAATATCCACCATTGTCATGTAAAGGAAAAAAGTGTATCTTACAACAATCTTACTTGCTACCTTCTCAGTGTCGATCCTATAACCTATCAATACAAAATTAAGAACTGAACCACTTACGTACCAACTCATTTGATACTTTTTTTTTAGGAAACAATCTAATTTAAAATCAAATAAACTCATGCAAACTAATATTAAAATGAGTTCGATGTGAGAATGTAAGACATACATTTTTATTTCTCTGTCTTTGTAAAAAACACTTCGAATCAATTATAGAAATAAAATATAAATTTTTGTACATATATTTATAAGGGACCATATTTTACGTTTCACGTGATCGGCACTCAGAATGTCAGGATCGAGCATGCTCGCGCGCTACTTCATTGACTTTCGGATCCCATATCTTGATGCCAAATTATTGGAAAAAAGAGGATTGAAAAATGGCAAGAAGGATACAATGAGCATAGAGCCTACCCGATCCGGATGTAACATTCATCCAGCTTTGAAAGGGAAGTTTCAGTCTAGGTTTTACGGTCAGTGTGAGATGGAAAGATGGTCAATTGCAAAAAAGAGTTGGTATAACTAACTAGGTATATAAATTGACAGCTAATAAAACATAATGTCTCGTCTCAGTCACTAACTGCCCCTCATGTGCTAATTAATGTAATCTCACAACTAATCTACACCTAATTATTCTACTTAATTTACTAATATGTACTAACGTCTGAAGGCATAGGATCACATTGATCAAAGCTACTGGCATGGAGCCAATTAATAGCATGGACAACACATGGACTGTTCATAGATTTATTTTGTTAATAAAAAAGTGAATACATGAATTCACATAAAAATAGTGACTTCATTGTAACTTGTAAGATTAAATTGAGTGAATTAATATATATTAATATTAAGAATTACCAAATTTAATAGGTATGTATTTAATGTATTTTTCAAATTTTTGTCTAAAATATGATGTATTATTAATGGTTTCGAAAGATTTTTTATGGATTATGATTATGAAATAATTATTTTTTTACTTTTTAAGACGTATGAAAATATTAAATGCATATTAAAATTATTGAGTAATAAGTAAAAATAAATAAATAAAATACAAATAAAAAAATACAAATAGACTGGTATCCACCAACGATGAATCATGCCTAGCTGTTAATTTCTTGCAACGCAGTGTGCAGGAGCGGATTGGGTTTTGATCCTATGTAATACTTATCTGTTTCACAATCATTCAAACAAACATGAACATTTAAGTACCTTCATCCTAAAATGAACATTCGGAATCGGACCGGAGACCGAACTGGTTAGGGTTCCGGTTCCCGGTCAAACCAGCGGTACGGATCGGTTTGACTATCTGTCTAATTAGAATAAAATTTATAAAATGTGCTTATATATTTTGATATTAAGTTTAATAACAAGTTCATCAGTTGGCTTGGTGGAGTGATTCTTGACTAATAATCTCATCTTTATCTTGCCATATTTTTGATTAAGTTACCTTAATTATTATCAATTAGGTAAGTACATGTAAATCGGACCAGAACCAGGTCCGGTTCCCAGACCAACTTGTTGAACCGGACGGTCCGGTTCGGTTTTATTAACACTGCATTTATCTTGCCATATTTTTTATTAAGTTACCTTAATTATTATCAATTAGGTAAGTACATGTAAATCGGATCGGAACCAGGTTCGATTCCCAATTCAACCTGTTGAACCGGCCGGTCCGGTTCGATTTTATTAACATTGCATTCAAGCTCCAGCCAAACAAAAACAAATGTTGCACCTTATGAAATCGACTTTTTATTCGATTTTGTCTCATCAGCATCCACCTGTCCCAGTGGCGCCTAAATAATTTTGAATTCGTGACAGCAAAATTCCTTCCCTGACCACATTTTTCTTCACCCAATTTCAGCTTCCCTCCAGCCCCATATACTTCAAAATAATACTTCCGCCCCGCACCTTTTAAGTATTTACAAATCCAGTCCCTAACTTTAACCACTCGATCACTCCGGTATCGCGCCCAAATCGGACGAGAAAGTTCGCCGCCGTCTCTTCGCACCGTCCTCCGGCGCCCTTCTCCTCGCGTCGCCGCTATTAAGACTGTGACTGCGCTCCGCCCCACCCACATTCTCGTCACTGGTCAACCACGCGCCGCCGCAGCTCTTCATCAGCGCGGCGCTGGCCCTGACAGCCAGCTCAGCCATCTCGGCGGCCTTCAGTGGACGGCGCAGCAAGCTCAAGGGCAGCAAGAAGTACAGGTGACCCAGCAGGAGCTCCTCATCATCGGCCAGAGCCGAAACGACGACGTCAAAGTCCATGTCGTCCGAATTGCAGATGAAAAACGCGGGGCTCTTGAGTCTCTGTAAAACGTAGGTGGCTTTAAGGGGGTGCGGAAACTCCTTCAATCTTCCGTCGGGCAGAACGAGCTTGGCCGTGACGACCGACGCGGCGTCGACGGAGCTGCAAATGCCCATTTCTTGGATGAATTGTTAGTTGGAGCAGCGATGGATCTTCAGTGGTGATGGGGTTGTGGAGAAAGCAAGAGGTGGGGGGTTATAAATATGTATGAGGTGGGGAGACATTGCCGTGGGAAAAGTGGAGCTGGAAAATGGTTGAGGACAGGCTGTCATGTCGATGGATGAGGGCGCAGTGGATTTGCAGACGGGACGACGCCCGGCAGTCAAGAATGGCTTCTGTCTCTTGATGGAGAGAAATTTTTGGGTGGAGTGATTGAATAGTTAAAAAAAAAAATTTAATTAATAATAAATCATCCGTGTAATTTTGAATTTATAATTGGTAGACACAATCCATTTAAGAATCACTCACTCTTGCAACATTTTAAAGTTTTTTTTTAATATTTTGTTTCATTTATTATGTATTTATCAATTTTCTAAATTATCCTATTTTATACTAGTTCGATGTGCGTTTTAGAAACTCTGAAATATATTTATTTTCATATTAAAAATTGTAGTAAAAGCGAAATCTTCTACTACTAAAAATGTAATTGTGAATTGTGATTTTAGAGTGTGTCACAATTAATCAATATAAATGAGAGAATAAGTTTTGTGTTTTGGCAGGTTCGGCTTTATTAATTTTACATTAGTTAGATTCTATTGGATCTACAAAAACAATTAAAAATGAAAGATAGATGTGAAAATTTTTTAAAAATTATATTTGATATATGAAATATAATGTATTTAATGAGAGGTAAGCATTACATGGAAAACTGTAAACAAAATTTAATTAGATTAAAAATATTTTAGTATTTGCTTATACTTTTCCACCTCTAACTAAATAAAAATAAAATAAAAGAAAAGAAATTTGAAATTAATTTTTCTTCTAAATTTATTTGATATTAATTGTTTAGGAATGAAATGTGAGTAGATAATGAAGTGAAAATAGGTTTGATGGTGATAGTCGGAAAGGAGGAGTTGATGAGGAATCTCACTGCCTTATCAGACAAGAGACCACAAACGGAGGAAAAGGACAGACAGAGTACGTATGATTATTGGATCATTGTCTGTAGTACTCAAAGTCGCAAGAACAGAAAATTAATGACAAATTATTTAAAAAAATGTAACATTTTTATATAAAGAGAGAAGGAAGAGAGGAGACAAAAATTATGATGAAATGATGTGTCGGTGGTCGGCCGCGTGCTTGCTGGTGCTCCGGTGTGTCCTGCGTTTTTCCCATCCCATGTTTCTCACCTCACCTCTTCTTTTAAATATTATCTCTACTCTCTCTTGCTTATTTTATTTTATTTTATTTTATTTAGATTCAGAAAATCATTTGTTACTTAAACAGACGGTAGTAACAAAAATATGTAAAAATTCATGCCCAATTGAGCTTAACCTTTTTTTTCTAAATAAAATTTTATTGATAGGGTGAGGAGATTCATTGACAAAATGACTACAAGGGGCGACGCGAGCCCTAAGTATAGGTTGGTGAGCCTACGAGGGGTAGCGTGGCCTAAGAATGACTCTGAGAGCCTACAAAGAGTGGCAGATACTTAAGGAATTGGTCGAAGACTAAGGGAGCTTGGAAAGCCTACAAGAGGTTCGGTTAGACCTAAGGGGTGTGGTTCTAGGAGCCTACTACAAAGAGGGCACGAGACCTCGAAATGGCTTAAAGAGCCTACTATGAATAGAGAAGAATCTTTTGGGGGCGCAAGGCTTGAGGGTTAATGGCTCGAGGAGCCTAGTCTTGTGTGAAGAAGGGGAAGGTGCAAGGCCTTGGTGAAAGGCGCTCGAGTCAAAGTAGTGTGGCGTCGGCTCAAGCGGGACGTTCTTTGGGACCTTCCGAACTAGCTCGAGGGAGCATGCTATGCGCTCTTTGGGTCATTTGGATTGGCTCAAGGAGAGGTCTGACATAGGGCTTTGAGGGCGAGGCGAGACGAGGCCTGGACATGGTACCTGAATACCTGCAACGCTCTAAGGCCTACAATGCAGTGATCTCAGTCTAAGTTATACGCTATCAGCAAAGATTCGCGCGCTTGAGCTCGAGCTGGGAAGTGAGGGCACTTAAGGAACACGAGCCTATACCGCGAAATGTAGGCTCGAGGCACATGAGCCAACAAAACGGACCCAGGCACCTGCTGACTGACACACGAGGCCCGATCTTTTACCTGCACCTACTGTTTGAATGACGGATCGCCAGAGGACACTGCCAGATTTGTTCGACCAAGATAACATGCCAGCAACCAACCAAGAAAATAAGAAGAGGAATTTGCATTCTGACCTGCAGATATGCCGATCTGGTGTGAGCAGTTGTGGTGGCAAGCGAGGTAGGGGCTTGGAGTGGCAGCTATGGGCAACACCTTTTGGTGCTGGGGCTAAGATGGACTCTAGAGCCTGGAGGATGAGCGCACATCGACGAGGTGAACATCCAGCTCTCCAGATCAACCACTGAAGGGGGTCAACAATCTGGCCACCGATCTGCCTCCCAATTGGAAGGGAGACTTTGGGCATGAGGGTGAAAAGAAGTAGATGCTGCGGAGATGCTCGACCGACGATTATGGATCCTAACCGCTCCTGGGAAAAGGCTTTCTCAAGTACTTATTGAATAAGTAAATCTTGCATCGTAAGCTGTCACGTCATGAAACGTGTTTTTCTGTCCAACTTTAGAACATCAATCTTCAAAAATTATACATTTACCAAGTAACTGTATGTGTTCTCAGAACGAAGAGCTTGCTTCTCTTCACAAGAATCTGACATTAAATATTTCAGAATCTGATCTCCACCATTAAGATTCAAGATGAGTATGTTACCAACCTACAAACAAATAAATCAACTTCAACATACCACATTTGAGCTTACGACCGCCAAATTGATCTCAACTGTGCAGCGCTGACATTTTGCAGAATTTTCAAAAAAAGTCGACTTCTTTAAAAGCTTTCTTGTGCGGCGACGGTCTCCTTTTTTAACCTCACTCTAATACTACTTGTTAATATCGTTCTAACAAAATGTCACACACAAAAGAGAAGTAACAACACAGATTTGTGTAGAAAAGCTCATGCTCAAAAATCACTTTACTATTTTGATGAATGAGTATAGGAATAGAGACTTCTTTTCAATTCTTTTGTGTCTCTCAAATCACTTCACTATTTATATTACACACTAATCCTAAACCATTTAGTATAGCTATTCCTCAATACAAGTTAAATTAGTAACTTCCCTACAACTTAATAAGAAACAAATCCTTACTCTACATCGTTTACTAATTATACTCTAATTGGACTTCAAATTTCTTAGAGGATTAAGGGTGTTTAATCAAACACAATCGCATTCAACATCCGCGGTCTGACATGCTAGCAAAGGCCGAACTACTTATCTAGCGGCGAGACAACCTGATTAAGGTATTAGCAGTTTCAATGAAGAAAAATGCAAATAGTATTGGCAGTTCGAATCAAATAGAGCAAAATGATATCAATATAGTTTGGAAGAAGATGATGACAATGGGGAAAAATCTCCAAAATCCACATAAATTTCGGGTCGTGGTTTGAGTTTACTATAAGATGGTAAGGCAACTGAAAGGTTAATATCCACCTCCACACCCATGAGATGTGCAAGTGCTAATTTTCCCTTTCCGCACACAATTCTTGAATTCAGAGATTTGCTGTACAAGTATGCGGACCATTTTTTTTGTTTTTCAAAGAGAAGGGAGTTGCCAGAGATTGAAGAGGCTAGAAGAGATCAGCAGAAACCAACACAAGAAGGCCATGGCTGCCGACAGCTGGTATCTACTGCACAACTTGGGTGAGCAGAATCCACCAGCCTTGATCATTGCATCAGTAACACCAGCAGTTGAAGCCGCAGCAGCTAATAGAATGTACGAAAGAAACTGCAAAATAGGAGGCAACTTTTCTTGGTGATTTGGCTACCCTTCACTGGCACAAATGCCAAACAAAACGGCCATAAAACATGCTCCAAAAGCCCACGGCAACCAAATCAATGTGCTCTAGCTACACATATCAATTTCCATATATCAAATTAAATAAGCAGAACAACAGATCAGTCACATTATTATTCATGTCCCTGTTCGGTAATCCTCAGATCTATAATGCTTCAACCACAAAGGCATCAAGAGGGCCACACATCCATGACTGGTGACATTATTTTTCTTCATTGTCAAAAGCAATGACAATATTCAGCTTCTATCCTAACATTGATAAGCATGAAGAGAAGCCACCCAATTATAACAAAATGACAGTAAGATTGCAGAAGCCCAACATTTTTAACACATTCTCAAGATTACCCTCTTAAGTGTTGGTCCCTTAAAGATGCTGCAAACAAGTAAAAACATACCATATCCCCTACTATGATCATGAACACTGTCTTGCGGCGGCGCCGGCGAGGAGCGCAGTCAGTAAAAACACTCCAAGCATCCACCATAGCCATTGTCAGGCTCCATGGTATCAGTATCCCCATAACAACCACGAAATTCCTGGATGCAGGGTTTCACATAAACGAAATAAAAATTAATTTAAAAATTCAGAAAATGATAAGAATAAATGTACTTGGAATAAGCAGAATTATGCTACAGCCACGTTCAAATTCTGGATTGAAGAGAAAGTGATGATAAAGGGGTATGTATTACGAGAAGACGGTGTAGCTGTAGAAATCAACATCGAGGCACATGAAGAGAAGAGAAGCGGTGGAGAAGACAATCTGGCCAAGGCGAATGGCCAAGCTGGAGCTAGTCCCAAACGACCCAGGCAAACCTTCAGTCTCTGCCATCTCTCAGCGACCGTCTTCCTTCTCCTTCTCCGCCGACGATGTCTGTCTCCGATCACCGCCGGTGTCATTTCCGCCGTTGACGAATTCCGCGAGCGGACTTCGTCAAATACTCCATCGATTTCAAACTCCACACTTTGTTCGAAAAAAAAAATAAAAATAAATCAGAAGTCGAAGCGACGACGGCGAGAAAATCGGTGCCTTTTTCTTGTTGAATCGAATTTGTGTTTGGGGGAATTATCCTGGGGAGATGTGCCGGGGAAGAGAAGATTAAGAATAATGAAACGATTTAAGTTATTCTAAGGCTTTTGATTTGTCGTCGTGTTTGCGGTTGACGTGCTTTTTAATTGATTTATTCATCATCGATCATTTCAATTGGTACGGAGTAAAGTTTACGTGAACAAATGGGTCCCAAAAGCCACGTCGTTTGAAGTTGACAGTGTCACGTCTTTCGCCACGTGGATTTATGAAATTAATCAATTAATTACTGTAGAAAATGAAAAACACAGGGATGGCCGACATTCTCCTCCGCTTCAAATATTTTTACTGCTACAAATTTTAAGAGACGCGCCGAGCTTCTGCAAAGCTACAATCTCATAGCATATGAAATTATGCAATAATACTTGAAAGGGTTGTTGCAATCAGTGGCAGATCCAGAAATATTTTGTCGGAGGGTAAAATTAGTTAAACAAAGTTTTAGTAAAATTTGAGGGGGCGAAACTAAAAATTTGATTGAAATTAGCATATAAATTTATTTTGTACATATATAAATTTTTTTCATTTTTTATTTTACATATAAATAAGTATTTGAGCTCTTCCTTTGAGTTTATTTTCCTATGATGAAATATAATTTCTCGGGCGTAATTAAACTCTAAACTTTATTTTTGAACTCAAGCCAAATTACAAAAGTCGAAGTTGTGGGGGGAGATATTTATATTTTATATATAGAGCAAAAGAAGAAGAAAAGAAGCAGGTGAAGACTGAAGGCGATAGGAAACGATGACGTTTCACTGGAGCGGGACAACTTATTATTTTAATTAAGAAACGTCGCCGAATATTCCTTACAACCCCTTGACTTTGGACGTGGTCGTTTGATCCATGATCTTCCGACTCCGCCTGCTGCCTTCCACTGCTATCGCCGGAGCCGCTGAATCCCAATAAGAGCCTAACATGCAAGTAACCTGAATTCACTTCTACTTCACTTTTCATTTGTTCCTATGTATTTAGTATCGGATTGACTGTGACTGATTGATAAGCTGCTAATTAAGGGATGAAAAATGGTTGGAGAGATGGAGTTTGTGGGGGTAGATTGTCAAATTATGTGCTTAGTTTAGTTAGTATATGATTTCTTGCTGCTGAGTGTCTGATTTGTTTAGAAGTTGGTTAGGTTGGTGGAGTTCAGCATAGTTGGGATCCATCAAGAAATATTACACTCTCATTTGAGGATGCTGTTATCTAGTTGATCAGTAAGTTATTGTGTTTTTCGTCAGGGCAAACTTTTTTATTTTAATGTGTCAGCTTCTACCCTAACATTGATAAGCATGAAACCCCAACTAATGAGACCATAGATGTCAGTACCCCGACATCTGAACCGTCCACTGGTATTGGTCCACCTCAATACCCAACCAAAGATCTGAATCGGAGAATAGCTATTGTGTCTGCTCTTGCTGCATTTGGTTTATTCAAGACTGGATTTTGGTGTTTCTTTGTCTGCTGCCGCATTACCATATCAAGAGGTTTTGGTCTTGCACTTGTTAAGTTTTTTAACTCATCTTTCTATGTGCACCTTTTGATGAGGTAGAAAAGCATACTCCTACACTCTACTCAGCACCCCACATTGTTTGTTAGATTAGATCCAAAGCTGACTTGATGCAGTGAGCTTCAGAACCCAAATAAAACTATCAAACCCTGTGAGATTTTTGGTTATATTCGAGAATGATTTTGAATAAATCTTGGAATTTCAGTCACCGTGTCACCTCTTCATATATACTGATCTAAGTGGTGTTAGCCTGCCGAGTAGATATTCAACACCAATTGCTTGACCGCTCATTTTGTTGGCTTCCAATTATACCAACTTAGGCTTCGTTCCGAGTTTTGAGAGAATAGAATGAGAAGGATTTGAAATGAAAAGAAAAGGAAGAATTTGAGGGTGTAAAGAAAAAATATGTGTTTCTGAGAGCATAAGAGATTTGGAAGGATAAAAGTAAAAAAATAAAATTACTTAAATAACCTTACATATAATAATGAAAATGAAAAACATAAAGATTAGAAGGGTATACAGGTAATTTCATAAGAATCCCTCTATTTCCTCCCAAATCCACAAATGTGGGTGCTTCAACTCTCTAAATCCCTCCAACTCCTCTCAAATCCCTCCTTAAGGCTTTGTTTGGTTTAGGGAAAGTTTCATGGAAAGAAAAATTAGGCGGAAAGTTAGAGAAATTCTTTGTTTAGTTTAAATGGAAAATTCCATTAAAAAAAAATTTGATGGAAAATTGTATGGAAAATTTTGATTAACAACAATAGGAAATGAAATTTTCCTTTAAACTTTCCATGTTAAACAAACAAGTGAAAAATGAAATGGATTCCATGAAGAATTTAGTTTCCATTCTATTTTCCATTCAATTTTTCTTTCCATGAAACTTTCCCTAAACCAAACACACCCTAAGTGAACTCTACCTTAATGTTATATTATTTGGGGAGAATGGTTCCTAATATCAACTTCATAAATCTGTTTCAATGTTGCTTATTTCAGGCTCTTTCAAATGGAAAGCCCACCGTGGTAGAATTCTATGCAGATTGGTGTAGGGAATTGGCTCCAGATGTGTACAAAGTTGAACAGCAATTCAAGTAGCAGCTTCTATTTTTCGCTCGCTGTGTTATTAATGAGTATTTTTCTCGTTCACATTTATACCCTGTCCAGGCGGATATCTTTCTAATGCTAATTTGCTGTTCACAGTAAGAAAATTTTTTCTCTATTGTTTTGTTCATCCTTGGCATGATGTAGCAGGAAGAAAAATTTGCTGTTCACAGTAAGAAATTAATTTATAGCGAAGCAGCTAGCTTGAAAAGCCAACAACTTTATTGAAAATAGACCAATTGTTCTAGGATCCAAGAAAGAAGTACAGCCAACGCTTGACGCTACGAAGAACATATTTACAGGAAATGTATCACAAGGGCCCAAACTGGATAGACCATCAAAAGAATGATTCCAAGGGAGTTTGATATGCCATGCTTCTGTGTGAAGGAGTTCCTGAATCCACCAGATGCTCGAATATGCTCTTGTAGCAGGTAACAGCCAATTGCCAGGCAGATTGCCACTCCAACCCAACTGCCCCTCAACGTGTGCGCGAAGAAACCAGGAGATACCACTAAAAGGAGAATCAATGATCCAGGCATTTCCAGCCAATCTGCAAGATATAAAATTACAATAAGTTTCCAGTCAGCCATAAAAACCCTTCTTGTATCTGCTTCGAGGAGAAGTTTTAATCTCTCGAAAGTAATTTATTCTACTTGGAGCGGTGTCATTGTGTCAGATAAAATCCCTCCCAAAACATTACTGAGGTGAGTTCATTGGCAGCTAAATGTTCAGCAGTATAATTTTTCTTCCTGTAATGGCACAAGACATTTATTTTGTGTATGCAATCCATACTATCAAATAAGGTTTTGCGGCAGCTTGTACCTGGAAAATGGCGTGGAAAGAAAAGCCTTAACACCACAGCAACAAAAGCAATCCATTTTCCAACGTCACCCCTGAATTAGCAACTAATTAATTGAACATTTGTGCTATAATTTCAATAAAAAAAAAAATCATTGATCATGCAAATGAGACATTTACAGGATGTGGGGTAGTGGTCAGCGAAATCTTCACCTGAGTAGATCGAATATTCCCGAGGGAAGGCTCAAGAAAATGTAAGGGATTAAAAGCGATGTGAGCATATTTGTCCTCCAGTTTGTTCGGTCCAATATCAACAAATAACTGCAAGCCAAACAGTCAGTGGTTATTATTTCATAGTTGCAGCAAGATGTATGTATCAGTTTAGTAACGGAAAAGACATCAGATAGATGAGTGAAAAAGACAGTCAGCTTAATGGTCCGGACGGTTGAAAAATTCATTAGCAAAGGCGCATCGCCAGTTCTTGCCGCTAATCGATTTCAGCTTAATAGCCATGCAAGTAGATCAGTTTCCTCTTCTCCTCTTTCTGCTCAATTTGAAATTTACTCTGATGTAAAGACTCCTTTTCCAGATTGTCTTTAACAAAATCTCATATGATGTTATCATAACGGCCAGCCCATCTCAGATGGCTTCTTTATTTTCTGTTAAAGTTAGTGTTAATCAGAAGTGGAGTTGAGATCTAATCTATATTTGCCCTGTATTTTTATAGAAAAATCCACCTTCTACATTTGTTTTGCTATATAAGAAGACCTTCAAATATATTATAAAAGAGATCAAAACCAAATATAATTGAGATATTTTTTTTTAGAACATGATCTATCAGAAGCAAGAATATCATTTTTAGTATCATCAGTGCACTTGTAGAACTCCGGTTTATGGTTTAAGTGTAGGATCAAATATTTCTTCAAAAATTTGGGACGGTTCACCATGTGAAGTTTTGCACAAGGATTATCAAAATTCACTACACTCAATTAGTTTTTGATAGGATATCGATGCATTTTAGTAATAACAAAGAACGAAGAAAATAGATGTTGAGCATGAAGAAGTCAGGATCAAAAGAATGGCATCTAATGGAAAGGAAAAATATTAGGAAAATGGAATGGGAACAAAAATCTTCATGCAATCCTTTTCACTTTCTTATTGTCTGTTTCTCATGGAAAGTATAAAGAAAAATGTAATTTCTTTTTGATATGAATAAACATTTCCATACAACTTTCTATGCAATTTTTATCCTCAAAATATTCCACCTAAACCAAATAAATAATTTCTCAAACTTTCCATCTCATTTTCCTTTTCATAAACTTTTCCTAAACAAAACAAAGCCTATATGTATTTGATTGAATAGTATTGACACATTGTTGTGCAAGAGGAGGAAGAAAATTAAATGATTGAATCAAAGTCTGAAGATGAATTAATCCAAACTGAACCTACTAAGATTTTAAAAGAAAACAAAAATGTCGCAGGAGAAACTCTAGCTTCCGTTTCTTGAGCTGCTGCCGTTTGCCGCCATCACCGAAGACCGAGTATGGAAGTAAGAAAGACAGAGAGAGACAGAGAGAGCACAAT
Source organism: Kalanchoe fedtschenkoi (assembly GCA_002312845.1). Classification (NCBI taxonomy): domain Eukaryota; kingdom Viridiplantae; phylum Streptophyta; class Magnoliopsida; order Saxifragales; family Crassulaceae; genus Kalanchoe; species Kalanchoe fedtschenkoi. Next base: position 1,088,638 of record NQLW01000008.1, read on the forward strand.
CTCTGAAAATTTGGGGTTTGCTTCTTCTAAAAACTCAAAGACACAACTGCGGTTTCTTGATTGATAAATCAAAGCATACAACACAGAAGTAAACCGGCATGATTCAGGTGAGTATAATAACCTGGACCATCATTTGATCCGGTATCGTCTAACTCTCATCATCAAGTCACTGAGCAGCTTAAATAGTCTTGTAATCAAAGTAATATTTTGCACTTTGAACAACAACCACATAACGACTTCTCGTCCACACGAGTCCCTAACATTAAATTCTTTGAAGAAAATCGATAAGAACATGATCTGAAGAGAAGTTTTCAAAAAGAATAGAAATTCAGTTGAATAGTCTACTTCTATTCCTGAAAGGAAAAATATAAAAGGAAGCAGCGTCACACTTTCCCACCATGATCCCAGGAGCAAGATAGATCAAAGGTACAACATAGTTGAGCCAAACATTGAAAACCCACGTCAGAGTATGCACTCCAGTGGCCCTTCCAGTAATCTAAATAGCTCTGAATCTTCGGTCAGTGACGATGATAGACAAAACTTGAGCGAAAGTTACATGAAGTTAAGTGATGTATGTATTAGATTTAACTTTTTATTTATTTTTAATAAAATTTATTTTTATTTTGATGGATTATGAGTTGTGTTGCTTTATATTGAAATGTTTTGGATTGTATTTGAATTAGAAAAAATAAAATTTAGACTAAATTTTAAAAAATACATTTTTTCTACTTTCACTATTTTTAAAAGTATTTTAAATTGAATTTGGACAGTTGTACAAATGTCCCTTTTGCCATGCACTTAAACTACTAAAAAACAAACTCAGTAATTATATGAAACATCAAACAGGCCACAAAACAGAGACGAAAATCATCAACTAAGAAATCGACACTCACATGGCTGCAAATGAGGCGACCCATTTGAGAAAAGAAGTCCCAAACCCCAATCCACCGAGCTTGGCAGCATCGTGCACGAGTTTCTTAGCCACATTCATCAGCTCATTCAAATCATCACTGACCAAATCCGGCGACACCGGATCCGTCTTCATCGCCAAATAGTCTGCTCGAACCATCTCCACCCAAAATTAACACAGTTCAGCAGAGAATAATAATGTTGTGCGTGAAAGAGAGAGAGAAAGTTGGATGCTTTATAGTGGAAAGAAAGCGATTGGTCCGGAACTGGGCTTGCAGTTGTTGGATCAAAAGGAGTGAAATGTGTATGTGGATTGGATTGAAGATCGAGAGAGTGTTTTGATCGAATCGGGTCCACATGCTAGTGTCGCCCTATTCTGTAAGCTTCGCGAGAATTTCGAGCCCCGCGCAACGACGACGTTCCGATTGTCTTAACAGCTTTTTAAAACTGTTGGCGGGTAATAAATGTCGGAGGAACGACATACGTGTCGCCAAGTAGCGAATCAGCTTGATGAGTTGAGGTGAGCATGACACATGGATAAGTCAGCACACACGTAGTTCATAAGTATTTTTTTTCTTTAGGGGAAAAATAAATGATTAATTCTATAAGCTTGTATTTTTATATTTTTTATTTCTTAATTTTTTTTTAATTCTATTAATAATTGACAACACATAGATTATGTATGCGAGAGGTTCATGTAAAATTATAAATGACGACATATAAATGGCTGATACGAATTTTTACAAGTGATCGTATCATCCAACACTCTTTTGACTCCATGAATTTATGAATAACTTAGTAAGTTTTTAAAAAACAAATTGAATAAAATCTCCAAAAAAATTAAATTATGTTATCCGCTGTGAATTATGGAAACGTTGGTTTTCATGGTGTGTTTGGTTTTTCAGAAAGTGAGGAGGAAATAAAAATGAGAATGAAAGTGAGTTTTCCATTAATTTTATCTCAGTTTTGTGTCACCTAAGTTTTTTTTTTATTGTCTTTCTCTCAATCAAATAAATGATTTTTTTTATCTTCTTTCAAATTTTCATTTCCGATAAATTTTCCCTTAACCAAACACAATCTTGATTTCTTGAAATGCGAGGACATTTAATGTCATTTAATTTCTTGACGTACAAACTAGGCTAGCTATCACCAAGTAGTTTTTGTGAGTGAAAGTTAGTTCACAATTAAAGTATCTGAAATATATAATATGTAAAATATGTGTGCTTCAGACATGAAATAAATTTATATATATATATATATTATTTTTTAAAGGGGAAAAACTTTAAATGGTTCTTGTACTATCATCACGTACCTAATTGCAGTTAGAATCTAAATAAAATGTAATAATATTAATTTTTTTGATGGACATCTTAACTCTGTTTATGTAAAATAAACATCTTTAACGGTTAATATATTAGGAATCACCCACATAGAATATAAACATGGATTTCCAAATCACGCGGCATAATCCCGGATCCGGAACGCCACAAAAATAATTTCAGGGTTTTCGTAGTAATTCAAATTACTAGATACAGATCTGGATCCGGATTATCTATTTTTTAATCTGAATCGTTCTCAATCCAAATGCGAGACATAGATCTAGATATGAAATGAGAAACTCAAATAGAATTAAAACGAAAAAAAAATAATCTCTCTTCAGCACGACAGTTGATGTGCCTCTAAAGGTATCCACATACTCAGGTTGGATGCCACATCTGACTTGTAATACTAACTTCTCTCATGGAAAATCCTAACCCACTCTCACTGGTTTTTTCCGTTATTGAATAACATGAATGTAACATCATCCGAAAATAGAAGCTCTAGACTTCTATTTATAATGACATCTGAGCTCCGCCCCAGTGTTAATCTCATAAGCTGGATTACTGGGTCTGTACCCGTGGGCTGGACCCAATGAGTATTATCCATGGGTACGACCCATGGTTCAACACATCTGGTTTATTCAATTCAGAGATGGGATAAATCGGATCATATCCGAATAAAATCTTATTCAATTTTCACTCAAACTCAATATCTGACAGTCAATTGTGTGCGACTCTTTATGTTTATTCTTAATCAGCCATGGAATAAAGCTCATTGATCATAAGTGCCTTTAGTAAGACATTACAATCTCTAATTAAGAATAAATTGGTTTTTAAGATAACCAAACCTTAGTCAATAAGAGTCAATTAACTGGTTCGATGTGCAGACACTAACAATCTCTCACTTGTACATAAACCAGTTACTAAAAATTTCTCTGTCAAGCAATATCTTGAATGAGCATAAGAAAAGATGAAGTATTATCCTTAATAAGGCTCATTCATTTTTATCAATCTCCAAGTAAGACTGACATATCAAATGACTGTCTTTCAGTCTATTTGAGTATGGTCATGCAGTTCTTAGTGTTAACACATCGAGAAGCCAAAAGATATTTCTCTCATCACATGAGAGTGATAAATCCATCTTGTTGGTTCATACTCATCATCAAGATTCATAACGTACCTAATAATCACATTTATAACTTCCATGTTTATTGGTAGTGTTTGATGATATCAAAACATATTACTCCTCAAGTAGGATAACATGACCAACTGAGGTTAAGGACTATACTCACATGCTATATGATTTACTGATAACACTAAAAATCTTATAGTAATTTTAAAGCGAGTCAATCTGGTACATATCCCGTAATATATATACATGTTAATAGTATGGTATCCAATACCAATGATATGTGAAATATGATCATCAACTAATCAACTTACTTAATCTTTAGAGATTATCTCATCTCAAAAATAATAATAATCGATTAGGGACATATTTAGAACAACATTATTCAGTGAATTTGAGAGTCTCATAATCAAGTCACATATTTCATGATTTGAAACAATTTTGTTGTTCAGGGAATGAAAGATTAATATTTTTCAAATATCAACTCAAAAGGAAACGCTAACAAATATAATAACTTTCCCACTCAAACTAAGACCAATCATACATGTGTTAAGGCTACTATATGACTGTCATGCTTAGTCTGACTGAGGAGCTTTGTCAATGAATTAGCAATGTTAAGATAGGTTGACACCTTGCACATCTTGATATCACCTATAAAAATGATCTCTCGTATGAGGTGAAATTATCTAAGTACATGCCTACATTTTCTATAATATCTAGGCTCCTTAGCTTGTGTTATCGCCTCATTGTTGTCACAATAGAGGTCAACTGAATTAGAAAATGCTAGTAACTAGATAAATTTCTTGATCCACACAACTTTATTTCCTACTTCTGAAGTAGCAATATACTCAACTTCTGTCATAGAATCGGCAGCCTTGTCTTGCTTAGAACTTTTCTAGGAGACTGCTCCACCATTCAAACATAAAATGAATCCAAATTGTGATCTGAAATCATCTCTATCGATTTGAAAACTAGCATCGGTGTAACCACTTACAACTCCGTATTTCTATATATAAGAAACATTTTTTTAACTTAGACACTTAAGAATATTCTTAACCACGATCCAATGAGCTTCACCATGGTCTGACATGTGTCTACTCATTATACTTAAGGCGTAAGCCACAACAAGATGAGTACATAATATGTCATACATGATAGAACCCGTAGCCGAAGCATAAGGAATTCTATTCATTCTATCTCTCTCATCTTGTGTCAAAAGATAATGAGTCTTCCTGAGACGTATGTCATGTGATATGGGGTGATTACCTTTCTTGGATTCTTGTAGATTAAACCTTATTCATCACCTTATCAATATAAGAGCTCTAACTTAATTCTATAAGTCTTTTAGATCTGTCTTTATAAATCCTAATTCCTAAGATATAAGTTGCTTCTCCGAAGTCATTCATTGAGAAAAATTTTTCCAACCAAAACTTTATTGATTGAAGTAAAGAAACATCATTTTATATCAGTAATATGTCATCCACATAAAGAACAAGAAAAATGATAATGCTCCCACTAACCCTCTTATAGACACATGGTTCCTCCTCATTTTGATGGAAACCAAGTTATTTGATTGCCTCATAAAAATAAAGATTCTAACTCTTAAATGCTTGCTTCGGTTTATAAACGAATTGTTGAATGTTACATATTTTTCTAGCTCCAAATGAGATGTAAGACCCTTAGGTTGTGTCATGTACTCATTCTCCTGCAGGTTTCCGTTAAGGAAAGCTATTTTACATCCATCTTCCATATTTCGTAATTAAAATATGCAGCTATGGATAGGTGAATGCAAATGGATTTGAGCATCGCAACGAGCGAATAAGTTTCATCATAGTCAATACCATGAATTTGTTTAAAACCTTTTGCCACCCATCGTGCCTTAAATATATGGACATTCCCTTCCATGTCAACATTCTTTTTGAATACCCATTTACAACCAATAGTTTTTATACCATTAGGGGGATCAACCAAGGTCCAAACTTTATTTTGATACATGGAATACATTGCAAATTTCATGGCTTGAAGCCATTTATCGGAGTCCGGGCTCATCATTGCTTATATAGAACTTATAGGCTCATTGTTCTATATTAATAATATATGACAATGTTTAGTTGTCAAAAATCCATATCTAATGGGTCCCGAATTATCCTTTTGGACCTACAAAGTGCTACCACTAGTGTAGTCATAACATTTTCTGAGCTACTTTCATTTCCCTCGGCTAGAGCCGAAGGAGTTTCTTGTAGTTCTCGAACGTCATCGAGCTGCACTCTACTTCCGTTGATTTTTTTGAAAACAAATTTATGTTCCTTGAATACCACAGTTTGGGCAACAAACACTCTGCCCTCAGTGGGATGGTAGAATCAATAATCCATCGAATTCTTTGGGTATCCTACAAAGAAGCATTTTTCTGACTTGGGTGCCAGTTTGTCAGATTATAAATGCTTTATAAAAGCTTGATAACTTCTAGTCCATAACTCATATGGAGTCTTTTCTATTGATTTTGTTGGACTCTTATTAAGTGTGAGCGCTGCGGTTTCTAGTGTATACTCTCAAAATTTGAGTGGAAGATCAGCACGACTCATCATCAACCAAATCATGTCTAAAAAGGTTTGATTCCTCCTCTCGGATACACAATTTAACCGCGTTGTTCCAGGAGGAGTGAGTTGCGAAATAATTCCACTCCTTTAGATGGTGATCGAAGTCTAGACTTAGGTACTCTCCTCCCCTGGTAGTGATACTCATTGGTATAAGCACATCAGTATGTATGATTTCTAATAAATCATTAGTCCTATCATTGTGACCAATGAATGAGGCTCTAGTAATCTTGCCCAATAAATAAGATTTGCATGTATCTAACATATCAAAAATGAAAGAATTCAAAAGCCCATCATTATGAAGCGTTTGTATGCATTTCTCATTTATATGATCCAAGTGACTATGCCAAAGATAGGTAGGATTTAAATCAATAGACTTAATCCTCTTAATATTTATGTTACAGAAGGGGATTTCCAATTTTAGAATATATAGTCTATTTTCTAACTGGGCGCTACCATAAAATATCTCATTAAAATAAAAAAAAACAATTGTTATTCTTGATATTGATATGAAGACCTTCCACATCTAAACATGAAACAAATATAATATTTCTATCTATAACAATACATGGTAGTAATTATTCAATTGTAATATCTACCCTGACGAGCAAGGATAGTTGAAATGTCCCGACAACAATGGAAGAAATTTCTACCCCATTGCCAACTCGCAGGATCACTTCACATTTAGCCAGCACCCTACATTCTCTGTCCTTGTACATCTGTACCAATGTGAGAGTGATAAGGCCGCCTTTAGGCTGTCCTATGCAAATAAATTTATAATCTCCTGGTTCATTAGCTAGCAAAAGTTCATGGTCAAATCCACATGAATTAAGTTCCAGTCACGTTAGAAACTAGATAATTGACAAAAAAAACTCAAAAGTGGGGGTTTTAGATACGTATGAGTAATATAGGTTACTTAACATGCACACTAAAGTAGAAAGATCAATAAGATAAATATATAATTCTTTGACTTGACTTGTGATATTGTTGATCATTGATTCTAATGATGAAACTCCAGTAGTGGATTGAACTCAGCAAAATATGCATCATCAATCAATCATTCCATTGGTACTAGGCGGCAATGCTACTAAGTGAAAAGAAATGCTTCTACTCTACATTCATCATGATCTTTAGCCAATGATATGAATTCTATATGTCTAACATGCATTAATTAAGTTGTCAGCCTAGCAAAACACATATACAGCTAAGCTACTGTGGTAGTGAGTTTAATTTAGATATGCAGACCCTAGCCAATGTAAAGTATGCTTACATAAGCATGCAAAAGTGTCAGTTTATTTGTCACTCAAGTAATTACTATTGACCCTAGCCTTCACAATCAAACTAGTTGTAGAATGATTGCAAAGAAACATAGGTTATCAGACTATGCCATTGAACAACAGTCACAAGAATAAAACTCTGTAAACATAACATCAAAACTAGAATTTGCAAATCACAAATTATCTCACAACAATCATCATAAGTTTATAACACCTGAACTGCACAAGAAATTTAACCACTAAGGGCCACAGTAATAGGCATGAGTAAAAATGTAGGAATAACCCTTACAACCTGCCTTGGATCTACTCTAGGACAAGATCTTTTGCTGCTCTCTACTACTCCTCTGAAGATCATTGCATCATAGATTAGAAACACCAAACTAGAAACTGATGGCACACACACCTTTTAAGCTCTCTTGAACTCTCTTTAAATAGGCACAAAAATAGCTTAGAGTTCAAGCAACAAATTTGTGGTAATCCTTGATGAATATCTTTAGGATATAATGATGGAAGTCGGAATTATCGGTTTATAGAAATTAGAATTGGTTTTGGGGCCAAATTTGGAAATAATTTGACTATCGATATTGACTGTCTTGCTAGCAAAAATCTGTTGCAAATTGAGCATTGAGCCCTATTTAGAAGTTGTAGATAATTCTCTTATTTTCTTTAGTTGTTTAAATTGTGTAAATCAGACTTTTGGTGTGAAAATTATGACCTACAAAAGTAATTATATTCTGTAGATTCGGAATTAGGAAACAGCTTGTTGTGCGCACGTGTCATGTGTCTGCCGTGTGCGTGGCTCTCATATGTAGACAATGCCACATCAGCTCTATTCCTTCATTTCTTTGTGTGACACGCGTATCTCACTCATCACGTCACCGTGCGTGCGGTAGTTATCCACTGTGCGTGGCTCTTGCGCTCAGCTGACTTGCATTCTTCTGTCCGATTTTCTATCCTTGTCTGAATTATGCTCTAAAATTGCTTTTTTAGCACATTTCGCATTAAGATCTAAAATCAGTTTGAAATACAAAAACTAGTTAAAATATTAAATATTACTCAAGAACTGTCAAAAAGTAGGCAAGTTAAGCATAAATGAGACCGAATAATCTATTGACATCAAAAATCCACATCTGGTATCCAATATCTTGGAAGTAGAATTTATAGTAGTAATGCTTACTTCTATAAAATTAATACCTAAGGTGGAAGCCATATTCCCACCTTTCTTTTTATCCTACAAGTACTTTGTGCAGTTCCTCTTCCAATGCCCGTGTGTCTTACAGTAATGACACACATCCTCACTCTTAGGACCTGACTTATGACCTGACCGAGCTTGAATCTTGCCCTTGTTTTTAGCAGGGGCCTTTTCCTTACCCTTCTTTTCGTTGTCAGATTTCTTAAATTCTTTTGTCACTTAAACCATTAAGGCTTGAGATGTATTGTTCTTTTGGGTATTCTATTCCGCCATTTTTACATATCATGAAATTCAGGTAATAACTTCTTTATATTATGCATGTTGTAGTTCATGATAAATCCATCGAAGTCAGAATTGAGAGAGTTTAGGATAATGTGAGTAGCCAATTCTTTAGGAATGTTATAATCAATCTTCGCTAGGTTTTCCACGTATAGTACCAATCATCTTAAGTACATGAGAACCAACTGGAGTATCTCTGACATGCTAGCTTCTCATGAGAGATCTATTAGTGTTAAACCTCTCATTCTCATCCTATTCCTGAAAAAAGACTCTTCAAACTATTGATCATCTCATAATCACTCACATTCTGAATCTGCGTTTGTAAGTTTAAGTTCATAGTGACCAACATAAGACAGCTCAAATAATTTGAATTGTCTTTATGTTTCAACTAAACATCGCTCTCCTTGTGAGAAGCATTAGGAGCAGGAGCTACTTTCAGAACTGTTGAGTCTAGGACATATTTCTTTTTCTCTTATTTGAGAATAATTCTCAAATTTCTGTACTAGTCCAAAAAATTTGTTCCAATCAACTTATTCGTCTCAAGGATAGATCATAAGGAAAAGTTTGATGATGCAGTAATTGATATTATGTAATCTACAATAAAAAAATGCAAATTTTTTTAGTGCCAAATCATAAAATTTGTTAACAGTTTAATAAATTTTCTTACTATATTTCAAAAATGGCACCCTTTACATATAGTATGCCAAAGTTCTTGTTTCATTAAATCTTGAATCTGATTTAGCGTTTCTATTAAGATTTAACCATATAGATAAGCAACAATAATTAATTACATCATATGCAACTCTTGGTGGTTGGGAAGAATTGGGCACATGACATCTTATGATTATGGCACAGGACAAAATTAACATAAGCTGTACACTTGTCACGATAGTTATTAAAATCAGACCGGTCGATTCGATCGGGAACTGAACCTAATTACGGTCCAATTTACTTACACTTATCGGGTTGCACCTTAAATCGAATTAAACCGGCCGATTAAGGTAAAAACAAAATTAGTCGTCTGGCTTAGTTATGAACCAGTTCATTATACTAATAGATCAACAAATTCCTCTTAGTTCATTAATAACTATCCATGCTACTATGCATGGCTTGCTCAGGCTAGCCGGGCCGTATAAATGTAATACTTAGCGAGTATCCACATACATATGGTTCTCTCTTCTTCTTGAACTAGGCACCATACTTGTATTAAAACCACATATTTGATTCTCGACCCACCCTAAGCTCACTTGTTATTTCTTGCATCAGGTCCACTGCTAATCTTTTTAGTCTTGATTCATTAATTGTACATATGGAGGACCTCTAACTTTCAAGTATTTATAAATAAAGTGATGATTGATAGGAACTTATGATGTTAGTTTTTAAGGAAAGAAACCCTCTTCGTCAAAGTAGAAAACTTTTCTGCATGTGCAGTCGTCAAGTCTTAGATGCCTCTCGTATTAATTCTATCAACATTCTTTAAAGGAATATATTAGTAATTGTAAATAGATAGTATAAGTACGAAAAATTATAATTAGTTTTGACAAGACTAACTTACCCCTCTATTCAATATTGATATTTGTATTATTTTACAATTAGTATTGTACTCATGTTTAAAGACTGTCGATAGCATTAATACAATAGATTCGTCTGCACATGTAGAAAAAATTTATACCGTGATAAAGAATCTCTTTACCCTTGAGTTTTAAGAGGTAAATTTTTTAAATTTTTCAGAGTTTTATGGGTTTTAAAAATACCTTATAAACTCTATAAATTTGGAATCCAGTGACTCCAAAACTTTGAAATTTCTTAAATCATCCAAATTAGTTTCGTTTAACTGTTCGCATAGCTTATATATAATGTCATTGTATATAAGACAAGTATATACATAAATTTGGTGTTATATATAATAATGAAAAAAAGCATGACCTCATCCAATAGAATTTTAATTTTAAAAAATTAAAAACTAATAAGACTCTTATTTTGAAACAAAATGCCTCAAGCCTCGAGGTGATTGCCTTAATATTTTTGAGTGTAAATTAATGTAAAAGCCAAAGTACTGAGAAAACTGATATCTGGTGCACAGATTTCAGTCATGTTCTACTATCTGAACTAAATTTCAAGACTGGTCAAATTTACTTGACATGGAAAAGAAAAAAATTTCTCAAAAAACCATTTTTGAAAGGTACGTTAAAAAAAATGCAGCAGGGCATGATATTAGCTTAGAGAAACAAACAGATCTTTACAGAAACATCTGTATGGAGAACTCAATGCTACAAACGTAATAAGCCTAGGATAGAGTGAATACCACTGCAAATGTTTCCCATGCAAAAGCCAAATTAGTAGAATTTCAGCAAGGTTTTTACTACAGCCTTCATCAAGTACTGCCATCACTTTTATCAACTGGAGTTGGTGCGATTCTTTTCACTTGTTTTGATTCTGAGTTTCCAGAGTCGGTTGATACTCGCTTAACTCCTCTTCCAACCACACCCAGATTTGTGACTTTGGCTCCATTGGTGTGTGCAGTTGAGACAGTTGGTGAGTGAAGAAGTTTTGCACTGCTGCCGGCAACAGCTATGCGTGACGAACTTGCTCCTGATGAAGCACCATTAGCATTGCCTTTTCCCTTTGCAGCCATTATCTGCATGATCTCTGAAAGAACTGATGATGGGTTGGCTACCAACTGCTGCAGATCTTCAAGCTGAGGAGAGAATTCGAACATTAATAAGAGTTTCAGAACATTCAAATGTTTTTCAGATGATGAAATTCGATAAAAAAAGAGTTTTTAAGACGATTCTGACTTGCCTTCTTTTCCAGATCGCTAGTGAGGTCAGTTAATGTCTGAATTTCAGCTTCTTTGTCTGAAGTTGCACTGTCAGAATGAGTAGTCTCAGATGTTTGACCATTTCTCTGATAGACATTGTCAGCAGTTGCTGACGTTCCTACTTCAGGTTTACTATTTACTTCATTTTTGAGTCGGTCAACAAGGGACTTGCAAATTGATATTGCTTTCTGACAGTATGGAATGGCTTCATCCGCCTTGGACCCAATCTCAAGACACAAACAGATACGAAAGTTTCTGAACATTCAGATAAGGACTTCCATACAGAAAGTTCAGCACCCTATAACGAAGTTGCTCAATAACTACTTGACCAATCATGATAACCAAGACATGTACGAATAATTAACTTCAAAAGGATACAGTTCAGCAATGAGTCGACTATCTGGTTCAACCAACCGTTCTAAAACGGACAATGCACTCAAATAGTCACTCAGAGAAGTTTCAATATCCTCTGAAAAAAAAAACAATCATGGTTCAGTGACAAGAAATGTGGCGTCAGTATCCATCGAACAACTAGAGTGATTAACTGATTACCTCTTTCCAGAGCAACCTCAGCCAGAGCTGATAGTATGTCGACCTTCACCATTGTGTCACCAGGAAGTTTTTCCACAATTGCTCTTGCAATATCCAACATTTTCCATGCCAAGTCCAAGTCAGATTCATCTTCTTCTCCATCTCCTAAGTTGTCTTCGTCACTGTCATCATCAGATTCCTGATCCCTTACATTAGAATCTGAATACAAGAGAAGAGGGTCAGAAACTTCCTCCACAACTTTAGGGTAGGGTGAACTGATGATAGATAACTGCGATTAATATGAAGAGAATCCGGGGTATTCAAAAAGTTGATCCCTGGTCCAATACAACTCTAGCTGGCTCCCAATGATACAAAAGTTGATGATGTCAAACGTAGTGAACTGCATTAGAATTATAAGTCATAACGTAGCTAGCTCCCAATGAAAGTCCGACTGGGTTTAATATGTATGTAAGCCAAGTAAAATCATTATAAGGATGCTATAATCAACTAATGTCTTTCAAATGTTAAAACTAAAAATGGCTAGAAGAGTTGTAAATCATAACGAAGAAAGTACAAAAGCTCACTTGTGCCTATTTATAATCATTTAGGACTGGTAGATAAACCCAACAAAAACAAAACAAAGGAAAACAAATGAATAAGTATGGGAGTTGCAGATCAAAAGGCATACATCTCAAAAAGAAATACTCTGGAGGACCATATGAGGGTAGCTGACCCTTTTAGTATATTCAGCATCAATAAAGAAACACACATTTGAAACATTTACCATTAAGAACCTCTGGTTGCTTTGAGTCCCCATCTTGAGGAGCATTACTGGAAACCGATGTGATGAAGGATTCACCATTTGTAGAACTCTTAGCATCCATACCCTTTGCATTATCTTCCCGGGCATCATTATTAGGGGCTGAAACTAATGGATCAGCTTCTTCTTGAGCTTTGTAAAGCAAAGCCTGTCCATATTTGTAGTATGCTTGAACACATTCAGGGGCAAGTTCACCATAATGTTGAACCCTAATTTTCAAAAAATAAAGAATCGAAAAAAATTATGTTTGACAGTTCCTCAAAAATTGCAAAGATGGTAAAAATGAGGCCACAAACTTGTGCAGAGTTATACATACAACTCCCTCTCCTCTCCTGACTCAGAAACAAACAATTTTAATGTGAGAAGCATATACAAATGCCTTTAGTTACTCACGCTGCAACAGGTCCCACTTCCCAATAACTGACAGAAAATACCAAGGGCATTTTCTACTCAAATTAAATTTAAATAACTTACTATTTAACTTGAGTTAGGTTGATCTTGATTTTCTCATGATGAATATACATTTCAGTTCAGATCAAACTTAACCCAATCAACTCCTTACTCTACTAATATGCATTTACAGTACCAATAAATTACGACAGCTTGTTTGCTTTCTCTGATTCAAATACTAAAAGCCTAGTCAGGTACTGGACATAACAGCATTTCACATCAAACAACAAAACACTTCGAGCAATAATTGAGTGATATAGAATATGAGACAGAAATGTGAAAAACCACGAAATTTTGATTAAAAATCAGAGAAATGAACGGAGACCTAATTTCTAGGGCACGGCTGTAGAAGTCCACAGCTCCGACCAGATCACCATCCTTAACAGCCTTAGATCCTTTCACCAACAACTCCTCAGCGTCCTCAAGAGTCTTGCCCGCTTCGGAAGTGGCCATGGACGCCTCCGCTTTGCTTCCCTCGCTGTTACTGGTAGACACAGTAACCGTAGGGCCACCCGGAGCGGCGGTCTCGACGACGGCGACGGTGGCTTCATTGGACACGTCGTCCTTCTTCTCCATAGCCGAAAGCTTCCTGGAAGAGAGATTTTGCAGACGCTCGCGAAACGAAAGTTGTGAGAGGGAAGGAGTTAATAATTGTGAATTTCTTTCTCCCGGCAATCGCATTCACGCAAATCCGCCCTCACTCCGCACGACGCCGTTCTAGATGGCTAGGGCTTTCGGCTCGAGGTGATGACGACGCCGTTTCTCAATTTCCAAGTGGTGAGATGAGATTTGGGGTGGTGGGAAAAAAGAAGGGAAACTACATAAAGAATGTATGAACTATCACAATTTTATAAATTTCGGGTGTAACTATTATTTTTTGTAATTTGTAAATTTTTTAGTTTTGGGATTGTTTTGTAAATAAATATTTTTCAATCAAGTCCAGATCTAATTTAAATTAATTACAAACTCACCCTCAATAAAACTAATCTAACCTAAATTACCCATGATAATGTAAGCAAGTATAGATTAAGATGAAGTTAATGCTAACAGTTGAACAAATTTAATAAATGGGTGGTTAGGATAATTTTGTTGAGAGTGAGTTTGTAATTAATTTAAATTAGATTTGAACTTGATTGAAAAATATTTATTTATAAAACAGTCCTAAAATTGAAATGATAATTACACCCGTAATTTATAAAACTTCATAGCTGTAGTTTTCCGAAAAAGAAAACCACAGGATCAAATATTGTCATCACCATACAAACAAGAAGAGAGATTGAGCTTTGGGTGAAAGCTGAGAAGAAGGAGCAATGGCGTCCACATACTCCTCAGCCACTCTTCCATTCCGCCGGACTAATAGTTCCACCGCCGGCAAAGCCCACTGCACCAAGCCATCAATACCGTCTCTTCCTTATCGTCGCCACTTCCTCTTCTTGACGTCAGGAGCAGCAGCCACCTTCGCAACAGGGCAGCTGACGGCAAAAGCTGAGGACATCGGGCTTTTTGGAATCAGGAAGAAGATAAAGGAAGTGGAGAAGGAGGCTGAGGAGATAGTGGAGAAAGGGGTTGAGGCAGCAGAGAAGGGGTTGGAAGCTGCGGAGGAGGAGATTGAGAGCACTACCACCGGTTTCGGACCCTTTGCGCAGGCGGGAGCCGTGGCTGCTGCAGAGGTTCTGGGCGTTTTGGTTGCTACGTCCATAGTGAATGGGATTTTAGGCCCCGAGGCTCAGAAATCGTAAGCTGCCAGTGACTTGTGTGCTTTTTGCCTTCTTCAGGTGTTGTGATGTCCTTGAGTTTATAAAATGTATTTATGCTTGTGTTTTACTCCAATCCATTCAATCTCTACTTATCAAACCGCATGGATTCCTGTATTTGAATCCCTCTGGTATGCAAGAAACATGGACTTCCAGCTGGGGTTTCCTTTTTAAGGTAAAGCACTTGTAATGGAGGTTATGCATAGCAGCAGAAAATCAAATCAAATCTGTAAATTATAGAGAGATGTCCATGATGAACCTAAAAATGCTGATTGGTCAGTCTTCCTTGTTTTTGTCACTGTTGTTATCACTGTTATCAAGGAAGCTTAACAGAAAGCCGCTTACTATTCTCCTGGCAATGGGATTGGGGATGTGACGGCAAAGACGCCCATCTATGTATGCAACCATGCCTGATAACACAAACTTGTTCAGACCCCATTTCCAAATAGACCCACCGCTTTCCTCTTTGTTGATTGTTGTGGTTGAAGGGGCTTCAGTTCTGCTGCTGGCCTCATCCTTTTTTACTTTCAGGCTCAGTCTGATTCCACCTAAAAGTTTATTGGTTTGCTTCCTGAGCATGCGGATGGCAAAGCTGACAAATAGGTGCTCGCAAAGAGTCAAAACAGTCGGACCAATCTTCCAATCCTGCTTGAAAAGTAGTATAACTGAGCTGTGGGATTTCAAAGATGGGCAGCAGATCACTGAGTTAGAAATATTGAGGCAAACTTACACTTCCTGCTCGGAGTTGCCGCAGAGGCCTGTATGTTGAGGAATCACCTTTCAGCAAGGCCTTAGTGACCAGGAATCCTTTCACTCGTTCCATGATCTCATCTATGAGGGCAGTATTGGGGGGTAGGTTTTTGAGGACCACCTGTATAAAAAACAAGAAATGACTTGTTTTAACAAATGAAAACTTGTAAAAAAAAAAATAGGAGCCTTAACTCTGAATTGTTTACTTCAGAACAGTTTCTGATAATCCAGTATGGCGGTGTTCCAGTGGAGAAATATACCTGGTCTTCAATGACTCTAACTCGAAGATATTCTTGTCTGTATAAAGTATCTAGCATAGCTTGCAGGTAGCCCTCGATATATAGCTGCATAAAAATTGGTCTTAAATGGTTATGAAACAAAACAAGGAAAAAAAATGAAATAGGCAACTTCAGTTTCCAGATTTAGCTTCAAAGAGATTCTAACAAAAAAGAATAAACATAATGAAAGACAGTATGGCAGCTGGCCACATAATGCCCATGAATGTCTTCCCAGTGGCGGAGCCAGAAATTTTAATTTGAGGGTACAAAATTTTTTTTTTAAATTGAATGAGGTATAAAAATAAAAAATATAATATTTTTAAGTTTAATTGAGGGTATAAATTTGTTTTTAAGCTGACTGGGTGTACAAAAATAAAAAATATCATATTTTTAAACTTAATTTGGGGTACAAAAATTAAAAATATATTATTTTTACATTAAAATATGAACATTTGGTCGAAATTTGGGTGGACAGCTGTCCCCGCTGTCCACCCCTTGGATCCGCCACTGTGTCTTCCCTACTTGAATACTCTCGAAGGCTTGACTTTACGCTATACCTTGGTACCTGATGTTTTGGACAATCAACGATATGCTACATACAATTCTCTGATTTCCTTACCTCATCGACTCCAGGACTCCTGTCAAGTTTGATTTTCCTATCTGGTCCGCCTTCCATGAAGACATGACCCAAGATTGATGGCTCCATAGCCAGTCTTAGTATTCCTTGATGAAAGCCAGTCACCTTAATAGCAACATTCAATGCATGAGTTCTAAAAGACTCCCATGGTATCAAAATTTCGTTAGCTGAAGCTTTTCTTGCCCTAGCAGAAAAAATACAGTAAGCGGCAATTCCATGTTTAATATTGAAATGTGAATGATACCATTCCATTAACACCACTTGCTTCTGCACCCTTCAGAACTGAATCTGATACTTCTGTGACAGCTGCAAATAGTACATTTGATCCAGCAGTTCTTATCTGTAAAATCGCAAAGCACATTTTTTTTCATGTTCTCTAAGCCAAACTCATGACAGTGAATAAGGATTACTTACAGTCTTGCCTAGATCTCCAAAATACCGCTTCGTCCCTGACATGCCTCTTGCATCTATACATTTACCGAGGAGTTTGAAGGTGCCTTAAATCGAGATGAAAGTCAGGGCCACATACTCACTTAGTGAATTGAAGTTGTAGGTAGATAAAATGTTGTTTCATAGTAATCTCAAGATGTAATTGTACATTGTGATAAAAACATAACAAGTAAGCAGCAGACAGATTAGGAAAACAGTAAGTTTCCATAGTCCATACGCATAATCCTTACTAGAGAAATCTCTTACCCACAGTGAGACCCGGTATACTGATTAATCCATGAGAGGGATCAAAAAAGATGTCAAGGGAGGAAGAAGCAAGGTCATCAAAAACAGATGCAAATGATGGTGGAAGCAGTGGACTCCCTTTGGCAATATAGATGGCCCTCATGGCATACCTACATGCTCATTATTATCAAACAGTTACTGATCATACAGAAAAATTATATACAGAAACATTACATATTTAAGATGCATCTACCATGAGTAATGTTGTGCACACTTCACAAACAGCTCACGTCTTGTTATAAGGGCATGAGTGATAAGGATACCATTGAGCTCGGCGGTCATATTTTTAATGGTGGGTATCTTCATGTTGCAATAAGAAAAAGGATACAAGGATCAGGAGGATAAAGAATTCACCTCAGACATTGGAAACTGCAACTATGTTACAGTGAAAAAAATCTATGGAAGGATAGACTACCTTTATCACACTGTGCAACAATGTTCTGAGGGTTTCTTGAGTTGAGTTATAACTTGCATACGAATCCCCGGGAAGAAAGCTTGCAACAACCTTAGTGATTAGACATACCTTTATCAGATATAAGCATATGCATAGGTATTATCACATACTAGAAATGACCGAATATCAAAAAGAGTTAAGCAGTTGAATAAAATGATAGCAGGCTGGAAATAGGAGAGGAATAACCTTTATTGGATGAATTTCAAAATGAGCAAAGTAGAATTGCCTGCTAGGCGTGTTCGGGTTGCTTAAGGATGCTCTCCAAAACGGAGCAACTTTCATAAGTGTTTCTTCATCTAAGTTCAGATCGATTGGCTGTAATTGTAAACTCAGATTGTCAGAGTGCTGTAATATTATGCACTGCTTGATATAATTAAAACAAATAAAATTATGTCACTGCCTCACTGGAACAGATTGTAGTATTAAGTGCACAGAGTTTATGAGGACGGGTAAACAGAAAAAAAGAGGAAGATTGAAATTAGAGCAATGCATTTCTAGTACCTGCAAGAGGACGGATCCATATTTTATTTGTTTTACGTTTGAGCTTGAAGAGAGTATAATGAATGCAATACGGAGAGTGGAATCAGCCGCATCATTTAAGCTCGATTGATGTCTACGAATTACAGCAGCAAAAGGAGCTCCCACCCACTTTTCATCAACATTCAGTGACTGCACTGACAATGTCCAGACCGTACAGTAGAAAATTAGCAAGATAGAATGCCGCAATTCAGAAAAAAAATCAACAAGATAAACAACATTTGGTGCACTTTGGCAAATAATTTAAACTTGCATACTGAAGACAATAGCTCTTTCGAATGCCTCCAAAGATTGTGAAAAATGTCACCTGTACTCTGATCAGGTAATAGTTCTGCAGGTTTGTGAACAAAAAACCAAAACTTGTATTCACAATCCTAGCAACGATAATCGGTGAGACGGGCGGTGGTTCCAATGTGTTTGTTGCATCAGAATCCTACAAGTAAACATAACATTGGAGAAGGTTAGCTAAAACATTGCAACAATGGGCATTTCATAGTTACAGAAATAATATGAACTAATAAGAAAATCAACACGAAAACAAAGATAATCAATTTTTGCCCAAGTTGTTTCAGCATCAGACAACGGGAATGTGTAGACCAATCATCTTGATAATCTTCTGCATCAGCAGCTAGAAGCTTATTATGTGAGCGATTATAAATCAGAAGAACTCGTGCCTTCAAATGAAGCCTTTTTTGTGCCACTGAAGAATTTTCATAAGACGCATTAGCGTTTTTAATGTTCTCCTCAATTGTTGTCATGATTAGGATCCTACAATTTACTACTCTTTCTAAGTACTCACAGAATTTGTTGTCAGGAGTAACCAGAAAAACGAAAAGAAAAATGACAGAAAGCCAACATGTTCCTTGGCAGTGAACGCCTAGGAGCATAAGAAGGGAAAAAAAAAGCATGTGCGTGTGAAGTGTGAACATGTCAGAGAGAATAGCACTATTAGTTCTAAGAGATAGAGCCTGACCTGCTTCCCATGTTGAACAAAGTGGATAGCGATACTGGAAAGCCTGAGTCTATATTTTGTACAAAACTGAAGCACTACATTCTGCTTCTGACTCCCAGGGTACTCACATATTTTTAAAATTCGTGTTGGCCCATCCGCATATACTTCATACCCTACCTTGTCCATCTCTAAAACAGTTTGTTCACCATAACTGATACTTCCCTTTTCTGTAGGCTTCTTATTCAAAGATAGAAGAGAAACCATCCCAATATTTTGCCTGCTTTTAGAAAATGGTTTCCATGGCCGGACTTTATCCAAGTTGATTTCACGTAATACACGCATATCTGCAAAGATTAAACTTCCCAGCTAAATCAGCTTGTATTTCTACAATTACATTCAAAGTAAAATTAAGTTCAGTGGATTACCATTTATTTGGATCACAAGCTTATGTGGACGAGTCAAATCATCCCAGACATAATCCGTACTGCTTTCAGATCCAAGTATCTCAGGTTCCGATGAATCCTACAAAAATCTCAAACAATTATTCTGATTGGCCAAGCAGAAAAACACATTGTTGTCCTTCAATTTACTTACATGATATAATTGCATGACTAGTTGAAAAGCTACATATACTAGGTTAATCAACGCTATTGAAGTCAGATTAAGACAATAAGACATACCTTTTGATAGAAAGTAACTGATGTTTGACGAAGGTTGTTCTCAATTTTGTATGGTAAATTAACTGTTGGTGGTTTTTGAAAACGCAGAACAAAAGTGGAGCCTTCTTGCATTATATGGACAACTGCGAATTCCCAAGTTTTGTTGCGTGTTAGCTGATTTGATGATTGTTCAAGATCAATCTTCCTGAATTTGAGGAAAAAGCGCCCCAGTGATGCAATGCATACTGGTCCTGACCAATCAAGAGCATTTCCACTTGGTTGGAACTGTATGTACATTGATGAAACATCATTTGGATTTCCATGCTTTCTCAATAAGTTGTCAAATATGCTAACTCGTCTTCTTCTGTTCGAGATTTGCCTCAGCTGCAATGCCACACACTGTCCATTTCTGACAAGAATGTTCTCCTTCAAGAAAAAAGGGCCAATAAGAAAGAAAGTTAGCACGAGCTTCTGCACATTTCATGTAATTTCAAATTAAAAATATGGTCAAGAACAAACCTCAGAAAAACATTGACGGACCATAAATGATTGTTTCGATTCATTGACGACTAGATATCTTGAAACCACAGTCACTGTCTGAGACTGAACAGTCACTTTGCTTGACGATGGCCCCACAGTCACTCCAAATTTCATAAAATGTACTGCTGATCCAGATCCGTCGTCGGTTCTCAGACTTATTTCTGTAAGTCCAGATAATGCATCCAAGTCCAGCTGTTCGTCCACTGCATTTTCTCCGCACAATCTTAGACGAGCTCTGTTGGACCTGGAGAAAAGTAGTAACGAAAAAGTATACCTCAGCATTCAGCTCATGTCCAGAAGGGCCATGCCGTATTAATTGCTCTAAATTATTAGAAAGTTAAGACGATATGGAAGAGGCTAAAATAGGATGTCCCTCATCCCGTCAAAGAGTATACAGTTATTACTACATGGTTTGTTTCTAAAATGTTGGTCTTACTTGAAGATCCATGAAGCTTTTGCTCTAGGTTGGAGAACGAATCCATGCTTTAAGGGAACACTACCACCAAACTTCATAATTTCACTCCTGTTAATATTGGTGGAAATCAAGGAAGAGGCAAACTGAACTCTTTGCATTGAGATGTTGAGAAAATTACCAGAGCAGAGACTTTTGGTTGGGCATTGAGAAAAAAAGGGGGATTTCGCTGTCATTCTTTAATGTGTAAGGCGTAAAAACAGCAGCCTGGTTGAGACACCCGCAATTAGGATAGGCAAATGTAATGCAACCAGAGGCACTTCGGAAAAATACGAAAAAAAAAAAAACGAAAATAGGCTATAATTAAATAACAATATTAAAGGTATGAAAAAAACCTCCAATATGCCCTTATGTCCACGATACAGCCTTAGAGTGGCAAAATACTTTCCCTCATCAAAGTCCAAGCTGATATCCAACCAAGTAACATCTTTTTTTTGCTTGTTTAACTTCTTAAGCCAATCACCAGTATCTATTGTTTTGCATCGTAAATCAAATTTGCTAATTGTGAAAGTAAAAAAAATTCTTGCAGGGTTTGCATAAAAATCAGCAGTTGATTCACATTGAATTGTTGCCTGATTTCCTTTCTTTTCCTGACCCATTCTGGGACTAGGATCTGCAAAATACAGGATTATGAGTTAACAAGAAATATAGGAAGTGTTTTTTCACACTATAACAAGTCAATATACCTGTTTCAGTTACAAGAACATGAATTTCTGACTGCAAAAGATTGGATACTCGTAGGGTGGGAAGAATGAAAATCTGTCTTTGCTCTTGAAGTGCTACAGGTGAGCTTTTTACAAAAGAGTTGTCCCCAAGGTTGCCAGGATTTGTAATAGGCACATCTCTTCCGGTTCTCTGAATCAGAAAGTGTAACCTAGTAGGCGTGTCTTCATAATACACAGAACAATGTACAGTAGCGAAGGCGCGTTTCACCTGCTCTAGAGAAACAGCCTTCCGGACCTTGTATCTCAGTTTATCAAATAACCCAGATAATTTTACAGCCTTCCCCCCTTCAAGATCATCAGACCACTCTGATGATATCGGTTCTGTAAGATTTTCCATAATCTGAGGTCTAAAAGAAAGTAGAAAATTACCTGAAAATATTGATTTCAACAACAAATTAATAAATAGTAGATAATATGATTTAACAAACCTAAAAGCATGACAAGTGATGTTAAAATGAAAAAGAGGAAGGAAAGAGCCACCAAAAGAAGTGGACGAGTACATTAACACCAAAATTTCTCAATGTTAAGCAGTTAAGTAAATGATATCAGAGAAAGGCCTTTCAATAGGATGTGAAGCTTGAAACCCAAAAGCAATTATATGTATTAAGTATTCATTAACAGATGTGGCATTCTAACATATGCAATGGCAATTCAAAATATATCAGAGAACATATGCAGAGGAGTGAGTACCAACAGCTAAAGAAGTCAATGCCCTTTTAGCACCACCAGATGAATTAGAAGCATCAAAGACTGTCACCGAATCATCAATAATATCTCCTGGTTTAAGCAGTACAGTTGTCAAATCAGCTTCCTTTTGTTGAGGTCGCTGAAAACGTAGCTCCAATGTGAAACTAGTTTCATTGTGTATCTTCATCAATGGAGAAATCAAAGCTGTCAAACCATCCTACAAGTCGTCAATGACATCAATAAAATATTAAAATCGCACCAGGTCCATTCAGGCATTATACTAACTAGTAATTGTTTCAAAATGAACTGGATGCCTCAGATAGAACCTCTGATTTCCTCAAAATGTCAATCACAACAAATGGTCCAGGGTAGGTCGTTGTATCTGTGTGATTAATACAACACGTAAACAAGTTAGCTCCCATGCAACTATTGAGCGACATCTAATATGAGAGTCAAATAACAAAACTCATACATACTTATATAAGTGACTGAAAACACATGCAGAAGATTGACCTAGTATTTCTATCGTACTATGGCCAGTGAAGTCTTAACCTCTTTCATATGAACTATAAGATAAATTTACTCGTCTAACCTGTACGTACCAGCCAACATGATTCCCTAATACTGGTAATGAGTGGTCCCTTTTTAACTCATTAAGTCGCTCAAATTTTTTTAGTTTATCAAAACAGACAAGTACTCTGACACCAAGTTGGTCTAACTAAATAAAGAGTAAATCCAAGAGCATAAACCCAAAATTCTTTCATCCCTATTGAACTTCTGAACATCATTCGAGCTTTGCTGAAAAAAAAAATCTAATTTGCCTGTTGGATGAGATCTATGCCATTTAATTGTTGAGCAGTGGCTATCCCACATCGCCCTTTACATGCTCTCAGGTGATCCTAATATATAGTTGGGCTCCTTCACTCATTGCTAATTGGTTTTGATTGTAGATCCAACTATATTAACATAGTATCAGAGCGGGTTTTGGCTGCACCTACTTCCCACATCGTCTATAACGCTCCACTCATAACCAATTGGTTTTGAGTGTATATCCAACTATATTAACATTAATGAAGTAGCAAGGGTTAAAACTTGCCTTTATGTGACACCACACGCGTTCTCCATGCAATTGTTTGATCTTCATTAAGTGAAAGACGGATCGGTGTTGTTGAGAAAGCTCTAAAAGCAAGCCGAATAGAGACAGTTTGAGCCTTTTCCGGCTGGCTGGCTGAAGTTGATTGCCTGTTCAAATTGAAAAAAGTTAACATACAATTCTTCTTGTTCTATGCAATAGGTCGATTTTTCTGCTTTTACAACTGTATTACAAAACTACAATAATCTCCAATCAATTCAGCGTACAACAGATCACGGTGTATTCCTCTTGGGTAGCAGGATAAACTGTAAGTTAGTGTAAATCTAGCTTAGACTGGTCTATATGTTTTTGTATATCAATTCCTCATTTTTACAAACAAAATCTCTCTACATCTTTATTTAAAAAAAAAAATGTTCATAACCAGATGCCTTACAGATATCTGACACCAATTCTAAATAGCCATAAAAAATTGGACATATTAGTAGTAGCCCAAATTAGTTTATGTATGCCAAAAAAATATAATAAGCAGTTCAACTGAAAAAAGTCTACGCAGATATAAAATAGGCTTTTATGCACCTCAGATAAATGGAAGCAGATTGCCTTCTGGATAGCGTAATGTGTTGATGATCAGAAAAGTGACATATGATATTAACACTAGTTTGGTTCTCCACCTGCACCACCGAATTGCAGAAATAAGAACCACTAACATAAAGTCAAAGATCTCGAATAGCATTTGTACTCCAAAGCAACCAATCTAATTTTGCCTAGGGGGAAGACATGACCAACATCCTAGAGCGACATGTCGTATTGTTTAATGCAGCAATACTGAGGTTTCACTGTATATATTACTTTGGATATGAAAGCAAACAGAACGATGACACACTTAATACTATGGCAATTATTTCAGAAACTCAAGAAGGGAAAGAAATAAACAAGATACAGAAAGTCACTATACAAAATAATCAAGGACAGCGTAGACACACCAGGTAACCAACCAACCATATTGTTGTTGTAGAATTTTTCGACTCTTTTCGGTATCACTTTATCGCATCATTCTGTTTTAAGTAAACAGACCAGAAAATAGTCAACTAAATTCGGCTTCAATATGGCCTGCTTTACTCTGACTGACTCTCCTAAGCATAACAAAATTGAATCTATTCATCATATTTGAAATATTCTGTTGCAATGAAGATAGCTAAAAATGACAGTAAAAAAAATAAAACTCATTGTGAATGATCAAGACTCAGCTATTTGATATGGTGCCACATAGGTAAATTCTGAAGAGGCGTTAAGAACCTTGCAGCAATTGGCCAAAACTACGTTCTTTTTAATTGAAAATGGACCTGCCAACTCCAGTTCTCCACAGATAAGCAGAAGTACATCCAAGGAAAGTTCACTGAGTTTAATGTGAAGCTGTAAAAGTTGAGAAACTGTGTAAGTAGCTTCCAGATGAAGTGTCCATATGGAATTTATAAATTACCATTTGAAACCTCATTAAATCTCAAATAGAGATGTCCGGGTACTATAGAGAAAGCATCATCCATAGCCGGATGAGGAAAATTGGATCGATAGAACAGGCAAACGTCAACAACGGGGACCAATTCGTTCCTGCAATTCAAAGATAGAGCACCTCATCTGGGCATCAAATACCAACCTCATATCTTAGCACACATAGTAAGTACCAAAGAAAATCAAAGGTTTGTATTCATACCACAAGTTTCTTTGGGCATTGAAGTAAGCCAGCATGGCGGTACAAGATCCTATAACCCTAATTTTAGATTCTAATAATTGTACAACCAGTTTAATGTTATCAACACAACCTTGCAGGAGAGGGAGTTTGTCCCTTGCCTCTGAAAGCTCGTAATAGACTGTGAGAGACACCTTTTCAAACTTAATATCAAGAGAAGGGAGAACACTTCCTCGAACTGCGGTCTTCGTAACAGCACAAGCCCTAAGATCACTATCAACTTGAGATCCTGCCTCATAGTCACCAACTACAGTATGGTCATGGCAATCAAGAGGAGGTTTTTGAATCACTTTAAATTTAAACGAGTTTCCGGGCTGAGGGACAAATTCAGGAACCCCTTCGATGAAAGCAACAGAGCAATTGTTTTTCTTGTTCACAAGACTATAGCTCTTCTTCCCCAACTGATTATAGGGCTCCCAATCTGGATCAGCCTCAAAACCCTCGGGATTATAAGACATCATTTTCCAAAGTGCCCACCCTTTGTCATTAGCACTTGAAATGTTTACAAAACCAGATCCAGGCTGATAGTTCAATCGTAATGGCTCCCCAGACTCAGCCTTTGCATAAATGGAAATCAAGGAAAACCACAACTTGTCTGAGCTCCATTTTCTTTGTTGGTGATACTTCACCTGCAAGTAATAGTGGTAACTGTTAAGTCATGTTAAGCATCTTATGCATTCCCTTGATGAATATCTTTATGAAAGTGCATGCAAAAATGACAAATGAATCAGAATCACTTGATGATCAAACTCTTAGAATGCTGATAATTTTTATAACATCGCAGGAAAACAACAGATGAACTCAAAGAAAGATGGTTGTTCAAGAGTGATCTAGTTGCTAAATAAAGCGCAAAGATCAGAGGGGTGTGACCATAAACACTCATAATATTCAGTCTTTCTTGCTGGTATTACTGTGAGAAGTTCATTAGAACGTCCCCTACATCATTATTTTGATTGTTTAGTCGAGAAAGTGCACATGCATCTCACATATCTTTAAAAGTGAATTAACCAACCCTTTCAATTTATCTTTACTTTCAGCACAGGATTTAATCTTTCAAGTACATATTAATCTTTCATGTTACTTATTATTACGTTCCTCATACTATAATAATGTATCTCATTTGCAAAGCATAAGGAGCTAGCCAACCAATGGATGATCCTGGCTTGATTCCCACCCAAGTTGGGTCACAACTCACAATACATATAAATTTCAAAGGGGCAGTTGGTTGAGAATTGCTTCTCTATATGCACCAACTATTTCTAGTATGGTAGATCAATGTTCACTAGATTTTGTCACCAACCCTTCATGTCCAGGCAAACCGTTATATCCCTCCCTGCATAAGTGAAGGTACATATAATAATATTTTCATGATTCCAACTGATTGATACAGAGCGACCCATTTAACTATTCAAACTCTTAGAAAACTGAAAGTTCCTACTCATAATATATTAATAAAATGATGTCGACAATTACAAACAAATCGGATTTGTCCATATTGAGATTTGAGTGTAGGTGTTACATACCCTGAAAAGAGCCCTTTCCCCCACGAGGGAATAATGAATGACACCACGTAAATTATATTTGTTACCATTAGTCTCTACTGCAACATACATGTGCTGTTGGACATCTTGAATTGCAACAATTGCACCTGCATAAAAATGAAAAATAAAAACGAATGGCTTGGATAATATGACTGATAAAATTAGCAACCATGTGATGCATAATAAACACTGTAGAAGCTGCATCACCATCTGGGAGGATCTCATCTGAACTATCCCAGGTCTCTTTTTGGTTGAGCCAGCGCCTATTATCTGAGCCAATTTTTGTGATTTTACTGACAACTTCTGAGAAGGATTCCAACACAAACAGAAGCATCTGATGCAAACAAGTGATTCACAAATTTTAGCAAATATAAGCTCGACATTTATGGCAGTGAGTCCATTAACTGTATGCCTGTTAAAAAAAATGATGTGACGGCATCTTCATAATCAACTGACTAGACTACACACTACAGTAATGTTTACCCAATGGTATCCTCTATACAGTTGGGCCAAACAACAAGAGGAGTTGGTTCTACAGGATAATGATAATAACTATAATCTCTTGTTCAGCAGCATGCAGCAATAATTATAATTCCTTGTTCAGTAGCATGTAGCACTGATGAATCATAGGTGCTTATGAACTAATCCTTTACATGCAAGATCTGATAGAAATGTAGTGCACAGAAAAAAGGGGAACAATGAAGGTCCCAATGCATGAAGACTTAATCAGATGAATATCACAAGCAAAGGTGAACTAAATATCATTATGCTGACCTTAATCTCAGTTATGGTGATAGTTAAATCACAGCCCGAAATAGAACCACTGCCTGCCCAAACCTGACTCGAACATTGGGAACCATTATTCTTTACCGAGGGCATCTCAACTGAAATGATGGCTCCAAATTTATCTAAAATACAGCTATGAAAATTTAGGCCAAAAGTTTCATGAAGAAGAGTTATATCGCTGGAGCAGCTTGCAGTGTCAATAGCTGGTCCAATCTCTTCTGTTGATTGAATCTTTTGGGTGGTGTCTCCAGGTGATAAAATAGCTCGAGAATCACTTGAAGCAGCAGATAAGCGAGAGATTGGAACTTCATCATCAGGATTTAAGTGAAGAAATTGAGAAGAAATAGACACGCGAGAAAGATTAAATACTGCAACTCTCCTGGATAGTTTCACTTCAAACTTCAAACTCGAATCGACCTCAAGAACCAGTTCCTGGACACAACCTGCATTCAATATTCATATCAGGAAAATGAACGTCAATGAAGAAATAACTGACAATAAAATACATGACCTGTGTTTT
This sequence comes from Kalanchoe fedtschenkoi, assembly GCA_002312845.1. Classification (NCBI taxonomy): domain Eukaryota; kingdom Viridiplantae; phylum Streptophyta; class Magnoliopsida; order Saxifragales; family Crassulaceae; genus Kalanchoe; species Kalanchoe fedtschenkoi. The sequence goes on from NQLW01000008.1 coordinate 1,116,826, forward strand.
CGTCATTCAAAATCACAAGAGAAAAGCGGGAGAGGTCCAAGAAAAGTTCCTCAATCATGTCCACTTCTGTAGGTTGACATTCATTGGGCATCATTCGTGTGCTTTCTTCATGATTGCCCTCCGGTATACCGATATCACGACTGCGTTCGTTTACTTCAAACTGGAGACCAGAATCTGAGAGAATATTCATGATAAAATGGAAGTATGATGCAAAACAGCCAAATAACACCCCCAAGGCTGTTACCTCAAGGAATATACTGCCACCCTGCATAAACAATATGTGCCAAGTTACATATTGAACAGCCCTGTGTTCGGATTTTGACACACTATTTTGTTTCTTTGATACTGGACCATATAAAATGTATAATGTCTATGGGTAGATAAAAAACATAAGTGAAGCACAACACTATTGCAGATAACCATAAGAAGCAAGAGAGTCAAAATTGCCTTTTGTTGATGTAGAAATACATACCTGAAATACTCCCTAAAAATTCCTTAATCACTAAAATTTTTGAATTTCACGTAAATCATCATTTCAATGAGTAAAGTTGACACCTTAATACTCCCTGAGATCTTCCCTGAAGCTCCTCTCGAAGAAATGGATGAGATGAAGTTACTTGATTGGTTTGCTCCTCGAATATTCATCTTCAGTAAGCATGGTGTTATGAAAATTTCACTGAGGAGGAAGTTCATTGTGATCAAACAATTTGAAGACAAATAGACAGAAGTTTCGGATCTATGTTCAGAACTAGATGCCAGAATGCAGGTCAAAGGTGAACTGCCATTTAAGAAAGGATGGTCATGTAGAGATGCCCTTTCACTGTATTTACTCATAGTCTCAGATGATGACACATTCGGAGAGCTATCCATCCTTAACATAACAGTAAGTTTTGCGAGATTCAACTCATAAATACAATGATTAGACTGTAGAATATGAGTTCTAAATTCAGAATAGCTAAGATCTTTTGCAATCTGACACTGGTATTTAAATGTAACAACCTGAACTCCAGATAGATCAACTGATGCAACAGCTTTGTCTTCTTCAATGGAATTTTCAGTGGTTAGTTGCTGAATAGAGACACAGATACCACAATCAGGCAGATCATAATTGTTCAGCTCTTTGAAGTTCTCAAAGGGAGATTGACCAGAATTTCCATTTATGGAATTGTGAAGAGCTACATAAACTGACTTGATGTCAAACAAACTAGTGAATGCCAATAACACACTCTTAGGAATTATTTGCCCGCTCGTTGTACTCCCAATGGCACGAGTAGAGAGCATGAGATTGGGATCAATGACTACTGGATGTTGATGTAGTCCTAGTGAGTTGACTCTAGTATGAGAGTATGAAGCTGCAGAATGAATTCCGACAATCACCTGTGGAACAATACTTATATAAATTATCTACGAATGGATCACTTGGTTTTTTACATGCAAAAATATAAGTATAAATAGCCTAAGAAACACACAAACAAGCTCAAGACCAAAGGCCACATATATGATGCAGGAAAAAAACAAAAGAATTAGAGACAAGTCAACAAACACCAAATGAAAATGTAATTATGAATATAAAACAACGCATACTAAGATTGTCCAGATTAGCAAACAGGATCAAGTACAAAAAAAATTTGTTATTGTGAAAAGTCGGTGATGCACATATATGAACTGATAAATGAACAAAAGAAAATTTATGATTATTAAAGACATGTCAAAGCACAATGTCCGCATCCTTGTAAAGACATGTCAAAGCACCTTTTTTATTAAATGAAAAAATAATAATGAAGATATATAAAACAAAATAAGATCGTCCAGATATGCAAATAGGATCAAAACCATAAAATACTTCTTGTCGTGAAAGAGGATGATGATGCTCCTATGAAGATGTAAACTATTCTTTGCTCCCAGAATGAAAATTACAACTGGACACATAACTGGAGCATTAAGTGTCTTATATAGCAGCTCAACGGCAAGTATCATTGATGTACTATAAAGGTAAAAAATAAATGTCTAACAAGCTACAAGTGAAGCATAATAAAACAATTGATTCAGCTTAAAGGTACAAAATGCTTTAGTGGTAATATCATAGAAACCACAATCACCTGCGACAAAACTTGTAACTGATCCATACAAATGAAAACACAGAATCCAGAGACTACTCCAGTCAAAGCAGCAGAGAAAGCAATTATGCTTGAGCTGAATGAATGAAGATGCTCCCTGCAAAAGACGGCATGCTGCATGTGAGTACATCTAAAATCCATGAGGAAGATCAGAATCCAGATTGAACTTGAAGAAAATAAAATATATTTCACATGAATACAAGACACAGTGTAACGATTTTTATTTTGTAATAACATAGTATGAGTGTAGTGAATGTATTAACAAAACTTCAGAGCCAAAGCTTCATAAAGGAGCAAAATGAATTGTCCGCACCTGATGACTGATAGTTCAATATTTACAGGATCCAGGGCAAAAAGTTGGTGTTGTTGAGTTTTAGAAGGGCCTTGCACCTTACAACTGATGCCATTAACTCTCAAATATGAACCAAATGTTATATGTCCCAGAGATTCATAGTTTCCAATATGCCCGTTCAGAATATTATTTTGCGGTGGCATTCTAAGATTTTCTTCGAACTTCTGATCAACCGACTCTAGACCCCCATTTAAAACTGTAAAATCTGATTTCGAGGTGGGCCAGATAGCAACTTCAACTTTTTGGATCTCAAAGGCAAGGTGATCACTTTCATAATGGAAATCGTTGTTTCCTCCCCAAAGTTCACTTGGCAATTTGATGCAAAAACCAGAAAAAATCATGCCAAGCTGAATATAACTACTGGGTCGGAAATTTTGAAATGCCATCTTAATTCTCTCAAAACATGTGTTGTAGCTACTTCCCCAATATTCAGCTAGCAGATATCCAGAACTTATTGAGTATTGAGGAAGAACTACAACGCTGTCCTTCTCTGCAGTCCAAATATGAGTTTCTATAACCTGTCTAAGCAACAGAATGACTGAAACTATTGAGGAAAATCCTAAAGTAAGATTCATCTTTCCTAAAGAGAGTGCACATACCAAAGAGCTAAAACATGGATTGCTGAGACTTGACTCCATTATAGAACTTCTTATCTCGAAGAGAAAAAATGGGTCTTCCAAGCATAGCATGTCATGATCTTTATTTAACAGAGAATGGTGATTCCAGTTTAGACACATTCCTCTAATAATGTGTTGCAAAACTGAGAAACTGCTGACACACTTGGCAGAATCAAAGTTATCGGGCACATGAAATATTTTTGCTGGTTCACTATCAAGTATCAAAGCAGGCACATCTCTGTTGACTTTCTTGTGCCCTTTTAAATAAGTCGAATTCTTTGAATAGCCGCTTGTACCAGTAACAGGAGCTCCAATGACTGATGAGAAAATCTTCAAAGTCCCACAACAAACATACAAGGAGTGTTCGCAAATGCCCTCACTGTGCCTCAGAAGTAGAGCTTCAGTCACAAGGCAGAAAGAAACTAGCTCCAGTTGAGATATTCCACTCTGGGATTTCAACGTTGTATTCATATCAAACGCACCCATATCCATTGGAAAGATAGTGATGGAAACTTTCCTCACATTCAGATTCAAGCCACGGAAAGGAAAGGAGTCTACAACTGCAGTTTTCATGCCCCCGGTATTTGAAGGACCATACCTCTTCCATTGGAAAACGCAAAGAAACCAGCGCAGTAGATAGCATATATAATTACAGATGGCATGCAGTAGTTGAAATAACTTCCTGGGGAATTCGGACATCCCATTGACTCGTAGCTTACTGTAATTATTTTGTACAGATGAACTCTCCCATGATGCTTTGTAACGGGCTACTTGTAATGCCTGTATGACAGCTTCTGCCGGTAGATCATCCTCAATATCAGAAATCACCTTCCACTGGAGTTTAATATATCTTGAGTATTTTTTGTCCCTTGATATCCTCACTGAAGAATTTTCCACCACACTTTTCACAGGGTATCCAACTTGCAGCAGCAGGTGCTTGCAACTATTGACATAAACCAACCACTGACAAACATCAAGAACCAATTGATGCAATCTAATCCTAGGAGTTGAAAGCAAATATGAAACCTTTCTTCTAGCTAGTTTCCATAGCTGTCTACCACTTCTGCATTGCCTATATGTTCTGCGCAAGTAGATACTGACTGCCTCTAAAACTAAAAAATTAGTTGGATCAAGAGAGAGCTTAATATTTGGAATAAAAACATCGCAAGTTGCAACCTGAAGACTTTTCACCTTAAGGAAAGCTGAAATGTCTGTCAGGGGAAGAAGAAATTCATGACCCTTATTCCTGATTCTAATTTCAAAACTAGAGCAATCAAGGCTATGATAACTGTCCTTTCCAGGTAAAACCGTTGCAGCTACAAGTCCCTTCAATAAGCATCTGTGATCAAAAATCTCAGACTCAACAAGAAATTCTTTTGCCTCAATAGAAACTGTAAGAGAATCATCCACTGAAGGAAACTGCACATGAAGCTGAACATCGTGGATCTTCAAATGACTATGTTTGAGAAGTAAACAGTAAACAGCAGTCCTAACACAGTTTCTTGAAGAGATGCCACATATCCTCTCCAGAAAGTCGTGTAAAGCACTAGCCTGGAGAACGAAAAGCATGTTGTTTGTTTAATATTTCACTTGCTCGCAAGCATACAGATGGCCATTTATTCTTAACAATTCTGATTTCCTCTTACAACAGTGATTGAATGAAAGACTACAAAAGAACGGAAAGTAAAAAACCAAAAAACCTCATAGTCAATTTCAGCAAGAATCTTCTTGAACTCTTTCCTAGACGTATCAGTTGGCTTCAGCCTCCATTCGACCCCTTCTTCATTCCTTAGTTCCCTGTACATACATCAGCCAACCAGCAATCAAACAATACAAGTTCATTCCATATGACCATCTTAAAGAAACAAACTGATACCATACTCACCCTGCAGCAAGCTCCACGCGAACGGTACCAACTTCAATGGCCAGAAAAGGCACCGACCAATTTGAAACATGAACTGCCAAATATCCAACGGTAACATCTTTAAAGCATAATTTCCTGGGATCATCCAGCAGGCGATTGAGTACAGCGGCATCCAGACGAAGATTCCTGAAGATAAAATTGGAGCGAAGAAACCCGAGGTTGACTTCCATGTCCGGGTGGTCGACGAGCCATGGCCGTAGCAGAGAAAGGAGCCTCCGCCGAATCAGGTGGGCGAGCATCGTCGATCGAGAAGCAGCTTCGGGACTATGACTGAACGGAGTCGAGTGAGTCCGCCGTCATCAGGCGACAGCTGATTGTATGTGTGTGGAGTGGTTGCCGGCACGGCGGATATTTGGGGACGTGGCACCTAAAAATGCTTAGGAGGATGACATGCTCACTCAAAGCACCACAGAAGGAGAAAGAAATGACTTGCTTGATACCAAATGATGTAATAAAGCTTGTTTGAGTGATTTAGATAGAAATGAGCCAAACAAATGAAAAAAAAAAGTATTTTTAAGTAGAAGAAAAAGAAAAAAAAGTATAATAATTTAATATTTATTTTTTAAAATTATCTTCTAATAATGTAAAGAATATTGAATATAAAGAGTAAAAAAAATTCAGTATTAAAGGATTTGAAGAAATTTGAAAATATTCAAATCCTCAAGTCATTCTTTACAAATTCGGGAACAACTATTTACTTTGTGAATTCCTCTGAATCCTTTTTTTCCTAAAATAAACTTGGGAATAGTCCCCTCAGACTGTTATGATCTTTAATCTGTCATCTAAATTTACTTACATTATAATTTGTACATAAATGATATAACAAAGAATCATAATATATAAATGATAGAAGTCTATCAATTAATTTTACCAACAAGGTGTTGGTCTCATGATTAGAAATGTTGTGTAACAACTCTGCGTTATGGGTTTGAGCCTTAATGGTACCACATGCATATAGATATATTGGAGGTGCGTGTGAACTAGCTCGCAACGAATTTGTCTCCACTATCAAGGTGGAGAATTGTGCGGCCCCTGACAACCAAAATAAAAAAATTATAATTTAAAATCTTCACGAACTAAAATTTACAAAATAGTTTAATATTTTGAGGTTATCGGGTATAATGTGACACTTTATATAAGTTATGAATCGAATCAGATGAAACAACATAGTTTTGATTATTTTTTATGTTTTATGATCTTTATGGCATATTTTTAAATATCCTAAAACCATAGAGATCTAAAAAACCTAAATCTTAAATCCTAACCAAAACCTTAAGCTCTAATTTTGCGGAAACCATAAAAACTCTAAAACCATAAAAATTTGAAAACTCAATCATATAACTCTAACACTCTGAAACATATTGAAATATTTAAAAAATAGTAGAATCATTTTTTTATATTTTTAGGAAAAGATATGAAAAAGGGGTGTGTACTATCACAATTTGCAAATTAAGGGCATTACTATCCATAATTTGCAATTCTGAGGTATTTCTGTTTTTGGCCCACCATCTGTAATAATAATATTTTTAATTACAACCAATTCAGAGGTATCCCTAAATGTTATATCTTTGATTGTTGATTCTGTAAATTTTATGGATAAAATGTTATTAAGGTAGGGACCTGTTTGAAAATAATAAACCTATATTGGATGTAATTGAAAATATTATTATTACAAACGGGGGGTCAAAAACAGAAATACCTCAGAATTGCAAATTAAGGATAGTAATGCCCTTAATTAGCAAATGTTGATAGTACACACCCCCTTTTCGTACTTTTCTCTTTTTTTAATGTCATCATATATCTTTTCCTTAATATTTCATTATAATTGTTCAAAGACAAGACCTGAATCTTTTAAGGTTTACGAGGACACATGTCATACCATACGTTTACTATAAGCGACTAGATTTTTTATGACAATAATGACTCTCCCGCCTCTGGACGGTGACCGTTGTCTCTCAAATAAGCCACAACGATTTCTCGTCTCTAATGACTCATATGTGAAAGAAGTGGTGCAATTGAAAGTTAATAATGTCCCAACCGGCGTCTGGCAGCGGTGACGAGTTCATGGATATTTGTCGTCCTTGAAAACTATCATATCAAGGACGGTCTGAAGTTGAATCATGATGAGTCACACTGTGACGGTCCTGATGTGATGTTCGATATGGAGACCTAAGAAGAAGGGATTCTTGATTGGGAAGATACTTTGATTGGCCATGTCTTAGAACTCTTATCGTCAAATGACACCATCCGTAACTATATTTGAACACATTGGGGACTCTGAGAATGTGATCAAGGCAGTGGAACTCAAGCGTAGAGTTTTCTTATTTCACTTTGAAGTCAAAATAGTGATGGAAAAAATTATGAAAAAATATTTATGGCCATTTGATAATTGGCCTATGATTCTTCAACTATGACTAACCAATATGAAACTTGATTTTTAACTTGGTGAAAATGTTGTCGAACTCAGTTGAGCTGCTCGTCCTTAACATCCACTCATGAATGGAGTGCTCTCTCAGTAATATAACAATTGCCATCAACGTTCTGATTTGTACCGACAGAGTTGTTGCTCGCCAGTAGAGGCTCCGGTATGCACCATATTCTTTCATTGGGCGACACTTTAAATTTGATTATGTTGAATCCATGTTTACCAAATGTTGATAAGGTTGCATCCTTCTAATGCCCTGGATGTTTCTTTTAAATACTGCCATGCACAAAGAATGGATTTTAGTTATTTTTAGTATATTATGAATCAATATTATAAACTAAGACTGCTATGTGTAATAGGTCGTGCGCAAAATTATTTATCGGGCTCATGGTGACGGTCTCTTCCATGCACGACTTTACATTTTGGGCTGATTCATTCCTAGTTATGCACTCGGGCATCTTCCCCTCCACGTGCGGGATTGTGCTCAACTCGTGACCGAATAAGACAGATCCATCATCTTCTAGCGTTGCACCGTCAAATTGTTGTGTCCCGCTCCTTAGAGTCATTACATTGACACTATAGAGTGGATCCTTCTCATTTATGGATTGAAGTCGATCATGTTGCAATCTTATGCATTGATCTCCATGACTAGTTGTCCCACTTATCATTCAACATTTTCTATTATTAGGTCTGTCTTCCTTTGATGAGGCAATTAATTTCTGAAGTTCATCAATATTTAAGTCAGCTGGTCAATCTTTGCTTCCAATCTAGCAGCAAAATCTTAATCAATGGTGACTCCAGCTTGGTCATCCATTCAATTCATCATCATCTTATGCATCAAGACCTTTATTTCGAATATCACTAAGGACGTATCTATTACTGCTGGTGGTGGTATATCTAAGGTAGAAACCTTATGTCCTCTACGAGTTTGATTATGAGCACTGAACGAGAGGTCATTTTTTTGCCATATCTTCAATTATTATCCACACTTCATCAGGATACTTGTTTAGAATGGAACCACCAGCTGTGACATCCAACATTCTTCGCTCATGTATTGTCTTTCCCTCGATGAAGAATTTGATAAATGTGTGCTTTGCTAACCCATGATTTTGATACTTTAGAAGAAGACATTTGAAATGCTCGTAGTACTATTCGCCATCTTGTCTAGTTGTCGTTCAATATCACATACCTCTTTTCTAATTTGAGTGTCTTTAACTGCAGGAGATTACTTCACAAGAAACTTGTCCTACATCAGGCTTCATGTTGTAATAATATCTGCATGCATATACAATAACCACTCTTCATCATAATCAACAAGGGATAATGGTGAAAATCCAAGTATAAGAAAGACAAATATATAAAAATAATTTTGAGGAAACTAGTTGCCATACATGGAATAGTATAAGAAAGAAAATCCCAATTTTACAGAATAGGAAGATTTTGATTTTTAGAACTAGTGAATGTTCATTTTGGAAGGGAGAGTGGATTCAAAACGATTTGGCAGTTCTAGAGAATGCTAATATGAATCTAACTGTTAATCAAGTTTTGCAAAATGCTGAGATTTATAAAACAGTGGTGTCTTCAATCTCATCTGAGGTTAAAAGGCAATTAGATAGAATTTTAATAAGTACATATCCATATAGGTTTTATTGGATGAGTTGCAAAAGTGGAATATAACATGACTAATCATACTCTAATTAAAAAGAAGTTTCATGCAGAAGGTAACTACAAATAGTTACAAGGGGTATATAATAAATGGATACCTTCCAATATCAACTGTTTATTATGGAAACTATTCCATAATATACTTCTCTTTGATGAAGTGGTGTAAAATGAGGAATTCAGATGGCATCAGGCTGTAACTGCTGTTCAAAACCTAATTGTGAGAATAGTTCTCATTTATTTAGAAATGGTGAGGTAGCAACTAATATATGGAGGAAGATAGCAAAATTGACTTAAATAACTCAAATTCCCTTCTCTATCAAAGGCATCTTGGAGTATGCTATAAACAGTGGTGAAAAACAATCAGATCTTATGATTTTTAATATGATATTAATTTGTTTGATCTTATGAGAAATATGGTGTTGGAGGAATGTATATAGATATGACCAGTGGAAGAACCCAAACTACATTTTACTGATGCAGTAAGGAAAACTCAAAAAAAATTTGGGATGTTTTATCCTAAGAGGAGGAAGAAGAGCGGTAAAAGTATTAAATGGGTTAAATGGATTGGCACTTTGGAAGGAAATACCTTGAATATGGGGATAAATAAAAAAAGAGATGGAGCAGGCATTGTTAGAAATGCGAGAGGAAAAGTGATATACTTTTATTGCATAAATGTGGCCTAGAATTGGTAGGAGGCAAGTCATCAAACAATTAAACATGGTCTGATTTCAACAAAAAAAATAGGGCAAAAAATTGGAGAAATTCAATGTGAATCACAATAATTGGTGGATTGGCTGTCTCGTGGAAAATTAATTCCACGGGAGATGGTTTATAACTGCAGGAAGGTTGTTCAGCTTCTGGCTCCGGGTAAGATGGTTAGAATATTAAATAAACAAAATGGGGCAGTGAGGGGGGTAATCAAATCATGGTTGAAAATTGAGTCTCAAGATGAAAAACAAGCGGCTAGAGATCAGATTCGAGTTAATAGATTAGGGATACATTCTTGTTGTATCAAGTAGGTTTTTTGGAGGCAATGGATGAGTTTCATCTTCCATTATTCTGAAAAATTGAAGGCTTTTGAGCTATCTATTAATGTGGAAAGAACTTTTGATGATTTGCAACATGATAAGGGATAAAAGGACCTATAGAGAGAGGTTTAGTTATTAATGATTATAGCATTGAACTAATTTAGATATCAGATTAAATACTGGGCATTTAAGGAGAAGTAGATCTTTTAGAAGTTGAGCAGTCTGGTGTTATAAATCTAGATACAAGATAGAATGATGTTGAACCTTTGGAAAATGATGTTAGTCATGTCACTAGGATGATAGTTGTGAAGAAGTGAGAGAAAAGTTGTTTAAGATATAATATAACTCACTCATTTACTTAATTCATTTCCATTAATGTGGACAAAATGATCAATACAAAAAAAATTAAGATCAACGAGATGACTAGTTACCCTTATGTATTTGTGAAATAACCCGTTTCATTTTTTTATTGAGCATTTTATCCACATTAATTAAAGTGAAGTAAGTAGATGAATGACTATAAATGTGTCATTTCGAGTATATGTAGAAAAGTTTTATATGATGTCAAGAAGAAGATTTTACCATTGACATGCTAATCAAACTTTAATTATTCATAAAGTTACAACCCTCAACAACAGATCGTTATATCACATAATGGCCTGTTTGCAATTTCTCCAGTATTTGAGCGATCCTCACAACAACCTCCACTTCGCCATCCCCTTCCACCTCCAGATTATAATCTCAATTTCCTCTACCTTCATCACACATTAAATAAAATTATCATTTTTGTGTAACTCATTCAAGCTCTTGATATTCTTAGTCTCAACGTAGATCCCATACTGTATTTCTGCGTCACCTTCTATGCCAAACATTATTTTGGTCAAATCACTTCCTACCATGATTACTCATTGCTTTTTATTATTAGAGAATACGCTCTCTGTCCTCTTTCATATGTCACTTAATCAAATATTTTTGTCCACTTTTATTTGACACTTAACAATTTTCAATGCATATTTAATATCAACAACTACCTTAAAACTTCAAACATTAATCACTTCACTATCATAATCAATAAAAAATACATTGCTCATCAGTAATCATCTACTAATTTTATTTTTTGTACGAAGTTTTTCAATAAAATATTAACCACCTACTTATTAAATTTGTTCAATCTTTTACATTAATTTCATTTTAATCTATTTAAATTAACCTTAAAAAATATGTATTAAAGGACTGAAAGAGTAAATGAGAAGAATCATCATCGAGCTCACGATTTCCACTTCGAGTTGTGCCCTTATTCTATTTAAACCTTTGTATTTCGAGATTCGTTTGTGTCACTTGTATTAATGTTTGTTTACTAATTCGTATACTGCTCAAATATTTACAAATTTTTAATATCTCTGATAAGATTGGTGCCATTTTAATTTTTGCATCATCCGTAGGTTATGATAAAATAATGTTAAAATAAAATAATATAATATTATTAAACACATCAACTCAAATTTATTTGGCCTAACATCGTCAAGAGATTAAAAAACTGTTGTTCGAATGTAAAATACGTCATTTGAAGTTCTATGGAATGCAAGTGCAAAATTGGTGTTTAAATGGTGATTAGAATCGCTTAGGCTGTGTTTGGTATAGGGAAAATATGATGGAAAGGAAAATTTGATGGAAAATTAGTAAATTTTTTTGTTTGGTTTAAGTGGAAAATAAGAAGAAAAGAAAACTAGATGAAAAATTGAATGAAAAATGTGATTTTATCTATAACAAATCAATCCAATCAAATTCAATGTATCTCAAATAAATAATCATTTTTTGAACAAAGTCAATATATTTCATTAAATTCAATGTATGAAGTGATGAAAATTTGATATTTTTCTACATATTTTCTATGAAACTATTCATGATTTTGGAAAATGAAATGCATTTCTAACAATTTTCCATAATATTTTTCTTACGAAACCCAACAAGGAAAAATTAGATGGAATTCTCCAAGAATTCCATTTCCTTTCAATTTTCCCTCAAACTTTCCTTCCCATCAAATTTTCCCTAAACCAAACACAGCCTTTATCAAAAAAGATAATTTTAAGAGTGTATTTATGGTAGTTTTTGTTTTTATTTAGGCTGTGTTTGGTTTAGGAAAATTGTAGGAAAAGAAAATTTGATGGAAAATGAAATCCATTATGAATTCCATTTTATTTTTCTTTGTTTGGATTATAATGGAAAATTTGAAGGAAAGTTTCAAAAATTCTTTTAATTTACATTAACTTTCCTTCTAACTTTCCACATAACCCTCATATTTTCCATCTAAACCAAATATTGAATTTTATCAGTTTTCTTCCACATTTTCCTTTCCACTAAATTTCCCTAAACCAAACACAGCCTTACTGATTTTGTATTTTCAGTGTGGGTGGATCAACCTTATCTTGTACTACTATTCTAATAGAGGGATTGATTGCGGTAACCTAATCAGGTACTAATCAAGTTTAAAGGCAATTAATTGAGTAGGCAAAAACATCCCCTAGAGACGGATGCAGTTTTTTCCACACGTGCAATCGCTTTCACGCCAAAACACACAAGAGCACAAACACGACACACAAAATTCGCACCTTTGCAGACAAGAAGACGGAAAAGCAAAGACAAAAATAAAAGCAGAAGAGAAGCGAACAAAAACCTCTCACTGACCCACCCATCCATCCATCACCCGATGCTCTCTGCTCCCTCCTCATCCTCCTCTTTTCTCCAACCTTTTCCTTGACCCCCACTCTCCTCCTCCATATCCCACCACACACTTCTCCCCCCCTCTCTCTCTCGCTATCCATCTATCCTGCTTTCCGGAGATTGAGATTCACTCCTACTTCCATCATCGCCGGTGATTCACCTCTTCTGGTCGGAGATTTAACACGCTAACGGAGATTAGGGTGTGCGGGGTTTGATTTTTTTTTATGGGTAGCCGGTTTGGGGCTGAGTTGTTGTTGAAGGTTTTTTCAACAATTGATGTGGTCGGGATTGGGATTGTATTTGGTGTGGAGAGGTGAGAGTTGATTTTGGGACTTAGGGTTTCGGAAATGGGGCTGGAAACGGTTACTGATGATGAAGCTGAAGCTGCTGGAGTTGTTGAGTATTCTTTTGCGGTAGAGTACAACGGCCCGCCATTGGATTACGAGATACCGCGGGCAGTTCCGATTAATGTCGATACGATACCTGTAGCCGCGGTGGTATCGCCGCCGTTTGTGTCGGAGAAGCTATCGCTGCCCGTTGTGCAGCCGATCCTAGCGCCTGAGAGTAAGAAAATTTCTCTGGATGTTAATCTAGGTACTGAGGTTACTGTTTCTCCAACGTCTGTGATTGATTTTGAGGATGTTGAGCA
>NQLW01000008.1:1133613-1145734 GCA_002312845.1 Kalanchoe fedtschenkoi
TCAATATGTACCATGGTCCTCTCATTGTGAATGTATATTCTTCCAGCTCCGAGTACTTTTCCATTCCATCCAGGTGTGCATTTTTTGTGTTGCCTCTGGATAATGATAAAAATTATTTCTGTTGTGTATTTAAGGTTCCAACTGATACATGCAAAAGGACTCGGAGAAAACCGGAAGTGGCTGGAGATGTTTGAGGATGTTCGTGTTGTGGTCTTCTGTGTATCCCTTGGCGACTATGATCAGTATTCCGTTGATGGAAACAATGTTCTCACAAACAAGATGATCCAGAGCAAGCGTCTCTTTGAAAGCATCGTCACCCACCCAACCTTTGACCAAACAGACTTCCTTCTGGTGCTCAACAAATTTGACCTATTTGAGAAAAAAATAGCAGACATCCCTCTCACCCAGTGTGAATGGTTCAGTGATTTCCATCCCATAGTCAGCAAGAATCAGCCCAACTCTCGCAGCAACAAGAACAACGAATCTACTCTGGCACAGCTCGGCTTCTACTACATAGCAGTCAAGTTCAAGAGACTGTTCTCTTCTCTCACTGGCCGAAACTTGTATGTTGGCCCCCCTGTCAAAGGGCTGGATCACAATAGCGTCAAGGATGCTCTCAAATACGCGAGAGAAGTAGTGAAGTGGGATGAAGAAAAGCATAGCTTTGGATTTGAGTTGAACGATTACTCTATGTATAGTGCGGATGCAACAAGCACCTTTTCTAACTAGATTCCCAGCTTCAGTTTGTTTTTTTTTGTTCTATTCGACATTCATCTTGTACAAAGTGGGGACTTTTAGAGTAGACCAGACGGTCTGTCAATCTTCTAGGCCATGAAAGCTGGCCTGCTGCTGATTTTACCATTGTGATGTATGATCTGTTTAATTGCATTTTTGCTCTTACTTGGAGAGCATCGGTCAGTTAATCGAATGATCGAACGAATTGTTGTTTGATTAATCGTCCCGAATTAATCGGATTGAATTATATGATTAATTGATAATTCGGTTAAATATCCAATTAACGGAAATTAATCAAGCAAAATAAATATATATATAAATTATTATTTTTATTTAAAAAATTTATTTTTGAAAATTTTGGTTAACTAAATCAACCGAATTTTAAAATTTTTCTTACATTAACCAAACTTAATTAATTTTTTTATCAAATTAATTGATTCACCAAATCAATCGAACCTAATCAGTTCGGTTAAATTATATCAATTGGGGAATCGGTTTCACCGAACCATGCCAGCATACGAAATGGTATAACGTTCTCCTTTACGGCCCATTAAACCTGGGCCCGCTATACTTTAGCCCATAATATTTGGCGTTGCTCTGTTTCTATGCCACCTGAGCCTCACTGATCATCTTATCAATACGGTCGAGAGAAGTCGAAAAACCCTAGTCCGATTTCCGAGCGCGCAGGTACGTCACCAACAACTGCTTGCGGTTTCAATCCTTCTGACTTGAGGTTTATCAGTTCTTTCTTCGATTTTCGTATATTAGGATTAGGAAGGATTAGATTGCATCGCCGTAGCTCAATCTTTCTGCGTTTGTTGAACATTGAAGGTTGATATCACAAAATTTATTCGATTTTTTTTCAAGAGTGACTCTATCTGACACCTGGATTGTAACAGTTGCAAACCTCGATAGATTGTAACAATTTCAAACCGCGAAAAGATGAGAATGAAAAAAAATTGTTCCAAGAGCTTTTTTACAAATGATAGAAAGAAGCTAAATATTCATTAATGAAAAAATTCAGTTTATTCAACTTTCTTGTGTATTATAGACAGACAGGTGTTGAAGTAATATTCAACATTTCAACTTGTTTGTTTCATGTGTTTCGACATCCGGCCATATCCCCCATTAACTGACTGTGTAATAACATTATTGTACAGCTGTTGCATTCACTTCCGATCAAGGCAGTGGTGAAGGAGTAGTTGTCTGTTCTAAAAGTTTAACAATGTCTTATGATGACGTGGAAATAGAAGACATGGAATGGAATGAGGAGATTCAGGCCTTCACCTACCCTTGTCCATGTGGCGATCTCTTTCAAATCACCAAAGAGGATCTCAAACTTGGAGAGGAGATTGCGCGCTGCCCCAGTTGTTCACTCTTTATTACTGTCATCTACAACATAGAAGATTTTCTTGATGACAAAGGAAATAAGAATGGTCTCGAGCCGTCCACTAAACAAACAATCTCGGTTTCTTGAGACTCTTACAGGTATCAAGAGTCATTTAACTCAGATGGATACACTTTTGCTTACATGATAGGGGAGTATAAAGTTAGTTTATATGATTAGGCATTGTATTGTGCGGTTAGTAAACAAGTTGTGATTGGATGAGGGTTAACCTTGCTTTTCAAAATGTGTCAATTTGAATCTTTCATTTTATTATTTTGCAGCTTATGAACAAGTTGGAAGTTTTTATTTTCGAACATTGATCTTACTTTGCCTGTATGGTAGTGCCAATGCATCCTCGGACAACTTTTTGCAAAATGGATTTAAGAAATTTTGTCATATCTTTATTTCTCAGAGCAACTCTAATTGTTCACCAAAATGGTGTTTGTGCGGAATTTTGGTCTGACCTACACCACAGTGGTGATTACAAGAAATTTGTTTGGTGCAGTTGGATATTGTTGCAACAAATATGATGTAATGCTAGTCACCGCACTAAATATTGTTTTGTCACATAATATTCAGTAATTATAATGTTTTAATCTACTGTTGTTATATTAGTATTTTCGTATTATTCTTTTACATTGTTGTAAAGCTACTGAAATAACAATTGTTTTTTTTACATATAATTTTGGGATAAAATTCAAAAGGGGTCCTGAATTACCACCACTTATCCAATTACGGTCAGAACTACCACGATTCCAAAAAAGGTGCAGTGAAAAAAAAATTGGACTGATTTTCTAAAATAAAACTCATCATTACATTCCAAAACTAATATTATTATTAAGACTTAGATTTTGTGTGTGAAAATTACATCGTTTGGTTACTAAAATAAATTATATAGTTTTGCGTACATAAAGAAAACGATCTTTTGATAGCCAAACAATGTAATTTTCACACAAAATCTAAGTCTTAATAATAATATTAGTTTTGAAATATAATGGTGAGTTTTATTTTAGAAAATCAGTCCAATTTTTTTTTGACCGCACCTTTTTTGGAATCGTGGTAGTTTTGACCGCAATTGGGTAAGCGGTGGTAGTTCAGGGTCCTTTTTGGATTTTTCATAGTTTTAATTCTATGAAAGGTGACACTTAAATTAATATTTATTAAATTTTATTTTTAAAAAATCAAACATTTATATTCTTTTAACATTTATAATTTAAATTAAATAATAAGCAAGATTGAAATATATAATAGATTGTATGTAACAATTTTTGGTGTAAAATTTTGGTTGGATGGTTGGCGATGGAAAATTTGGTGTGTGTGTACTTCTAATTGCGAAGCGGGTCCACCTCTCAACTGCACTGCACCTTCAATGCGACGAACAACTCCTGTCCGTCGACTTCATCGGAGCTGAGCGGATGGATTTCCTGAGCCATAAACCCTACCGGCATGGTCGCAGCGACACCTGGATGAGCTTTGGTCGCAGGTGATGTGACTCATGAATGATAACCGTAGCTTGATAGAATGACTGAATAAACAGTTAAAAATTAAAATTACTAAGTTAATATCCCCATCTTCCTTCTGAGTGAAATGTGAGTGATCTTGAAGTCATTCGTACAATAAGTTACGTGCGTCATATGGATCAACAGTTGACAGGTATCATATAAATGATGAGCAAACTGGGTATAGAAGAATAATGGATTTGTGGCTATAAGGACTCTCTGGTTTCATTTCATCTCACAATAGTCAATAGAAGACATCATAAGGTTAGAAGACATGAAACATATCTGCCAAAAAAATGAAGTAGAGTTACTTGACGCAGGAGCTGTTTGCTGCGGAGATGGAACCAAAGCCGCTGCCGGGACCGGCGTGGACTTCGACAGGAGACTATCACCCGCGAAGGCGTGCGACTTCAGCTTCCCTTTCTCGTGCTCGGTGATGCCAAAGCCAACAGTCCACACCTGATTCACCACCGTCTTGTTCCCAAGCATGACCACCACTATCACTAGCAGTAATAAATGTAGCATCCTATTTGGACGCTTCCGTTTACCTAGTAGGCGACGAGAGCCTGTGCGCTAACCATGCCAGTGTCGGTAGGGTTTATGGTCCGGGAAACTCATCCGCTCGGCTCCGATGAAGTCGTGACACAGGCGACGAACTGGGCATTGTTCGTCGCGTTGTGGGTGCAGGGCAATTGAGAGGTGGGTGAAGGTGCAATATACTACTCAAACAAATTTATAAAAGGTAAGACTAGGTCGAATGTGCTTCTTCGAGCGTTATAGTTGTAGTGTGTATCAATAAATTTTCGATCATGAATTAGTGGTTGGTTGGTAAAATAAATAAACTTGTCATATGATGTTCTTCTCCTAACTATCATGCAACTACTACTCATTCTACTAAGTCAAACTCACATACTTGTTTAATGGGTACGTTAATAAGATTAACATGCACATTCAGTTTGAATCTAAGACAACACTATGTCACTTCATGTTGACATCCTGACTAAATATGATAATTGATAACGTGCGATCTAATGAAATTCAGTAACATATGTTGATTACCTGGATCTGAATTTGAGCGGAGCAATCTTATCTCATCTTTGTCTTCTTCGTAGAGCAATTTTCGTAACGAAGTACGTGTTCTCATTTTTCACTCACATAAGTTATGTAATAGGCATAACAAGATGAAGTACAAAGATATAACAAGAAGATATGGATTGGACTTACATGGACTAAATATCTTTACATGATGGCTAGCGTCCGTGAGCCCTACAACCTGAATTCACTATTCGTTCATGGACTCAAAAATTGAGTCATGAAGAGAAGAGACTCACGACAACTATAAAATACAAAATATGTAGAGAGAGACTCTCTATATGATGAATGCGCGTATGAATATATCTTGATGTGCAGGCATCTCCCCATATACTAAATGAGGGGCTAAGAGGGTCTTTTTACAGATGTAAGAGGTTGATTTTTTGGAGTTTTCAAGAGGGGGAGCCATTTTCTCTAAGAATCCTCTTCATAAAAGCTAGATTCCCACTGTACTTGATCTACTTGTGTTTGACCGAGTAGCTTACAAGAAAATTCTTGTACTGGGTCGAGTAGGGGTACTCAGACCGCGTGAAATCCTTTGTTATTTTCTACACAGAGCGAGTGATAGTATTAAATGATACTCAGTGCGACTGGATGCTAGACATTTTTGTTACTTAGTCTGAGTAAAGGGCCATATATGCTTCTACTCGAGCCGAGTAGATTTCCTCCTGTTCTTGACTCAGCAGAGTAAAGCCTTAATTTGCTTTACTTACTCGAGTACAATTTCTTTGATCATGGTATATTGATTTTTGGTTGATATCGCTCCTTTGTGTTCATTTTCATCTTCTTTTTGCTTCTTTTACTTTTTAACCTTTTTTTTAAATTATTTTATCTGAAATGAGACTGAAACACTTTAAAATGGTGTTAAATGTTTGGGGACCAGCTCAAATTACTAAAAAATGAAGCCTTAAATTGTTCATATTTTTGTCCAATCAAAATTCCACACTTAAAATTTGTTCGTCTCGAACAAACAATAAAGAACAAACCCAAATGAGAAAAATATGACTATGCATTTTTGTTTAGTCCTCAAAGTGTTTATTTCTATTTTTCTCCTCAATTTATTTTTCTAAATACAAAAACTTGAATCTGTACTCACTTTCGTAGGGATTACATATGCATTTAGCTTATGCATCAAGCCTTTAAATCTATATGTGTCTCTTTAGTGGACGACTTATAGTCTCATGAGGGTTATCTTGGACAGGATTACCCACTAATTTGTCAAATGATGGATTGTTTAAAGTTCTCTAGTATACCTTTTTGAAATTTAATAACTCTTCTACCAAAATGACTTTTGACAATTGGGGTATCTTTCTCTTTAGAAAAATGAGCCTTCATTTCTTCTAATCAATATGAAAGTTAAAAATCTTATTTTTAAATTTTACTAGATTATTAACATAAATTATTTAATTAAATATGATCAAATAATTTCAAACTAGTCACACAAAATTATCGTGTTAATTACCTATGCTAGCAAGGGCTAGTCCACAGATGTATGACTCAAAACTCTTTTCCAAGTTCCTAGATAAAGTCTCGGTACATAAGAAAAGTAAAGTCTAGAAATGGATTTTTCAAAAGGTAAATCTTTCAGGAGTCTTATATGTAAGAGGGTCCTCCCCAAATCTTTATTTTGAAATCACTTGAATGAAAAACTCAAATATGAAGAAGACCCAGACTATTGTCAAGTTTTTGGTTGAAGCCGATTTTGGTCTTTGACCTTTGTCCATAGTATTTTCCATATCTCTTATTGACCTTCGGCCTTTTTTTCCTTCAAATGTCTACAAAACTTTTCTCACCCCACCTTAAAAAATATTTTTTTTGAAATATGGAGCATTAGAATCATGAAACCATCCCACACTTAAAATTTTGACAGTGTTTTAAAAAATTTCAATTAAAAGTTTTTTTAATAAAATTACTCAAAAGTAAAATTTTGGATCACCTAAAAACATTAGGCTCCTTTGGATTTTGAAATTTTAAAACTTGTGCCCACTCGTTTGAAAACCATTGATCATTTGAAATTTTGTTTCTGAAAAAGCTTACTATATCAAAGATGTAAGAAATCTACTTTGGTTCAATAACTCGTTGGTTTTCAAATCATTGGAAGAGGTTTTTCAAAATTCAAAAGTGGCTAGAGAGTTTAAAATCTATCAATGTCAATCTTTTTTAAGGTTTTTAAATTTTTCTCATTTTAAATTTTTCTCATTTTTTTTTGAAAAAGAAAAATATCTAGCCTAGTCTATGATAAAAAAATCTAATCTATTCTCAGGTTTGAAAAGGATAAAAACGTAATCTAGTCTAAAGTTTGAAAAAGATAAAAAATCTAATCTAGTCTATTCTAAAGCTACACAATAATAATTTATGTCTGACATCAAAATATTTAAAATTTTGAAATCATGTATAACATCAGTTATGCGACCCCCCCTTTCTAAACTTTTCTTATTCCTTTGAGCAGGAAAGTTTATCAAAATATGTCATAGTGAATGTAGGTAAAATTGAAAGACTGAGACATTTGAAGTTTTACTTCCTAGGGGTGATGTTGTTTTCCACGGATCAACTTCGTGTAACTTATTACCAAGTTACAATGCATGATATTTAATAGATCAACAAGTTAGATCATAATATTATGCAGTACAGTTTAAGCCTCCAATTGAAAAAAAAAATAGTAATTTAAGAGTTAGGAAACATAGAAAATAGTGTAAATTAAGAATTAAAAGTCTAAGGAGATTTTTAAGAGAGTATTCATGCTGGGGAATGTTCAGTCTTCCAACTAAGGGATCCAATTCAGATAGAATTTCCTTCTAACTAAGATGAACGACATCCAACTAAGGGATCGAAGGTGAATCTGAGATGTATAGCTATGAAAGTTAAGATACCTCCTCTGTCAATTATTTCTCGGGGGGTACATCTTGAGCTTATTGCACCCATAGGTGTCATCCAAGCTCCCTGAAGCAGGTATATGTACTCCTCTTGTGAATTTGATACATGATATGAAGTTGTTCTAGTTCACAATGATGTCTCTAAATAAATTGGTGATCAATACCCATTCTGGTTTTCTTGTCTCACTTTCCTTCCATGATTTATGCAAATTCTTCTAGTGATTTTGTTTCTATAATTCATACGCCTCC
The DNA here is from genome assembly GCA_002312845.1 of Kalanchoe fedtschenkoi. Taxonomy (NCBI): domain Eukaryota; kingdom Viridiplantae; phylum Streptophyta; class Magnoliopsida; order Saxifragales; family Crassulaceae; genus Kalanchoe; species Kalanchoe fedtschenkoi. Next base: position 1,141,449 of record NQLW01000008.1, read on the forward strand.
CAACTCTAAATCTGCCCTATACTGACCTCCTCTAAATTGAATAAATAACTGAATACCTTTTGAGAAAGTCGGAATGACCTGTTATCTATCCAAAATTTCTAAACGTCCTTAACAATTTCCAATGATGAATGAAACTTACATATTAGGGTTTGTAGTAGGGTTTCATGGGATAAAGGGTGAGTTTTTAGTTTTAGACTAGGAAAGAAATTTGAGAAGAGGTTTGATTTTGGAAACTCGACCTAATACTCGGTCGAGTAAAGTCCTTAACGATTTTTATTCGATCGAGTATAATATGAAATTACAGACTTTAGAACACTTTCCTTGTCGAGCACCATGCTACTCGGTTTTTATCACCTCCAAATAATTTCTAGCTATTGAAACTCATTTTACTTGACTGAGTAGCCTCTTGCTTAAGTAATTTTTTCTTGACTCTTTTTTTTTCTCAATTCACTTCAAATCTACTCCCTATCATCCCTAGTTTTCCATCATTGAAATATTTTTCATTTAAAGTTTTTGCACTTAGTGATTTTTGGCATTCCATACTTGAAATTTTTAGCTACTTTCATTAATGTCAAAAATTCACTCAAAAAATCTACTCCTACTCTTAGAAAGCAATATAACTTACAATTCCGGTTTACTTCCCATAAAGACCGAGTTTAATATCTTGGTAGAATGCCACCATTTTAGAAACACTATTAAGAAGTTCTTTATGAGGATCACTTCTCAGCAGGTATAATATTCAGGAAGAAATCATCTTCATCGGAGAAGAAGTGATCATCTTCTTATGAAAGTCTTGCTTTGGAGAAGTTTTGAATGCGGTGGATCTTGTGATATAGCTTCTCCTTGTGCATTTGACATTTGACGGTCCTTCCTCCATATCATGTTGGGTTAATTCTGATCCTTGATCACAGTGGCTCGTCATTATTTTCTTCCTTTGACTGATAGATTGCATGAAACATTCTTTGATTTTGTTGCCCTTGAAGTCATTTTTTCTTACATTCTCCCCTTCAGTCTCCTCGATATGTCATTTATGAGTGATAAGATCCTATAAAACTTGGTGTATGTAGGTACATACGTCAAAATTTCATTAAAAGGTATGGTTATATTTAGTTGATTAAATATACCTACAAATTTTGAGAATTACGAATCCTCCTTAAGCTTTGCAAATCGTTGAGGGTAAGACACTCTTGTTGGATACATCGGTAAAGCTTGAGTGCTTGGACAAGACTTAGGGATATGTCTTTGTTCTCGCCCTTCTCCTTCTCCTTCTTCCTCTTGTACTTCAGGGATCGTCAGCGAAGCCACTTCCATACCTCTTTGTAGTTGGATTTCATCAACAATTCCGATTTCAGGAGTATTTTGGGGTGATTTTTAATGACCTTGATTCGTCAGCTCTTGGATTTGTTCTCTTAGCTCCTAGAGGTCTTGATCTTTTATCTTGAAATTTTGTTCAGTTGCTGCCTTCTTTAAATTCTTTGAGAAGTTCAATAAGAGTTTCCAAGCTTTTAGATTGTTCAAGTTGGGCAGGTTCAACTAAAGGTATGAAATTTATTATGAAGGAAGGATGAGTCTCAATTGGATAGTTGGGACAAGTTGGATTGATCTTCCTTATCCTTGTCGGCTGAATAGCATAGATTGGCCTCTTCTTGATTGGAGTTCTGAGATAGGTTTAGGATGCAATGTTGAGATAAATTTATCGATTCAGCTTCTCTTGCATCCAAGCGCTCCTTTACAATATACATCTTAGCTTTCATCACTTTGACTTCATCCTCATGAGATAAATTTGTCGGTTCAGCTTTCACCGCTTTGACTTTATATTTCTAACAAGTAGTTTAATATGAAAAAAATAAATACAACCTTGGCAACATATTGTTTGTCTGTTCGAGATAGGGTTTCAATTTGGATTTTTGAGTTTTGGTTAAAAATGAAGTAAAAAAAAAAAACTAAAATGACATATTTTAATAAAAGATTTAATTAAGGACTTTAGTGAAATTGGGGTAAATTAATTTTTGGGCTAATTAAGTAATACAAAATTACGCAAATAAAACCTCACAAACAAAATAATCATAAATTTTAAAATTGAATAGGTATGAATTTTAAAATGAAGATACATGCCCCTTGATATTCCCTTAATAACAACAAGAAGATGGCTGCCAAAAATGTAATTCGTCTTCTACGTTTTATGTACGACACCAAACCAATAACATATGTCTTTGAGCGCCAACTTCGGCACATTGGCTCATTGGTAAGTTTTAATGGCACATTCTCCTCATCCTTAGGCAGATTAATATTAGGATTTCTGCTAGCACCCAAGATCATCTTTCTGATAGACACTTGTGTGTTATAAATTCCTCTGTTTTAACTTCTTTCATTTATAAGCAACATCTTCAGATGGCTACCAGTATTTTTCCATAGTTACTAAGCAATCTGTTTTATGACGGTCATTGTGACATTACTCAAAGTATTTATCACTCCATCTTTTTCACCTTATAACATATTTACATGTTTACTTTTACTTATATCTATACATGTAAAGGCTTCTTTTACATGTCCAGACCAAGTGCATTATGATGTTATCAAATATCACAGAAGAAGGGTGACTTGCTTGGAATTTCATCCAGCAAACTGTAACATTCTTTTATCTGATTATAAGGTCTATCTCTCATGTAGTCCTGTCATGGTTATATTGACAATATTTTTCTGCTGATATACATATTTGAATGTTTTTAGGGGTTCTTAACAAAAAGGTCAGTTTGGAGTTTGGAATTACAATAAATATATGAGAAGGTTTTTTTGGGAACATACATAGTTGCCTTCTGAATAACATCAGATGAGTGAATTATCTTCAATTTTTCATATTTTTATGTAACAAGATTCATGTATAATAGATGCAATAAGATTAATCCGCTCTAGAGCTCGCTTGTTCCATGAGGAGTTAAGAATGGGCATAGTTATCTAAGTTCTGTAAGGCTGTGTTTGGTTTAAGGAAAATTGGGTGGAAAGGAAAGTTTGAGGGAAAATTGAAAAGAAATGGAATCCTTGAAGGATTTCATCTAATTTTCCTTTGTTTGGTTTCATAAAGAAAATGTCAAGAAAAATTGTTGACAATCCATTTCATTTTCCATAATCATGAAATTTTTTATGAAAAATAGATAGAAAAATATTAACATTTTATCATTTCATACATTGAATTTGATGAAATACATTGAATTTGTTCAAAAAATGATTATTTGTTTAAGATACATTGAATTTGTTTAAGATACATTGAATTTGTTTAATATATTTAGAATCACATTTTCCATCCAATTTTCCATCTAATTTACTTTCCCTCATATTTTCCATCTAAACCAAACAATGAATTTTACTAATTTTCCATCAAATTTTCCTTTCCGCCAAATTTTCCCTAAACCAAACACAGCCTAAGGCTTTTTGCTCATCTTTGTCTAAATTCAATAAACCAATGTCTTCTCCATGAAACACGATCAACTTATCATCTGTGTGTACCATTAGTGGAGTTTATAAATAATTAGTGAATTTAGTGCACTTATTTTATACCAAACCAATAAGGGAGAGCATAATTCGGATAAAACCGAATTACCGAACCAAATTAACCGAACCGAATTAATTCGGTTCGGTTAATTCGGTTAATCGGTCAATTCGGTTAAAACCGAATGATAAATCGGTTATTTATAATCGGTTAACGGAATAAAATTTATATTTCGGTTAATCGATTTAACCGATTAACCTTATGTCCAAAACCCACAAAAACCCTAAAATCAACTATAAATACATATTATTCTCACTTCTCTCCCAAATCCCACCACCCACCTTCTCTCTCCCTCCTCACCCTTCTCTCTCTCTCCTCACCCTTTTCTCCCACACGGCCACACCCACCTTTCCTCTCCCTCCTCACACTTCTCTCCCACATGGCCACACCCACCTTTCCTCTCCTCCTCACGCTTCTCTCCCACACTTACTCAGTTTCTAGAAACCATACTAAGCCTCAGATCTGATAAATGGAAGCTACAGTCTTGATGGATTCACCGATATATTTCGGCTTCAAAGCTACTGCTCTCTCATGCTCCAAATATATTCTTGTAAATGGGGCGATGAGGCCGGACCGGGTTCGAAAATATTCAAAAGTATTCACCAGATCTGGATCCACCAGATCTGATGATCTCAGCTCACTAGCCTCCAGTCTTGCCCAGATCTGGTGTCTTTGTGTCACATGCGGTGATCTGGGTGCCCAGATCCATTATCTGCAGCCATAAATCTATATTGAATTG
>NQLW01000008.1:1156758-1173443 GCA_002312845.1 Kalanchoe fedtschenkoi
GTTGTCTAAAGTTTCAACTATGCTTTGAATATCTCAAAATGCAAAGTTGACCCCTCTAAGTTTATAAAATATAAAATTATTTTTTTATAAGTATAAATTTGACACCACTAATATAAATTTCTGACTTCACCCCTTTGTGTATATATATACCACAATCCTTAATGGAGGCAATAAGGGAAACTATCCATAGCCTTATGTGGATATTGTTAATATAGTTGGATCTACGATCAAAATAAATTGATAATGAGTGAGAGAGCTCAACTATATATTAGAATCGTTATAGACCATGTAATTGGCGATGTGGGACATAAGTCACTGCTCAACACCCACCCTCACTTACAAGAATCTTTGTTAAGGGTCACAAGTGGTACCTCGTGCGGAGAATGATAACTGTCACAGATATATATAAATGGTGCGGCTAAAATCCGATCTGATACCATGTTAACATAGTTGGATCTACACTCAAAATTTTTAAATATAGATTCAATATATTAATAGATGTCATCTCTATATAGCATAAAAGTCAGATTTTGATCTTAATTGTCTTCTAGCTTAGTGGCTGTCTAATTGTCCACTACTAATATGGATGAAGAGTGTGATTTTTGTGCAGTTCTTTACACAAATGGCGGATCCATTATGTGCTAGGAAAAGTTGTTCTTCTTCATTTATGGAAGCTATTTGATCATTTTTCTTCGTGAAAACGGTTTAATGTGAGTGAATATCATTTCTCTTCCAATTATGAAACAATAATACTATTTTATTTTGACATATAATTAAATGGTCTGAAATTCTAAAAATAGCGATGACACTAAAAATGCATTTTGCATAAAAATAATTGATAAAATGACTCAAATGATAGACAGTGGTCACACTTCACATCCACATAGATTAAAAGACAATTTAGTGAAGTGGAGGGATTTGATTTTGATGTTTAGCTTTGTCTTATGCGGAAGAGGATGTCATTTGGTAGATTGCCAAATCAATTCTGAATCATTCAACTTGGAGCCGAATCTAGTTTGATGCTCCACTCGCTGTCTTTCCATTCATGTTTTCCCAAGGCTCTTGCATTCAATAATTTATTTTATTTTTATTTTTGATAATTCTGTTTTTCCTTTTGTTGGATTGTTCACTACTTTTTTTTTACAATAAAATGATATCAGAATTTATTCAAAGTAGAATAAATAATTCGGTTCACCAAATCTCATATTCTTATATCATAGAAGCAAAAGATAATTAATTTTGGTGATGCAACATGACAATCAGTGACAGCACAGGACATTTCTAATTTAAAGGTTGAGGAATAATAATATTACTCACGTGCCACCATCTCTGATTTCAGAAGGAAATGTTTGTCATTGTCAATCTTAGAAAAAAATTTAGGGATCAAATCATGTAGAACTGGTAAAACATATTTCCATACTTGTAGTGGCGGAATCAGGAATTTTACTTTGGGGTACAAAAAATTACATATGATAGACTAAATTGAGTTTTATTAAGTAATTTGAATTATGTTGACATAATTTTATTTATATTGAAATAATTTTAACTAGATGAGGGTACAAAATATTTTATTGGGGGTACAAAATTTTAATTTGGGGATACAAATAATATAAAATTAATATTTTTATATGGGTTAAAGAGTATTTTGATTGGATTTGGGTGGGCAGTTATCCCCACTGTCCACCCAGTCCCTCCGCCCCTGCATACTTGTGAGTCACAATTAGCATGAGAAGAGAACTTGTCTTTGTAATTCATAAAAACAGCCCAAATAAATTTCTTTTGCAAAAACAACTCTAAGCAAGTTTTGTCTTTAAATATTATGCAAGCTGATCCAAAATACTTATGCCTAACCCACCCGGACTTATAGGAGATGTGATTAAGCTCACATAAATCGAATGATGTCTTTTTTTTTGTCCCCAACTGTCACGACCCAAAAAAAATGTGGGTCGCGATGGCGTTTGACTAGTCTCTTTTTGACCTTTAGTCAAACAAGCCTCGATGAAGAAAATTGTGCACCAAAGATGAGATGAAAAAATCAAAATGATTCCTAATTTAAAGGAGAGAGAAAAATCATTCAAATGAGAGAGAAAAATCATTCAAATGAGAGAGAAAAAATGAAACGTTTCATTCCCCCATTTAAAGGAGAGAATCAAGGAACAAATCTAACAAAGCATAAATAAAAAATTAATTATATTTTTGAAAAATTAAATAATAAATCTGTAAAAAATCATGTCCATCGGATGAAATACAATCAACGAATATGATTTGTTCACAATTTACATATTCAGGAGGGTTTTCACTGGATCCGCCCCCTATATATATATATATATATATATATATATATATATATATATATATATATATATATATAGGGAGTGGATCAAATGAAAACCACTTTGGATATGTAAACTGTGAACCATTAAAAGTTAATCTGCAATATATGGTTGGCAGACATGTATGACATGCGAAGAAATTGGATTCCGGCCTTTTTCAGAGATGTCCAAATGGGTGGATTACTACGGACAACATCTAGGTCGGAGTCAGAAAATTCATTCTTCAATTGTTTTCTACACTCAGGAATGAATTTGGTTGAATTTTTTTTCGCTTTTGAAACGGCAATGGATGCACAGAGGCACAATAAGCACCTGCTTGACCAGTATTATTGTTTCAGTTGGAGTTTTGCTTATGTTCTTAAACTTGTACCTCCCGGCCCGCGAACTTCGTCTGATGCCTAGGAAATGACAACATAAAGCGTTAAATGAATTCCATAAGAATGGAATGAACTGCTACAGTAAATTCTAAAAATTGTCAAGCACCTGAAGTAAATGGTTGGGGCCTATTTTTTGTTTACTTCTGTAAGCTTAACTGTCACAAACAAACAGAGCATCAATTTCAGTACTAATTCATATTATTGATGTGCACTAATTCATACTACGAGTTTGATATTTTTCAATTGGCCTATTATTGATGTGCACTTCACAAATAATATTGAATAACACGGTGCACTTACCAGTTTTTCCTTTTACAGAACCCTCAGGTGTTAAGCCTTTTGGTCCTGCATTCGAACCTACAAAAGGTTTCACGTAAATTCTAGTGTTCAGGGAATATAACTTGGTTTCGAAACAAAATAATTGCAAAATAATCAACAATTGAAAAATCAAGGGAAATTTGAGTAATCTAACATCACTTAGACGACCACCTAAATATGGTGCACTTATGATTTGAAATCAGAAACAAATAACATGATGTTGTGCACTTACAACACAATGCTGTCAATTTTGTTAGGTGCACACACAGCAGCAATAGAACATATGCACTACGGAATATATTAGGTAACTACACTTTAGTTTAGCTACAGTTTTTAAAGTTCTTAGGGGTGTTTCGATGTTCAAGAAGAACACAATATTGGATAACATGGTGCACTTACCAGTTTTTCCTTTACCAGAACCCTCAGGTGTTAAGCCTTTTGGTCCTGCATCCGAACCTACAAAAGGTTTCACATAAATTTCAGTGTTCAGGGAATATAACTTTGTTTCGAAACAAATAATTGTAACATAATCAACACATTGAAAAACCAAGGATTATGATGGTGCATAGATTTTTTTAATAACCCAAGACTTGTGAGGTGAGCTTACCAGTTGCCCCTTTCCCAGCTGGGGGACGTGGTATGCCTTTTGGTCCTGCTTTTGAACATAACAAAGTTAGTTACATAAGATGACATGTGGTGCACAGATTTGTTAAATGAAGATGAAAATTAGGGCCACAACGAAACACAACCCTAATGATTTTTGAAGGTGCACATATTTTTGCAGGAATATGACTTTTAGGACCACAACGATACACACCAGCAACACTAAACAAAAGCACGAACATTTTAGTGGTGCACATATTTCACACAAAACGGACATATGGTGCACAGGTTTGTAAAAAGAAAATGAAAATTAGGATCACAACGACACACAACCCTAAAGATTTCGAAGGTGCACATATTTTTGCAGGAAGATGACGTTTAGGGCCACAACGACATACACCAGCAACACCAGCAACACTAAAACAAAAGCACGAACATTTAAGTTCGGAGTGGTGCACAGATTTCACAAAAAAACACACAGTTAGTTGTGAAATTGGTACATGCGTTTACCAGATTGAAGCTGTTGGATGATTTCGTCGGTTCGTTTTCACCATTGCGGTTGTCGATCCGTGGGTTTCTCCGCGTAAAATGGAAAACTGAACCGGTGCGGAGCAACAAGTTCAAACGGACAGGGAAAGGTGCACCGACGGACGGAATATGGAGGCGAAACCGACTGCGGCGATGACAGACGGCGGGGCCTGGTGGAGAATCGGGAAGTTGGATGTTCGGTTGGGTGATGGGGAAAGAAAATCGCGAGTGGGGCTTCGTGGAGTAGTTTGGGGAAAGTGACGGATATCATGGGATATGATAGAATTTTTGGCGGCGTTAAATTAGGAACCGAAATACTGACGTGATAATTTTTTTAAAAATTATAAAAATAATTAAATGGAATTAATCTGGTGCATTGATGAAAATTTGATCGACGGATCAGATTGGTGCACAGTTTACATATCCAGGAGGGTTTTCACCAGATCCGCCCCCTATATATATATATATATATATATATATATATATATATATATATATATATATATATATATAGAATGTTGATCAAATGAAAACCAGTTTGAATTTGTAAATTGTGAACCAATGTCATCCGTTGATATTTATTCATCCAACGATCAAAATTAAAATTAATTTTCTTTTTGAATTTCATTTTATTTTTTACCTTCCTTAATTATTGCTATCAATGTCTCATTTATTCATCTGATTTGACTTTTATCTCTCATACTTATGTTAGAGAATCTTTTTTATTAATTTGTTTCTTCTCTCTCATAAATCACTTCATTCCACCGACTTCTCCCTTAATCCAGCTCCATCCTTAACCATAATCTCAAACCACAAACCTCAACATTGAACAACACTCATCTTGAAAGTGAGAGGTGTTGTGCTCGTGCTGCAAATTGACTCGTTCTCAGTTAACGGCCAACATGGCTTCCCAAATCCAAACTCACAACATCAGACAAAGGAGATGAAGAATTAAGGAGGCAAGCGATCCGGGTGGCTAACACTGTGGCCCTTCCCACGACGTTCAAGTCGCAATCGAGCTTAACGTCCTCAAAGTCCTCTCGCGTGCCGCATCTGAAGCATTTCTACCGTCTTCACGAATTACGGACAAGATCGAAATAGTAGGTAACCTTGACGTGCAGGTCTTCCTCAACCACCTGCTCGACCTACTTGCCAGCCACTCTATTCTAAAATATTTTTTCGAGAAGGGGGATGATGGCACAATGAAGAAGAAGTATAGAGTGAGTCTTATTTGTGAGTTTTTGATTGAGGATGAGGATGGGGGCTCTGTGGCTCCTATTCTCTTGGTGGATCACGATAAGATCTTCTTGAAGAGCTGGTATCATTTAAATGATGTAATTATGGAGTAGGGGTGTCAAACTATGGTGCACTTGGTAAAAGCTTTCGGTGCACATGGCAAAACTAAAGAGTTTTGGTCTTCTCAATTAACAAGTTTTTTTGAAACGACTTGTTGATCATCATTGTTTACAGGGATTGAGATTGGAATATGAAGAAGATGGTGTAGTAGCAATCATCATTTTTGCATAAAAAATTATGAGTTTTAATAAACTCCAAGGTGCACCATCTACGGATTGAGTTTTTATGGTGCATCTCAGAACTGCTGCTAAAATTTGGTTGTACATACCTACACATGGAACATTCACCTAGGAATGTTATTGAGGTTCTGAACTATGTGTTGAGGAATTTTGCAGGGCTAACTATAAGGAAGCTAGCATCAAGAGCTGTCATCAAAATTGTTATTTACCACATATGGAAGGAGAGGAAGGGAATAATATTCAGGAATAACAGGAAGAATATACAACAGATGTAGGCAGAAGTGAAATCGAACATACATATAATGCTGTCCAAGATCCAGAAAATGAAGAAAACAAGGAAGAATATCCTATGGACAGAGCATATGGGTACAAATCCCAGTTTCCAGGGGAAGAAAATGAAAGATTAGTGCAGTGGAAGAAAATCAACAGTAGGCAGCAACTATTTTTTCCCAAAAAGGCTGTCGTGTCCATTTTTTTTGCCTATGCTAAGGCATTTTTTTGTTGGAACCCATGGTTCTAATTGTGTAATAGTCATAGGAGATTTGTGTACAGGTTCTATCTTTTGAAAATAAAATCACCTTTTTCCCACACAAAAAAGAATCGAGATTTAAGCAATTGAGACAAAGATTTCTAGGATTCCAAAACTATGACTATCAAAGTCACAATGATGATGTAAAGTATCAATACTCGTTGCACAAGACAACTACAGAATAACTAGAAATATTTCTAGTTTTTGGTGAAATTAATCCATGGACGCATATTTGATACCATGAAAGATGATCTAGAACTCTAGAAGAGTAATTAAACTCATATTGTATTAATTCTTTTTTCAATAAGATTCATATTCAAAGATATTGTATGTGAGGGTTTGTATACTGATAAAATAAAGGGGAAAACAAGAGATAGCTGAAATTTGTAACAGACTTTTGAATTAAAACGGCAACGACATTTGAACTCCCGCACCTTCACCAAAATGATGTTGCTCGACTAAAGATAAAAAATCTCCCACTTAAAAAAAATCATAAGCATTTTCACTCAAACCAAACACAGCTATTTCCGCTCATGCTTGCTTCGCGTGCTTACACTGGAAACTTGAGAAACTCAGGTTTCTCAAGTAATAAGTTTCTCAACTAATAATTTGTGATGGGTTTAAATTTAGTTTTATTAACCATTATGTTGTTATTTATTGTTTTATTTCACTATAAAAAAAACCATGTATTTTTTGGTCATGATATTGGTCAGAAAAATGGTGGAAACCTACTAGAAGTTCCTGTTCCGGTAGCGTACCCGCCATTTTTCTTGCCAATATGAGCATGGTCGGAACAACCCCTCCGATAAAATGTTCAGGTATATTTGCGACAATTTGTCGATCATAATTTTTAGGTATATTTCGGTCAATTTTCAATCACTTTCACCACCTAGTTGTTTCGTCCATATTTTCGATCAAATATTTCTGGCCGAGCTTTTGCAGCGATTTCGGCTATTTTCGGCAATCAATTTTTTCAGCCACTTTACGATCTTTTTTTGGAAACTTTTATCAAAAATATAAAATGTAAATATTTAAACTCAGAAAAAAATGCAGTTATAATTTATAGCCATCTCAAATGTTGCAAGATGTCAATGCGATGGATGTCTGCCTAGAGTAATGTTAGATGATCAAGAAGGTTGGAAATATGAGCAACTCTAAACAAACGATGACGGTGAATGGTGTCCCAAAGTTATTGAGTGAGTTTGCTATGCGTCTCACATTAAAATTTGGTCATATTTTAGGTGTTTGATTATGAAGAACTGAATCTTTGTTTTCAAGTCTCTATATTATTCCGTGTCACTGTGAGATCAAATTGTCATCAAGTCTGAACTCACAAATATAAAGTATAAACACAAGGACTTAGAAATAGAGACTTAATGCTTCATAATCAGAACTCTTAAACTATGATCCAATTCTTACTTGAGGGCGGCACATAAAAACTCAGTTATAAACTTAGATAACCACCAACCGCCATTGTTTATCTTATAAGTTGCTCTCTTATTTCCAACTACACTGAGCCTTTAACAATGCAACTAGATAAACTTTCTATATGGCTAGAGGTGTATAGTGAGCAACATCAAATGATTGTTAGAAGGACATCGAAGCCAAAAGTGAAGAGTTCAACTCTAGATAAAAGATTGCGATGAATGGTCTCCCCAAGTCAATGTCCGAGTTTGCTATACGACTTAGTTTGAAACCGGTCATTTTTAATTGTTTGATCATGATGAACCAATAGTCTCTATTTCCAAGCTAGTGTTATAGTCTGAGTAGTTGAAATCAAAATCTCAAATCACGAGATTCGAACTCACAACTACACGGACTAAAAGCATCGACGCAGAAACAAAGACTAATCTCCTCGTGGTTCAATAATTAAACATGACCAGATTCTAACTAAGCCACATAACACACCCAATCATAAACTTAAATAATCGCTAACTGCAATTTACATTGTATAAGTTTAACTCCATGTTTTCCACTCAAGTTGCTCCTAATAAAATAACAATGAAATAATTTCATGGGGAATGCGAGAGAACTGAAGAAGCTGGAGAGAAAAAACACGGGGAACTATAAGTTGTGCCAAACCTCGACCACCCGGAGCCTCAACTCGGGGTGGACCTCGGCCGCCTCGGGACTTACCCAGAGCCTCTGCCATCTTAGTATCTCACCTCCACAAAAACAATTCAAACAAGAAACAACTAACACATATCCTGAATTTTTAAGTTGATATTAGGATGGTTCATAGTCGACATGATAGTTGCAAATCTTTCACTCATGATGAAGATGAACTCATCATCCACTTCCACAGCATCCTCGGCAACAAGTAAGCAACCAGCTGCCCGCTACCCCTCTCTCTAGATCTCTCTCTATATATATAACTCTTTAACCCTAGTTTTAAGGGTATATATATGAGATTGGTTTAGAATAGAGTCCAGCTAGCTCTCCGGAGCATGAAACTGCTTATTTTTTCATCTGTCTATGCAGATGGTCCTTAATAGCTGCGAAACTGCCGGGAAGAACAGACAATGAGATCAAAAACTACTGGAACACGCACATAAAAAGAAAGCTTCTCAGCAGAGGGATCGATCCAGCCACTCATCAGCTCATCACCCGCACCAAAGCACCGACGACAACTTCCTCAGCAGTTGATGACGTCGTCCCTGATGAAGATCATCACCGTAACAGCCAAACTACTACGACCTCCACAACCATATCCTTCGCTACTGTAGCAAATATGATGGTCGGTAACAGTAGTGCCACAGTTGAAAATGAAACCGCGGCGGCCAGCAGCATCAGTCTGTTTGCAGGTGGTTACATTGACGGTATCGACACTAATGTTAGGCATCATAAAGGTTTTATTCCACGCACAAACCGGATAGAAATGGAGCAGCATCGGCAGGAGGGTTTGGCTGTTGCTGCTGATGGTGAGTTGAGTTTGGAGCTGAAGATTAGTCCTCCACAGCAGAAGTTGGTGAGTGAAGAGAGGGGGTTGGTAGAGTTGGATTATTGTACTAGTAGGCTGGGTCTGGGCCTGCCCACGATCAACGGCCAGGATTGTTGCAGCTGTAGCGGTGATGAGGATTATTTCAGCAGTGGGAGCGGCTGTGGTGTTAGTGGCTTTGATTTCTTAGGGTTGCAAGGTGGAGTAGTAGGAGGAGATCATGGACACCAAAAACAATGTTAGTTTATTTATTGAATGCTGAAGTAATGAAATTTTGATTATTTTTGTTGGTTTACACCGTCCCGTATGTTTGTATTCACTGTAGATGAGCTCATGCGCACTTTTGAGCATATCAACCTTCACCGCTAGATTTGTTTGTAAATTTTGAATTCAAATCTTTATCTAAGTGGATTTTTGGTTCTATGTATTAAGACGGGTATAAGATTAATAATGATTATGGATTTATTTGGTAGGAAATTAAGTTTTAAAATTATTAGTAGTAACACCTAACAAAATAAAAATGTTATTAACAAGAGTATTATTAATGATTACTGGTTGGGATGAATTAAATAAGACTCTCAAAATTAATATTATAATGAAAAATACGTCCACACTAAATGTTTGAGTAATGAAATGATGTTTAATGTGCTAGCTAGGAATATAAAACATCGACTGATTGTTTTACCGTTCAGTTCCGCAAAGCGCGGAATATGAATTGATGGAAATATTCATATCATATTCTTGATCGAAATGTTAGTAGATAGTCCATAAAAAATATGGAATTATTGTTATGTGCACATACATATTCCAAGATCCAGAAATAATCATGGTTGTAGAAAAGTTGCTACATAGTACATATATCTCTTACCTCACGTTGGTGTGGAGAATTTAAGATGAGATAGAATAGAGGAGTGAGATTCATTGAAAATCTTCTTAAGTTCAGAATTATGGACAATTCTGTACCAATCATTATTTACATGAAACAATAATGTATTAATTATATGGTTTCCTTTTCTGAGTTTATTTATTATTCTTTATTAATTATATGAGATTCATTTTTTATTTATTATGAAACAGATTTACTTGCCATTTTGAGATTTCGTTTTATATTTAATTTACCGGATTTTTTTTGTCTATATTCTTTTTCTAATTTACAGATTTTTTTTAGGAATATGAATAGTGAACATTTTTCGGACTATATTTTTTATATTTTTATAATTTTTTTGAGCAGTGAACCTCCATGTGGTGAACATATTGCAACAGTGAACCTAAGTGGTGAACATATTGAATAGTGATTTAAGTAATGAACCTCATGTTCACTATTCATATTCCTCAAAAATCTGTAAATTAAAAAAAAAATCTAGATAAAAAAAATCTGGTAAATTAAATACAAAACAAAATCTCAAAATGACAAGTAAATCTGTTTCATAATAAATGAAAAATGAATCTCATATAATTAATAAAGAATAATAAATAAACTCAAAAAGAAAACCATATAATTAATACATTGTTGTTTCATGTAAATAATGACTGGTCCAGAATTGTCCACAATAGTTCTCAAGTTAAGAAGGTTCTCAACGGATCCCTCCCCTTATATATATATATATATATATATATAGGGCAAATCAATTGAAAACCTATTTATATTGAGAACGTTATGGACTAACGTAGATCAATCATTCGAGGTTCAAAATGACTGTGTTTTATGTTATAATTTTCTTTTTTTTTATGTTCATTTATAACACTGTTCAATTATAAAGTTTAACGACGTAAGATATTTTAAATCTTTCCAACTCATTTAGGAAATAACAAATCACTTAATCTCATATTTAAATTTGTCATCAAAGCACCATCTCTCCCCCAACCTTCTCCCATAAACAAATTTCTCACCGTCATTCCCCAAAATCCTCCATCGAGTCACATCCCTCATCCCCTCAATTTCCTCCTCTTCATCTCCCCATTTACAAATTCTCACAGAGTAAAGACATTCTTCATCGAGTCACATCTGCCATCGCTCACCCCAGTCGATCGACTTTCAGCCGCGTCATCGCATGGCAACTCCGCCGCTCCAGCCACTACTTCCTTCTATGATCTTCATATGCTCGGATCTAAATGTTCGCGGTTGCTCGGATGTGGTAATAAAAAAGGACAAGATGAAAGACGGGAAGCGGCTAACAAAAACCAGATAGGATCTTGAGCTACAAATTACTCTCTCATCTCCCCCACACATTTGACTCGATTTTCTCTTAGATCTACGGCTCGTCAAGGCCTGGAGGCACAACTTTCTGAAATAAAAAGAGATAATCCATGACTTAAAGAAAATGCAGGCGAGCAGTTGGAGAATCCGTAGCTTGTCTGCGTATCCACCCATGCTTTTTGAAAACGACGATAAGGACGGAGAGGATGAAGATAGAAAAGAAGCGGACGAGCAGATAGCGAATCAAAGTGGTCGCGGTTCCAGTCAATTACTTAGGTCCCACTTTGAAGAAAAGTCAGAATAAAACCCGTCTAGTAAATTACTTTTAGTACAATTCAACTGTGATAGTGTGTTTTATTTACGATGGTCATCATTATTTTGTGCATGTTTGAACAATGAACGTGATTTTTCCATGTGAACATTATTTTCATGATTGTTGTGTACATGTTCAACATTATTTTATGTGAACATTATTTGTACTATGGATTTGGATATGAAATTTCTACAGTGAACATGTTTATATTAAATGCTCACAACTAAAAAATGAAAAAATAATCATAATTCTAAAAAAACATTTTTAAGTAAATCTGAAAAAATTAAAATTCATGAAAATTTAAAAAATGTTCAATATCTTTAGATGCGACGGTGCGCATTAATTAAACAAAACTAGTTTTTTTCCACAGAAAAATTTAAAAAATAAATTTCAATGAAAAATAAAAAATCTTAAAGCATTATTATACTTAACTAAATATATAAATAATTACTCTTTCTATATTTGTCACATTTAAAAAGCCTCAAATAATAAATAAAGTATCATAAGTAAACTTAAAAAAGGAAACAAAATGATTGGTCCAGAATTGTTCACAAGGTTCTCAATTTAAGGAGTTTTTCAACGGATCTCTCCCCTATATATATGTGTGTGTTTATTCAAAATAAAATGAGTATTAGTATTTTTATATAAAAAATAGGTTTATTAAACAAAACTGTTAGGTACTTATGCTCAAGGGGTTCTCCCAATTGCAGGCCTATTCTGAGTGGCTTCACTCTATCACTCTAGCTTAGGTAGTCATTTCTCATGTCGTTCCCTCTAAGGTCGCCCCTTCCGATTGGTGTTCACTACGGCCTACTCTGAGCGTTTTCACTCTAGCACTCTGTCTTAGCTAGGTAACCCTTTCTCAGGTCGCCCCCTTCGTGTTGGCTCTTAATGAAAGCATAAATGTTAGGTACTTAAGCTTAAAGAAATATTCAATCTAAAAGACTAGTCTTCTGGTGGGAGAACCCCTTATTTTAAATATTATTGCACAATTTTTTGTGCAATCAATATGAGATGGTAATAAAAACCATGTCCGAGGCAAACAAGCAAAAGGCGTTTATGGCCAACAAAGAAGGCTTAAGTATTAATAATTCTGAAGTAAATCTTTTTCTTTTCAAAATCAGGTTAATAATATTTCAAAATAGGTAGAATTATTAATTTTGTTACTATTAATACCCTGATTATTTATCTATTAACTAAACGTGGGCTTAATAGTAATTCCATATTCAGTTATAGTCCCTACAATCTAGATGTTGTAACTGGCACACGACACATTGCATATATGAAGATGAATCTGAAAGTACTAACTAATGCACTTTCAAGATCTTAATCTTACTCTTCCTTGTGCTTTCTTTTTGTTTTATTTTGAACATGTGACATCATCTGACATGTTGATTTGTTCTCGATCTTATTATCTAGTGTATCCATTGGCAATCTCACCTATTATTACAAAACTTAGATTTGTGTGTAAAAATTACGTCGTCTGGTTATCAAAAAAATGTTATTTTCTTTAATGCGCAAAATGATATAATTTATTTTGATAACCAAATGATGTAATTTTCACACACAAATCTAAATCTTATAATAATATTAGTTTAGGAATATAATGAAAAATTTTATTTTAGAAAATTAGTCCAATTTTTTTTCATCGCACCCTTTTTAAAAATCGTGATAGTTCTTACCGCAATAATGTAAGTGGTGGTAGTTCAGAACTCTTTTGGCTTTTATCCCTTTTTATTATTGCTCCCTTCAAAATTCATAATACCAAAAATTGAATATGAATGGAGTACTGAAATAGATTAGGATGTGGTTTAAGAATAAAGAGTCTGGTTACAAATCTACTGAGATAACTGAAGGGAGGCTAGTGCCACTGTCACTGGCAGGACTATGGGCATAACAATGGGAATTCCACCTATCCAAAGGCACAAGAAAGTTGTCTATTCCAACACAGTATGCATGGTGCTAGATAATCTCTATAACCATCCCAATTGCAATAGAGCATATGCAGAAAGTTCTTACACTCTATTGTTTCTTTTATCTTAAGTATTCTCACAAAGTAGATCCTCCACCTAAATCGTATAAACCGAATGTGTACAATTATACTACAAATATTAAATATAATCTTTGTGACTCATGCTACTACTAAATCATGCGTTAAAAAGAAATATCTCAATTACTTTTGAATTTTGATATTTTTTATATCTAGATTTAGAGAATGATTTTTGTGTAATATCAGTAAAATGTAATTAAAAAAAAAATTCAGGGAAAATGAACATATAAATATGCTCTTGCTGGGCTTTGGGGAACATCACTTCTCGTTCCAGTCACTTTGGGGAACACCTCCACAATCAGCAACGACCACCTTCTTCCTGGGCTTCCCATCATACGTACCTACTCCACCTTCTATCGCATACACCAAGTCCATCCCTTCAACAACCCTTCCAAACACGACATGCTCCCCGTCGAGCCTAAATATTGTAGTGCATCATCTTTGGTAAGTTCAAAATTCAGCACTCACAAAGAAGCTGAGATTTAGTGTACTGGTCGCACAAGCAATATTTCAAGGCCCGAAACACAAAAGGGTAAATTTTCACTCCGGAGGTCATCAGCGGAGCTTACCAACTGGCCTTGACAGTGGTAATGAAGAACTGGGAACCATTTGAATCAGGTCCAGAGTTTGCCATGGAAATAGTTCCTAGCCAATAAAAGATTACATATTTAGAAATAATCAAGTTTCGATTGACGTAATAGATGGACTAAAAAACAAATCAGAGGCAAAAAAAAAGATAAAAAAAGGATGAGGACAGCAGGACCTGCAGTAGAATGCTTTAGCTTGAAATTTTCATCACGGAAGGTACCGGTGTAGATCGATTGGCTTCCTCTGCCATTTCCATACAACACATCTCCTCCTTGAATGACAAAACCAGACACTATTCGGTGAAAAGGTGTTCCTTTGTAGCTGAGGCTGGTTTCATTTAAACCCTCACTCTCTCCTGTTACCAAATGGAAAAACACCCAGACAGTAACAGAAAATACCTATATATTAATAAATCATCACCAAATTATTCTGCATTTTAACAAAACAAAAAACTTGAAAAAATCCCGTATTTTCTCATCATCAAGCATTCATTACAAATGTCTGTCCGCAAATTACTCCAGATGCAATTTGCTACTTTAATTAGAGCAGACAAAAAAAAACGCTGAATCAAACCCACCTGAAAGTCTTCAGGGTTTTGGGCAAAACTACTAGCGAAATACACATTATACTATTATAGGAGCCACTGTAAAACAAAAGAGTGTTTCTTATATACCCTTGTAAAGATTGTTGAAGTAAAGTTCGAGTTTAAATGGACCATACCTATGCATAAAGCCCTGAAATTTTCTGCAAAAGTAAAAATAATGGTAAAATTTTCAGTGTTCCACGTAGCATTTACATATCATGGGTATCAGAATCCAGATTATTAACAAGACAACCACTGATTCTCCTAGATCTCGGGAATCGACGATCCTCTTTCACTCTGAAACTCGAAGAGACAAGAGGACTAAACAAACAAAAAATAGTAAATAACTACATACTGATCCCAGGCAGTAATAAGACTTTTTAAGTGTCAAGATTCTACATTACTCATTTGCATAGAGGGCTTGCGGGAGCGTAGTGTCATCTAACTCATATAGTTACTGTTTCTGTATATATCGAAGATCAGCTCAAATTTTCTACATGGAATTGCTCTGCCACACGGAAAACAGAAGAGTAAAATATGATGCACGTCACAACAGTAAAAACACAAGTGATAGCCTACATAAAGCATACCAACAGTCTTTGGGACAACATTGCCGAACAATCCAATGACAATTTTGCCTGCAGAAATGAAGAGTTCCATGTCAGCAGATACCAGCTAACGATAATTTAACAAAGTAGAAAAACAAAAACCAAGCATGACTATCAGCAAGTATTTTCTTTTGTCTTCTTTGTTTTTTTCCTTTCATTCATGGGTACCTATTTTATATGGTTACAGTCATTTCATACCAGAGAGAACACACACAATCACACATCAAATTGATACTTTTGGTGCAACCTATAGATTTCATATTCAAATGTCTCAAGGTCCATTTACCGGATGGATAACCTGTCACATCATTTTTCTTCGCACTTTGATCGCTAAATTGAGTTCATGTCCTGCCACAGTAGTTCTTTGCAGAGGGTAATATGATGACAGCTGACTGTGTGAATCTTTGTGAATTCACAAAATAAGCTTACCGCAAAAAATAAGTTACACTGCTTTTATCAGCTGAAAATCCTCATTTAGCTGTCTAGTGATGCAGAAGTGCAACTCCTAAGAAAATAAATTATCACTGGATAACTGAGGGGACGGGAATGCGAAGACTACATTTATAAGATCGTGAGTTTGGCCCACTGGTAAGGAGGTGAGAGGTGATTTCTAACAACCCCGCGATAAGGGTTCATTAATTTCCACAAAGTGCTAAAGCCTTTACCGTAATGTTGCCCATCAATGTCGATATCCATAAACACCCTATGTGTAGTCTCAGGAACATGGTCGGTGTTCTTTTTAAAATCCTGCAAAATCAAGTGTATAAGCAGTACGTATTAGACCATGAGATATACCACATTTGGCACCTTAAGAGGTATCTAAGTAGAGGAAACAACAGCATAGAAAGACCTTTTGAATGCATGCTGCATATTGAGCGAAATGTAAAATCTAAGCCAGGGAAAGCCAAAACATTGGAATTGAAAGCTAGGGCATCAGCTGCAAATCTAATATGTTTCCAAAGCCAAAACGAGCTGAGAATTTTGAGTATAAGCAACAGCAGATGCAGAATTAAGAATAACAAGTAGCTAAGATAATTCCTAGATGACCAGTTGTGTGCCCATTAACAACTTTTATTCTGAAGCTGCAGCTGGTGTTGATGGGCAGATCTCAGTTCAAACTCAACTTGGATCCCAAAAATCTACCTGTTGAGTGAGGATAAGAGCTGAAATTATGAGGAGTGAAAC
>NQLW01000008.1:1174443-1204863 GCA_002312845.1 Kalanchoe fedtschenkoi
CAAGAAGAGGATGAGATAACACCGGCGAGGGCACCAGAATGTGGAGATGTCGCCATTCATGTTTCCCAATCTTGTGTTTCTTTGAGAGAAGAGCCCTAGTAGTGAGAGTGAGACGCAGTCACTCAAGAGAAGAGCCTCCTCAGCTGTCACTCAACACGTGCAAGACTAAAACAATTGGGATGTTTAACAAAAACATCATCAGTGAAACATGTGCAAAAAGATTACTGTACACTAATAAAGCATAAAGCCCTGAAAGAAATGGTGGAATGGAGTTTGGGGACGACTTTTCTTAGCGGCCCAGGGAAAAAAATGTGAAAAAGACTATTTGGGGTCTGAGCTGAGGCAATCGACCTTGAACCAGTGTTTTAAAGGCGCTAGACGGTTTTAGGCGGTTGGCTTGGGATCTAGTGATTAATTGACTAGGTGGGGATTAGGCGGAAGGATTAATCGGATAATTAGGCGGAGTTATATATATTATAATATATTTAATAATTAATTATAGAATTATACCTATAGAATTTTATTTTATTTTAAAATAAAATATATAAAATAATTAGGCGCTAGGCGCTAGACGGGGCATTTTTAAAATGCCCAGAGATTAATCGGACGCCTAGACGGCTAGGCAGCCGCCTTTTAGAACAGAACCTCCAACCTCCGCTCCGAAAACAAACTATGGAGAGTGTCGTGCCATCTGGGCTTTGGTTATCCACAGCCATAGACCACACTAGAAGGAGGTAGGGGTCATGATAGCATCGCATGGGTCCCCAGGAGAGGGAACCCGATAGACAGAAGGACATACCCATTAAAGGTTTGTGAGGTTTGTAATACAAACCATTTCGTTACGATGTGAAGATCGATTTGTGATCTTTTGACACAATACTGCAGTGATTCACGAATTGATCATATACAACATTTGTATATTAAAAATGGTGTATATGTTATGTACTTTATACGGTGCTTTTAAGTTAAAAGCTTCGTCTAAATTACATATCATATAAGTCGCTTTTAAGTTAAAAATGTTGTATGTGGTATGTACTTTATACAGCGCTTTTAAATTAAAAGCGTAGTATAAAGTACATATCATATACGTCACTTTTAAGTTTAAGACGTCGTATATGATATGTAATCAAATATTTAAATAAACTTATAACTGTTGTTTGACTATGAGATTCTAATGAAGGACATCAGCACAATGAATGACCAACAACTCATCATACAGAATCATGTGTGTTCCATTATTAAGGTTAGGCATGCCATTTCTTAGTTTTATATACTTATTCAATGTCGGTTCGAAGTTATCTCTTTTAATGTAAACTAGCCGTTGGAAGTGGAGCTTCTATTGAATGAAACTAATCGTTGTAATAAGTGTGATTCTCATTCAATACAAACTAATCGTTGAAACAACGAAAACTCCTATTCAATGCAAACTAACCATTGTAATAAGTGTGATATTGATTCAATGAAAACTAGTCGTCGTAGAATGTGTATCTATAAAATGTACCTAAAGAAACACTATCACATTATACTCTACCTTTGCCTCTCTCCAAATCTCATAAATCAAAATGTCGTAAAACTCTGTTCCTATAAACAACTTTGATTATGAATAATTTTTAATTGATCAATGTACAGATGACACTGATGAGCAGATGATGCTCCTTCTCTTAGAAAAATAACAACAAAGAGAAGAAGCAGCCGACATAAATTAACTTCCTCGTAGATACATTGAAAGAGAACGTGAGATTGAAGATGATCGTTTCACTGAGCAACCAATGCACCCTCCTGATGTCTTTCGAAGAAGGTTTCGTACGCGAAAAGAGTTAGTTGTTCGCATTACGAGAGACATTTCAAATAATAATATCTATTTTCAACAAAGAAGTAATGGTCATAACAGGATGAGATTCTCATCAATTCAAAAGTGCACTGTTGTTATTCGTCAGTTAGTCTATGGAGCTCTAGCAGATCACTATGATGAGCATCTCCGAAAGGATGAAACAGCAGCGGTTACTTTTTATTTAAAATTTATCATTATCTAATACAGGTGTTTGGAGAGAAGTATTTGAGAAGACTAAATAGTCTTGATGTTCAACGTCTACTCGAAATGCATTCGGATAAACATGGTTTGCCCGGAATTCTTAGCAGTTTGGACTGCATGCATTGACAGTGGAGAAATTGTCTGGTAGCATGGAAAAGACAATTCACTCGAGGCGATCATGGGGTCCCACGATTATGCTTGAAGTAGATGCTTCAAATGATTTGTGGATATGACATGCAATTTTTGGCATCGTTTGATCAAACAATGACATAAATGTGCTCAATCAATCACCGTTGTTCAACGATGTACTAAGAAGTGTAACTTTTACTGTTCAATTTACGGTAAATATGTCAACTTATAACAAATATTATTATATTATTAATGACGTATATACTAAGTGGAGCGCATTTGTTAAAAAAATTTTTTATCCCGAGGATCCAAAGATAAAGATATTCAAACAGAAACATAAGTCAGCATAGGTTTAATACATTATTATTGTTGTTTGATGAAAATTTTTATATTAAAATTTTCTATCATATAAATGTCAAAAAAAGATAATATGAATTAATAATTATAAATAATCAAATATTTAAAATTTTAAAAAAATCTTTAATTAAAACAATATGAAAAGACGGAAGAGAGAATAATATGACACATACTTAAAAAATTTATTTTAATGTTGATATAAATTTGTAAGAAATAAATTTCTGACAAATTTTTTTTGTGATTTGTTTTGACGGCAGGGTCAGTATGTGTTTCCTCTTTGAAATTATTGTTCAGAGTGGACATGGAAAAAGTGATGTAACCACTCAACCACAAATGAGACCCCATTCTTCCATCCATCCATACTCATTATTATTGTCTTGATCAAGTAAAAAAACAGTCGATTCAGCAGAATCATCGTCCTCAGTAAACATGGGTTGTTAATGACCAGCTCTCAGTTCTTATATCCAAGGGAATCAAAACCAGGTGGAACAGTTGAGACCATGTCTGTTCACAAAAAGAGAATAAAGGTAGGTACAAGTTTCTCAAACCACATACCATGCCTAACTCTACTCCCCTTTACAGATCCAAACCCAACCCAGCACTACAACTCAAACCCAAAATATGATCTAAACTCTGTAGATCTTACCCATAAACAAAACACTTAGTACAACACAGAAAAATAGCATAACATAAGCACAGTCTTCAACGGCCTCCGCCGCTGGTGCAGTCACGGGCGAAGTGCCCAGATCCCCCACAGTTGTAACAGCTCCCTCCACCTCCACCATACCTCCCTCCACCCCCACCACCTCCGTATCTACCACCACCACCTCCTCCAGAAGGACAATCACGCGCCATATGCCCACTCTCACCACAAGAATAGCACCCACCGTTTCCTCCACCACCGCCTCTTCCACCGCCTCCGCGGCCACCACCGCCATAACCACCTCCACCATAACTTCCGCCGCCTCTCCCTCCGCCACCGCCGCGGCTCCCCTGAACCGGAGCGCCGTCAGGACCAGTGACGTTCACCGCCTTGGTCCTCCCATCATCGCCAGAATCCACCTCGTACTCAACGGTCTCGCCTTCCCCAAGGCTGCGGAAGCCGTCACTCTGGATCGACGACTGGTGGACGAAGAGGTCCTCGGAGCCATTATCTGGAGTAATGAATCCGAATCCCTTCGTATCGTTGAACCACTTCACCGTTCCAGTCAATCGCTCACTCATATTCGATCCGATCGACCTCACAAAAGCAGGCTTGAAACCCTAACCTTTCTCAGTCGCTCCCGGCTCGTAGCGTGAAGAGGAGGCGAGACTTGTATCATTTATATGCTGAGCCCTCTTCTCCATCTGTTGCCACGTGGACCTGTCGACGTTTCGGATTGCTCTGGAGATATTTTTGTTGGTTTGCTTTTGAAAAATTCGTTCTCAGTCAACGGTCGGATATCGTCCAAGGAAATTCAACGGCCAGAACTGCATGGAGGATTACATTTGAGCCGATGGGTTAGGGCATCCGGATCAAAAAGTTGGTTTGTGTCCCATATCAGATTTGTGTCTTGTCAATTCAGTATTTTTATAATTTTGTTTTTATAAATTTAAACTCTCATTGAAACAAACTTCTCAAATCTCTGTTCATGGGACTCATATGTCATATTTTACTTTTTTTCTATCTTTTCATATTATATTAATTAAATCTTTTCTAAATTCATGAACTATTTAATTATTTATAATTATTAATTCATATTACTTTTTTTGACATTTATATGTTAAAAAATTTAAATAATAAAATATTTCATCAAACCATAAAAATAATAATGTATTAAACGTAACATTCAATTTAGTACATTTCAAGCTTAAAATAAATAAAATAACACTCAATAAAATTGATTTTTAATCACGTGATCTTTAGTCACGTTTTGTGCTTCTAAACGTGATTAAAAATCAATTTTTAATCACGTTTGGAAGCATGAAACATGATTAAAGATCACGTGATCTTTAGTCACGTTTCATACTATGAAACGTGATTAAAACTTTTTCATGAACTGCTTCGTGCAGAAGAAGCTGCTTCGTGTCAGAAGGCCACAAACCGACCTTCCCATCGAAACGAAGTGATTTGTGATCTGACACAAACCTTCCCACAAACCTTGAATGGGGATGCCCTTAATGATTATACTTAGCCTGAATTGACTGTACTTTCGTTTGGCCTTCTAAAACTACTCTAATCACTCATAAGTAACGACACCCGTTATCCTGACGGTTCGATTCGAAAAAAATTAAAAATCAAACTAAATTATTAGTCATCCATTTTTAATATATGAAACTGTAAATCGAATGATTTTTTATTGAAACTGAACCAAATCGAACTGAACCAAACTGAACCGGACGAAAATCGCAGAGAGGGTCGTATAGACATTCTATTCTGCTATATATATAGATCTTCATTTAATCAAAATTTTATTCATTTTTTAATGTATACTTAATATATACAAATATTTTAAAAAATCAAATATTAATAGTTTCATTATTATAATCAATGAAAAATAATGTTACGTCAATAACAATCTTTTGATTGTATATTTTACATAAAATTTTAAAAATATATATTAAAATTTTATTTAATAAATTTGGAAAAA
Source organism: Kalanchoe fedtschenkoi (assembly GCA_002312845.1). NCBI lineage: Eukaryota > Viridiplantae > Streptophyta > Magnoliopsida > Saxifragales > Crassulaceae > Kalanchoe > Kalanchoe fedtschenkoi. The sequence continues at coordinate 1,179,592 of NQLW01000008.1, forward strand.
ATTAATATTAAATATTATTTTAATCTATTCAATTTAATTTAACGTGCATAACATTACGAGGGAGGAGTACAGTATTTGCAATGGTTGGACACGTGGGGGAAGATCGGGGCAGTTTCACCTGGGTCGAGGTTTGTCGGGTCTTTCTTTACAATAAACACGATAAATTATTGTTGATTGGATATTGCCTACACTATTTACTACGAATACATTCATGATAAATGAAAGAAGACAAACGAGAACAGAGACAAGGAGGATAAAAGGAGTGAAGTGACTGGTCAATGGTCAACTGACAGTCAATGAGCATGGTAGAAAAAATAACTCAATTATCACAGTGATCTTTGTCCTTGTCCCCTTATTTTGTCTTTCCTTGATGTCCTGCAAATTCAAACCGACCAGTTTATTGCCATTACCAATATAAATAATATATAAATTAAAAAAATAAAACATAAACAAATTATTTTATTTTTTATTTTGTTTATTAATAAAAATAAATGAATTCAACCCAAATTAAGAATTTTGACTTTGGGTTGGGTTGGGTTGGGTTAGATTGAATTGTTTTTAATTTGACTTGGATTATTTTATTACAATTGAATTTGAGTTATGAAAAATCCAATCCATATTTGACTCTCAATTCATATTTACTCACCTAATATAAATCACACAATTTTATATTTTATATGAATTTTAAAAATAATATGTAAAATATAAATTTATTAAATTTAATCAATCACTAGTATTAATTTTTTCTTAATCTTACTAACTACATGTGTATCATGACGAATGACATGAAGTTAACATAATTATTTTAATTATAAACAATTAAATCAATCATAAAATTAGTCAAACCAATTAATTCAATCAAAAAACTGTGAACCGGAACATCACTGATTGTACTTTTTATTCAATTTTTGTAACGTTTCATGTGCAAATAAATGAGAAACATTAAGAGGAGAGAGTGTTAACTATTGTAGAATAATTGAAGAATAGAGCATGGAAAGAGGCGCTAATATGCATCCAAATTAAGTTTTCAGTGGAGTTGTACTTAGCCTCATTATCTTCATGGACCATTTAAGAAAAAAATGCTTATTTAGTTGTTGCTTACAAGTGGGGTCCTAGGATTCCATTCAATAATTTTTTATGTGTATATATAGGCTATTTTAGGTTATAAAGTTAACAAGTAATCATATACGAACACTTGTTGACTAATAAAAAATAGGGGAAAAATTCAAAAGGGGCCCTGAACTATCACTGCTTACCCAATTGCGGTCAGAACTACCATGATTTTCAAAAAGGGTGCAATGAAAAAAAAATTATATTGATTTTCTAAAATAAAATTTGTCATTACATTCTAAACCTAATATTATTATAAGACTTATATTTGTGTGCGAAAATTACATCGTTTGGTTATCCAAAGACTTCGTTTTCTTTAAGTGCGCAAAACAATATAATTTATTTTGATAACCAAACGACGTAATTCTCGCACACAAATTTAAGTCTAATAGTAATATTAGGTTAGGAATGTAATGATAAATTTTATTTTAGAAAATCAGTCCAATTTTTTTTTCATCGCACCCTTTTTGGAAATCATGGTAGTTCTGACCGCAAATGGGTAATCGGTGGTAGTTCAGGGCCCCTTTTGAGTTTTATCCCTAAAAAATAAAGTATAACGTACAAAAACACAAAGTGCAGAGCAAATAGACCCGAAAATATATAAAACCATGCAATGAATACATTTTAGACTGTCGGACTAAAATGAACTTTAAACCTTGAACTTTAAGATTAGAAAGTAAATCAAACATAACATCAAATATTGGAAAGAAGTTTGATGATAACAAAGTATAAAATAAAAATACGAAGTACAAGGAACATAGTGCAAATCACAAAGTGAAAAGTACAAAAAAATTGAAGTACAAAGAAAGAACCCATAAAGTTCATACTTAAATTTGTGTTCAAAACCCATAAAAATTTTAGTGGGAGAATCAAAACTTTCTATGTCATCATTACATGTCAACCGTCTCCTTTTCCTGTAGCTCGTTCCATCAGCTAATATCCTCTCCCATCTGATCTCCCTCCCCATGTCGTTTCCCTCCATTCGTTTTTGTCTTTGTTTTTTCTGTAGCTTATCTCTCTCGTTGGGTTTTGATGTGTTCTGCTCAACTAATGTCTTCTCCAAGGTTTTGTTGGGTTTAATTATAATATTCTCCCCATTTTAATATTGTGTATTTTCTCACCTCAATGTGTTTTGTGTCACGTTTTTCTCAGATTTAGCTGGGTTTACCCACGTTTTTCTCAATGTGTTTATGCTCAAGCTTTATTAGGTTTTTGTATTTTGTGAGTTTTATTTCAATGTTTTTCTCATTTGAATAGGTTTTTTCTATGTGTTTCTAGATTGTTTCTGTGCTTCTCATTCGTGTTTTGTTATATTAATGTTGTGCTTTACAAGTTAAATCTTTAGAACGCACTATTTCTAAACCACAATTGACGGGCTTTTTTGCTTTATCCAATATTTAATAGTTTGTTGTATTTTGTACTTTGTTTTATTAATGTTGTTTGAAGCTATCATTTTATATTATTTTCCAAATTTGTTTATTATTCACTTACTGTCTGATTTAGGTATTTCTCATGATGCTGCTTCTGAAGTTGAAAGAAACTACCCACGCATTTCACGTTCCTGGAGTTGATGCACACTAGACGATTCACATATAACCCGTTGGTTTGATATTATATACTCCCAAGTGCTCTGATAAATGTATACGACAGCTTGGGAAATGTTTTTAGGAGTGTTGATGACAACATTTTTTTTACAAAGAACATGCTCGTTTATCTAGTTTTGATGCCCAATGTGAAGAAGAGAAGAGGTTTACCGATGGAATCATATACATTTTATTATAATAGGGATAGGAAGTACAACAAGTTGGCAGTTGACATTGGGAGCAGAAAGTATAAGGTGAGGAGAATAGCAACGAAGGCTGTGGATGTGAAGTGATTTTGGCAATTAAATTTGATGGAAATGGTGTTAATAAATATTCCAGTTTTATTGTTGGCTATAATCATTATCTAGACGATTTTAATTCAAATTGATTTCTGAAGTCCATTTGTAACTTGAACTATGCTCAACCGTCCTTTATTAGGCTGTGCAGTAAAGAAAATATTGGTTCGATTCCTCACAATCTTTTAAAGGAATTTTGTGGTGACTTTAGCAATATCGGTGCATAAAAGATGGATTACAAGAACTTTATGTGAAAGCTTATATTGGGTGAGCTGATAAGGAGCTGGTGGTCAATAAACGGTTACTTAGGTTGGAGGTCTGTAATGGACATGCATTTAAATATTATGTTGAAAAAGGGTGTCTGCTCAGAATATTTTGGACAGAACAAAGTCAAGCTTGGATTTCCATCCCACTTAATCATTCCGAATCAAGTTTTCCTTCATTTGGGTGCTTGTGTTTGATCTTTATTCGTCCGATGGTGGTTTCTCCATCTGTGGATGAAAACCACTTGGACTTCGCTTTAGTTATTTTAAAAGGCTCATCAGGTAGGACCAACCCACACTTTTTCCTTATTAAAGTTGTTCCCTAACCAGAACCCTAATTTCAATGGGAGATCCTCCAGTATAAGATTAAGAATTGTATCGAATCATATACTTCTCATTGCATCAATCTTCTCTTATCTTTTCTTGATTTATTTGATCACCTCTAGCGGAGTTTTCAGTGTAGTTTTGATTATGAAAGTTTCCTCTGCATTATTGACAAATGACACATTGTTCGTGCCTCTGGATCCTTAGTCATGTTGTGATTTGTGTTTTTTTGAAGTTCCTTTATCTTAAGATGTTGTGGGTCTTTTCCTCTTCAGCTATGAGATTTGTTGGCTGACGAAGTCTAAATCATATTTATAGTTTATACATGCTTGCTGGGATTTATGCTTTTTCTTTCCTTTTTACAGTATTAGTATGTTTTGATTGCTTAGTTGCTCAATTAGGTATTCTTTGGCTCTGTTATCATTGTTTTACTTGATTTACTATAAATATAGTAAAGTTAGTCATTTTTAATAAATATTCTACCTTGACAACCTAATGAAATCTATATGAAATGATCTGCTACATACGTTTTACACATATGAGAATATGTTGATTACTGATGAGAACGAATTATTCTGTCTCATTTATGCTTAACTTGCCTAATTCTTGACTGTTCTTGAGTGTTATTAAATAGTTATAGGTAGTATCTGTATTTTAGGCTTCTTTTAGGTCTAAATAGAAAAATATGCTAAAAAGAGCAGTTTCGGAGCAAAGTTCGGACATGAATAGAAAATCGGACAAAAGATAGTGATCAGTCGAGCGCAAGAGCCACGCGCAATGGTTCACTACTACGCATGAGGGAGAGCTGACACATGACACACAAGAAAAGGAAGGAAGAAGATGACGTGTTCACTGGCCGCGTGCAATACTCGAGTACGCGGAGGATAAGTAACACGTGCGCGCGAGAGCTACATTTTCCTAATCCGATCTACAGAACCCTTCCAAGTTTCAAGGAGCGTAACTTTCATGCCAAATGCTTGATTCAGTGTTTCAGGAGGATATGGAAATATCATACAATTATTTACAAGTTTTATAAGGAGTCAGAGTCTAATTCTTATTGGAAATCTGCCAAAATCACTAGCAAATTTTGTGGGCAGATATACTTCCTGATCTGACTCCTATTCCGATTTTGATTTCCATGAGCTGAAGAAGTTTGAAGCCTATCATTAACTATTGAAGATTTACATAAGAGAATGTCATCAAAACGTAGCTTAAACTCTAAGTTAACTTATGCCTATATAAAGAGAGTTAAAGGGAGCTTAAAGAGACATCTCGAAGCTAACAAACATCGTATACTTCTACAACATCACGATGAGATCACCATTCTACGATAATATTCAAGGAGCAGTGGAGAGCAATAAGAGAACATGATCTAGCATAGGCTTGACTATTGAGTGTGATTGTAAGGACTATTCCTACCTTCTTACTCATATCTATGTCTATGACCATTAGTGACTAATTTTCTTATGTAGTTAAAGTGTTGTAAATTTGTCATTATTGTTGTGAGATAATTTATACTTATAAAATCTGTCTATATTGATATTGTTACTGTTCTGAACTAAATGATTACATTGAATTTCATGACAAACCTAAAGAGTGTAGTGCCTCATTGCGTGAAGCCTAGACGTTTAGATTTGATTGTGAGGGTGAGCCAATACCAATTGAATAAGAGCATACATAATAATATATCCTAAGTTCCGCGGAAGCAAAAAAATAAGAGCATATAGAATTCATATCACTAGCTACAAGGTATGATGAATGTAGAATAGTAGCAATTGTTAACAACCTATGATAGGAGATGTATAATTTACTCAATTCAATGCATGAATGGAATTTAGTCATTAGTATCAATGATCAATAATCTCACAAGTGAAAGCTACCTGAATAAATGCTTATTTATCTAATTTCTATATGTTTGTCCTGATTAATTAAAATTATTGAAACCCTTATATTTTGACTATTTTTTTATTATCTAGTTGTTAACATATAATAACTTATATTTTTTTATTATCATGTTTATAAATTTATTTGCATAGGACAGCACAATGACGGTCTTGTCAAATTGTCGCTATTGCCGGGGATTAAGGTATATTGCTACTTTAGTAACTAGTCAACTTTTCTCCAGTTCTTACCTTTTTTTAGTCTGTCAGAGTTTTCCCACATGCGCGGTCAAGTTAACCAAGCGCGCTGCTCGTTTTCATTTAGTCTGTATGCAAGCACGATTGTAGTAACTGAGCGTGTAAGAATTGTCTTACTCTCTGTCAGATTTGCCAGATTTACTTTAATTATTTTATTGACTGTACTGACCTTTTAGACTAGTTTCTACTAAGTCAATGAACCCAAATTTTCAGACCCATTCCCATTTTATGATAATCCAAAAGATTTAATTTATCTAAGGAACCATTCCCATATTAGTACTCTATAATTTATCTCCACCAGGTACGCGTAGCAGAACATTGACACGGGACACTTACACGAATAACACGCACCAACACACAATAATATGTATTAAGTACGAATAACCTACGTCCACAATCTCCACTGTTTAGATATGTATTACAGAAATGGACTCATCTCTCAACACTCTTGAATACAGACCTCTCAACTCTCCCATAGGTTTTCTGTAACCAAAAACCTACAAAAAATCCTTATAACACTCAAGAACAATCCCTCATGAATTCTCCCGGAGGACTCTCACCAAGTCTCTCAGATTATTCATACCACTAGGACATCCTGTTTATAGAGTACTAATATCAAATCAAATAGGATTCCTAATCCTACCAAAACAGTAATTTAGTAACCAACCAATAATAGGATTCATAATATTAGTCAATTTCCAAATAAGTTGATTATGATCTCTTCCATCTTCACACTTAGAAATCTAGTCAATTTCCAACACAAACTCCTTAAATTCTGAGGGACGCCGAGAGAGCATGTCCGACATCATCTGTGAGAGTTTAACATGATTTGCACCACAATGAAGCCAGGTGGGGTTGATATTGATCGCTACAAGTTATTATCCTTTTCCTTTTTGTTAATGGATTATGCTAAGGAATGGCTATAATATCTGTCTGCAAAAACTATTAAAACTTGGAATCAGATGTAAGAAACATTTCTTGCAAAACATTTTCACATAGGTAAAGCATCTCAGATCCAGAAGAAGATATGTGGTGTAAAACAGCAGCTGGACGAGACAGCCTATGACTACTATGAATGTTATAGGAGATTAATCAAGAAGTGCCAAAATCATGAATTTTTTACCAAAATCTGATTGAGTTCTATGTAAAATGAATGCAACCTCAAGAGTGGAAAATGTTGGAAGCAGCAACTTGTGGTAGCATACATAGTAAGTATTGTGAGGAGATTTAGACGATTATAAAGGAGATGGACGAGAAAGCCCGCTTGTTTACAAGACCCCGTGGAGTATTCAAGGTTGTAATCTTGGATTCTAGCGCAATATCTACTCAATTGCCACCACTTTTTCAGCTCCACATCCTTAGAGATTTCAGATATAAAGACCATGATGCAAGAGCTACTCCAAGCCATGAAGAGCAAGCCACCCACACAATGCAAGATATACATGTCTATTAAACATACCACTGATGCTCACCTTCTTAGCAAGAACCTGCAGGTTAAGGAGAAGACTTGATTACTATTAGTGGATCTCTCCAATAGCAACAACAAGGCATCACATTACTCACACATTACCATCCAGGCCTTCAAAACCACCCTAACATGAGATACGGGAACAACAATTACATAAGACTTAGAACTTTTGTTTCTCGATTTTAGCAAGGAGCTACCAGTAGTGGATTGGAAGTATGAGGGGATAAACTGCAGGAGTACTCAAAGAATGTGACAAGAAGTTGGACATAACACAATCCAACATGGAGAGATAAATATCACAACATGCCACAGATGTCAATGAGCTAAGAGCTTTGCAAGGCCGGCTACCATAACAAACTAAGAAGAATCCTCACTCCAATGTCAGTACCTTGGACATGAAGAAGAAGGAACAAATGCCGGAAGCCCTGAAGCCAATTTCACTGTTGCTACCACCACTTCCGTGCAGGATCCCGCATGCATATCAGTACTATACCGAGCGCGCAACTAGAGGCATCACTGTAGAAGAATGAAGCCCGTGCGCACATTCATCTTCATCTGTGCATGACTCAACCTCAAACCCTGAATAAAAATCTAACAGAGAAAACACTTGTTACTTTTGACCATGAGTGCTCAGAATCACCAATTAACATTGTACTTAGATTAGATAGATAATCGTTTCCAAAGAAGGACAAAAACCCTTCGAATTTGTATAAATGTGGAGAAACTTGCGGCTAGGTTGAATATTTCTTTATTCTTAAGTAGGTGAAAGTTAAAATAGGGTTAGGTAATAAGCATCATCTAAAGATGGAACATTAAGTAACACTTTTTACCCACAAGCGCCATCATTTTTTTTTCAAAAGATACTTAATACCGTAGACTGTGTTTTTTACTCATTAACACAGTTTATGATCTTTTTTACATTTGATTTATTTTTCCTAAACCTCCCTTCAAAAGCCAATTTGGCTAAAAATAATAATTTCAAGCTTGTTTCAAAACATGTTTTCAACCAGGCAGAACAAGTTTCCAACAGGTTCATACAAAAGTTACAAGCATCGCACATTTGGCATATGTACAACTATGGACAACTTGATTAATTTGAAACCAAACCGTATAGAATATCAGTACATAATGTCATGTACTGTCACCGTCTTTGTGTACTTGTTTACATATTGGGCAACCACATCTCGAACCTCCAAGAGAACTTTTTCATCATAGCACCTTAAACCGTGCGGAAAAATCTATAAATTATAAAAAATAAAAAAAAACTTAAAGAGACACTGATTTATCACTCCTTACCAAAATGCGGTCTAAACTATCATATTTTTCAAATAAAATGCAAACTTCATTAATTTTGACGGACAACATAATTGCATTAGTGGAAAGTTAACCGCATTGCATGACATACCCGATTAAAAATCAACTAAAATTTATTTTTTGTAGAAACTCTCGCACTTTTCGGCCATTGTCATCACCTTTATTGGCGTCATCTTCTTTCACCTTATGTTCAATCTTCATCTTTTGTGATGTCTCCAGAGGTATGGATTCACATTTGAAGCAGCCGATGAAGAGAAGTATTGTCTCAGATCAACTCCATCCTCCTGCTCGCTAATTTTCTACTTTGGTTATAAAAATGACATAAATTAAGTAATAGAACAAGATCATCTGCAGGAGGCCTAGTTAACCCCAGTGCATAACATACCCGGTCAAAAAAACATCTAAGTTTTATTTTTAGTAGAAAATCTGGTACTTCTTAGTCACTGTCATCACCTTTATCGATTTCATCTTCTATTCAGCCATCATCTTCTATGACGTCTCTCGAGGTATGGATTCACATTTGAAGCAGCCTTTGAAGAGAAGGATTATCTCAGATCAACTCAATTCTCCTGCTCGCTATTTTCTTCTTTGGTTTTAGAAAATGTCATACATTAAGTAGTAGAACAAGATCATCTCCAGAAGGCCTCTACTCGAACTCGATTTCCTTTTCAAGACTCTTGCTGACATGGAAAAAATTTCAAATTTGTCATACTTGCTTCATTTTCTATCTTTTCTACCTCCTTCCTTAGTTGGTTATCAAATTTACCCTACTTTTCCATCTTCATTATTTCATACAATGAACATACTATTAACACTTGTTATTGTAAGCCACAAAGATAGCATGTGGCACCACCTGCCTAGTCAGCAGTCAACTTGGCATTACGTGGCATCTTGATCTTTTAAGTAAAATGAAAGTTATATACATGTTCGTTATTCCGGACAATGAAGATTACCTTTAATAACTACGTGGTATCAAACCACAAAAATAGAAAAGATTTTTGTATTTATAAACCATGAGGATTGGAGTAGACAACTTTGTTGTATCAAACAAAGAACATCTAACACAATTCGTGGTCTCAAACCGTGAAGTTCGCTGATAAAAGTCCACATTATACCTCGCTGGTTCTTGGCCGGTTTGATCTAAATAAACATTAAACAACCATTATTCGTGGCCGGCTTGATCCGTTTATAAATAATCTATGACATTTAACCTCAGTCTCAGCTTTAAACCATTTCATAAAAACGTAGTTTAATGAATAAGTCAGGATGAACATACTAAATGTATGGTTTAATATAATGTTTCAAAAGCTATTGTCTGAATATACTTCATGCCTGCTTATCCCGCGTAGAAGTGTATCTAATGCAGACTCTATTGGGGCGCACCGAATGTCTCAAGACAATCTCCTCTAGAACTTGTGGAGGTTGTGAAATTTGGGTGACTTACGATGGTCCAGTGATATCAACACCCTCATGCTCACCCTCCTGGTCGTAAAATAAGGGTGCACTAGCACTTAAAACAACATTCCTATCATTTGAATAGTCACTACATTCATAATTCATTGTTTGTTCCCTACTGCACGATCCCTCTCCTATTTCAACACTCATTGATCCTCTTGAGATATTAACATCATCATTAGCCCCCATGTTATCTTATCCATCAAGTTCATCTTCATAAATTAATTTCCTAACAAGGTTCTCGGCTTCTTCATTCTCTTCCACTAATATTTTCAATTTTTCATCATTATATTCATCGACAACTTCCATATCGATAGTTTCTAACGTCGACATTACAACACCGTCAAACTCACACGTCGAGCGCAACGGTGCTAATTAATGTAATAATAAACAAGATGTTTTTAGTCAACAAAACTTTAAGATACCAACATTTTTCATCACCGAGTTAAATCATTCGAGAGAACTCAGGATCACATTAATCTAAACAATTCAGCACTTAACGAATCCTAATCAATTCACAACCACACCTATCTTATCCATCCCTAAAGTCAAATACTATTATCTAAAATCTAAAATTAAGCATAAGTGAGCATAGGAATTACCAACGAGGGATGAAGAAACGGGCGAGGGAATCATCCACCGAACCGAAACTGAATTGGACCCACCGAACCGAAATTGAACTGGGCGATGGGGCGCGGCGATCGCCTGGGGAAGATGAGGGAGCCAATTTAGGGTTGGGGCTGTCGATTCGCCATTGGGAATTAATGTCAGAGAATTTTGTGGTTTGAGACCACGAATTGCTTTAGTCTAGGGGGAGGGCGTCATGTGCTATCTTCGTGGTTTACAACAACGAATATTAATAGTATTTTTATTGTGTGATACAAGAAAGATGCATAAGTAGGATAGATTTAATAACAAACCAATTAGAGATGTAAAAAAAATAGAAAACAAAGCAAGTATGGCAAATTTGAAATATTGTGTATCAGCTGTGGGGTTATGTTGGAGATGGTGTAGAGGATGATAGCTTGGGTTAAGAATGCTGGTATCTTGTTGCAGTTTTCATGGGCGCATTAGGCCCTTCGCGCGGTGAACGCTGCTGCGTCATCTGAATTGGTTGATTAAGAGTCACTGCCACTGGAGTTGGAGGAGCAGCAGTTGTAGCTTGATCTGGTGACAAGAAGTAGGGCCAAAATTGCAACAGAATTATCGAGTAGTATAACTTCAGATTCAAGACTTTACGAGGGCCTGTACTCTTCATGCTAGTATCTCTCATCTTTTCTCAAAAAAAGCTTTTGAGCTAGCTTAGGCTTTGTCTTTAGTTTTTGATTCTGCGTCCGCTTCGAGATTTGTGAAGCTGACCTCTCTCGAAGGTTTTTTTAATGGAGATGAGGGGATGATAAAAGATGAATTATTTAAAGAATAAAATTCAAAAGGGGCACTGAACTATCACCATTTATCTAATTATCGTTTGAACTACCACGATTTAAAAAAAAGTGCGATGAAAAAAATTGGACTGATTTTCTAAAATAAAATTTACCATTACATTTCTAAACTAATATTAATAAAAGACTAAGATTTCTGTACAAAAATTATGCAGTTTGGTTATCAAAATAAATAATACCGTTTTACGCAATGACATCTTTTCATATTAATCATCAATAATTTTTAATAAATTTAATAAGATCAATTATATTTAAGTGTTCAAACAAATTGATTATAAGCATCATCCAAAATCAGTCCAATTTTTTTTCATCGCACTTTTTTGAAAGTCGTGGTGGTTTGGACCATAATTGGATAATCGATGGTAGTTCAATACCCATTTTGAAATTTGTTTCCTTTATTTAACAGCGGTTGTGTGCTGTTATGAAGCTTTAGGGCTAAGGTTTCATGAGAGTAGTGATATAATATGTACAGGATGGTTAGAGAATCCTCATTGCAACAACCGTAAAAGTAGGTTTTTGTGTCATGTCACATCAGATTTGTGTTATGTCAATTCAATTTTGTCATAAATTTTCTTCTCACAAGCCTACTATCTACAACGAAACAAACCTTTCAAACCTCTCCACATAGACCAACATGTCATAATATATATTTTTCTAATTTCTCATATTATATTAATTATAAAATTCTTAAATTTATTAAATAATTAAATATTATAATCATTGATTCATATTCTATTTTCTTAATATTTACTCCCTCCGTCCTCTATTACATGTCGTTTAAGGTTAATTTGAGTAGATTAAGGTAAAGTTAATGTTAGCGGTTGAACAAATTTAATGAATGGGTGGTTAATATTTTTATAAAAAAATCCGTGCAAAAAGTAAAATTGATAGGTGATTACTGGTGGAGAATGTATTTTTTATTGAATATGATAATGAAGTGATTAATGTTTGACATTTTAAGGTAGTTGTGGACATTAAATACACATTGAAATTGTTAAGTGACAAGTAAAAGTGGACAAAAAAATTCGGTTAAGTGACATGTAAAAGAGGACAGAGGGAGTAAATGCCAATTTTTCAATTTTTTATCATTATTATTTCACATAAATACTAATTACCTCACTTCAGAGTTAGAAGCGTGGTAATTGGTGTACATTAATTATTTAAAATATACATATTATCACACTTCATAGTTGAAAGCTTGGTAATAAATTATAATAAATATTTAATACATATCTATTACTAAGCTTCCGAAATGAAAGCATGGTAATTCATATACATTAACTATTTAGGATAATCTATTACCACGCTTCCAACTCTTAAGTCTGGTAAAAGATATTTAATATATCTATTACCACGCTTCAGAGTTCTAAGTGTGATAATAGGTTATCCTGAATATTTAATATACTTATTACCACGCTTTCGTCTCTAAAGTGTGGTAAATGATGTTTTTACAAACCGCTTCATGCAGACGAAACGTTTTGGTGTCAGAAGTCCATGAACCTATTTCATATTGAAATGAAGCGCTGCGAACTCTGACACAAAGCTCACTACAAAGCTTCCATAGGGATGCCCTTAGTGATGAAGACATGGGAGATGCTAGTATAAATATCCCCTTGTGTACTCATCCGAGCTTCGATTCCATAATTAGGAGATATCTTTGGGTGGACATATAGTTTACTATGTGACGATGAATACCGTCAATTAGGAAGTGTCAGGTGTTGGAACTAGAAAGTCAAAGTGATACATGTTGATTTATTATTGATTTTCAATTTTTATTGACTTTTCAACATGACGCTTCTAGATTAACTCGTGGTGGACTGTGTCCACCCAAAAATGACTCGATAATACTAGTTTGCCGAGCTTTTTGAGCAGTTAGTGTGTTTTTCCTTAGCAGCTCAAGCTAGATTGCTTGTATTTTTCTTGTACGAAGCTAAGGGCATCCACATCAAAGCTTCGTGCCAAGGTTTGTGTCAGGCCACGAACTGCTTCGTCTGCATGAAGCGGTTCGTGAATTGAGCTTATACGACGTTTTTAAGTTAGAAACGCTGTATATTGTATATACTCAAATATTTAAATAAAATTTTAACCGTTATTTTTCAAAGTAAATATTTGGCAAATATCGACCTGATTTGGTCGATCATATGTAGCGCAAATTTGGCAACGAAAATTTAATACATTATTTAATAAAAATTTTAATTATATAAATTTTTATTATATAAATGTCAATAAAATATAATATGAATTAATAATTATCAATAATAATATATTTAATAAATTTTAGAAATTTGTAATTAATATAATATGAAAAAAAAGTAGAAAGAGGTATAATATGACATGCGTGTCCATGCGCAGAGGTTTGAAAGGTTTGTTTCAATGTGAAAGAAAAATTTGTGAAAATGAGATTTATGACAAAGCTGAGTTGACATGACAAAAATCTTACGTGACATCACACAAACCAATTTTTAGGTTTGTTTTGAGCAGTTTTATGACTCAAACGAAATCTATTGAACATTGTCGGCAGCTGTTGGTGTCCCATGTTCTCCACGCGCCTAGCACACACCCTTGATGTTCTGTCTTCGTATTGGCTTTTTGACTGTGAACGTTTAATTTGTTATATTGATTGTTGCACATTATTGGATTCCAGCAAAATGGGATGATAAAGATGTTGGAGAGATTCTCAGCAGCATACCTCCTAGGCGATCGGAATGAGGGCGAAGGAAATGTGGCAGATAAGTCGTGGAGGGAGAAGGGAATGAGTCGGAGAATGAAAATCAGTCGTGGAGGGCGAAGGGAGCGAAATTCTGTGTGGTGTGTTTGGCGAAGGCGACTAATTTTGTTTGACAGAGTTAAAATTCCATTCAAAATTAACGGTTTGTTATTTATTGGGTAATAATGATAGTTCGGATCGTAATTAGTATGAATTTGTAAATTCGGACCCTTTTAGGCCTTTTCCCTAAAAAAAAACTATAAACATTGACAATGCCACTTTAACTAAGAACTATTCTAGCTAACAATGAACTAAAACTGGCTAATTATGCATGAGATAATATATAAAATTGCCAAACTTATATTTCAGCTATTCTACCTAATAATAAGCTACACCATAAGTCCACAAATCTAACCGAAGTCTTAAAATTATGCATGAGAATTGTAAAACTATGCTACCTAACTTAGTTAAACTTGCACTTTGAAGATTCTCAATCATATGTCTCAGATGGTTTGCCATGTGCGTGAGGATGTCCCTCATGAAATGCATGACAAAGCCTCCACACCATAGTGTCCCAGTAGGCTGCACGACATCTACATGTGAGCGATATATCAGTTAGAAGATCCATAACATATCATTCCATATTAAAAAATTGATGAGCAGTTCAAGATAAACATTGTAATTACCTGATGAACCTGCCGGTTTGTTTGTTCCGACGCATTCGAATCCTTACGCCCCCTTCTGTCTATGCTTGCACATAGCGCTACACATGCAAAGACCTATTGAATGTACCTAACATGATATTGTAACAATAATAGATCAATGTGATTCAGAGGCACATATTGAAATGAACAAAAACAATCAATTTACCTGTAATGAATAATAAAATATTGATTATTATTTAATGCTATTATATGGGACGAAGTAGTATATGTCCTCCTCAAACCCTGATATGATTATCCTATTTGTCAGGTAGGTTTTTTTTTGTCACCACCGGAATTTCATTCATATGAGTGTGACTTACATAAGGTTAATGAAGTCCACACGAAATGGGTTCAGAGGGGCACTCAACTTATTTATGTCAGCAAGCCACCCTCGAACAAGTGATTAGTACATGGAAACTAGACGCTTCATAAACTAAATACATAAATTGATTAGGTAGCTATTTAAATTCAATAACTCATGCTTACCGTGATGTTGTTTGCGCCACATGTGCTCAACTCAAGTAACTCATTAATGTCTTGCTTCCCATACATGACAAGAATATCCTCCCATATGATCTCATCCCCCACATGAATAAATATATTATCTAAGTCTCCGGTGTAGGCTGCTCTGTAGCAAAGCAACTCTAGATTTTCAGTTAGGAATTTGAGACCAATTTTAAAGGATGACTCCAACGGTGTTCAATTGCCCCAATGAGTGACACAACCAGTTGTACTTAGAAATGAATTCTAAAATTTATGACTTGTCATTTAAACTAGTTTAAATTATAAAATAACCTATATGTCGAAAGAACATAGCCCCTTTTAGCCATGCTATGAAGACCCGCTTTTTGTGTGTCTGGTATACCATGAACAAACTATCTGGCCATGTCTAGCACAAGCAGAGCTGATTCCTGGTTGATAACCATGTCGACTGCAATCTTTGCGTGCAAATTCTAGAGCACGTCCATGTTAAGATAGTGGCCCAAAAACATCTTTCTAATCACTACCACATCATGGTATTCATCAGGGGTGATACCTCTAAGCACCATGAGCAGGCATTTCTTCCCGATTTTGTTTTATTGTTAGAACATGTGTTTAAACTAAGAACGTGAAACAAAATTTAAATGTAATCTTACCTTTACGGCCTCATCAAACAGATCCCCAGGGGATACACTTCCCTCATGACTGAAACTAGGCCCCTTGTATGAGTTAAGTGCGACGTAGTCGCCGAAAGACTCATAATTCATAATTAGACAATATGTCTTGCCGCTGCTTCTCAGAGTCGCTGAGATGGGCCGTACCGTGACTTAGCGTATGGTTGCATGTCATCCTTCACACAAAGTACTTTTAGCCCCTTTTGTTTTTTTTCAAAGTACTTTGAAGGAGTGTAGACGTGCTCTTTGTCACGCACTCAACCTAGGTAATCTGACAAAGGATTTTCCTCCACCAAAATATCTTTTTTCCCAACAGGCTGGAGGAGCTCTTGCATTTGTTGACTCTTTAGTTCGTGTTGCCTTGGTTAGAAACACACATAATTTCATATGTAAGCAACCCATCTTGCAAAATAATTGAAGTTAGAAAAACTTACAATCTTCTTTGCTACTCTAGCGACATTCAGAGTTGTGTAAGACTATGTCAAATTTCTCCATCGTGCATGCCCTCATATGTCAGCCCTATCCACTACAAAAAAAATAATTGTTTGGCGGCTAAAAATGCCTTGATCGGAATATGGCATAATGTTTTTTGGTATTTTTTTCCGGCCAAGTGCCTACCACGTACCTGTCAGTTTTAGTGTTTTGAAAAAAGAAAAAACACATTACATCCAGGTAGCAACCCAACAAAAATGATATTTTTCGGACAACTTTGCGGCCATTTTCGGGTACAATACATATTTGCAGGGGTAGACCTATAAGCATCAAAAAGTGGTCAGTAAATTGAACGAAAATGTACAAATTTTTCATCAATTTTCCTGACATTTTAAGTTGGCCACAAATGCTGCAGGAAATGTTTTCATTTTTGGCCAGTTTCCGACCAACTTAAGGTGGCCGCAAGTTTATCACAATATTGAAACAACAATCACGCAAAGGCTTCTTGTTACTTCCCCTTCTCCCTCTCCGGCCTGCCTCCCTGATGCCACCCCGCACCGACCCGCCAACTGCTACTGTCGTGCCTCCCTTTGCTGCACCGATCCGCCCAGCCGCAACCCACGCGATTCTGCATAGGCAGACCCAAGGCGCAACTCTAATTCCTCGCCCAACCTCCACTCTAATATGAAATTAAACCTTCTTTTACAATATTTCAGGTAGATTCGAGTTACAAAGTATAAGTTTGGTATATGAGTATTTTAGGTAGTTTTATCACTAAGTTTATGAGATAAATTTTTAGGACATTTTTGAGGTGAGTGTTGTATGACATCTTTTAGTATTTAAGATTTTTGTGACATCTTAATAACACATTTTCTAAGTGTTTACATGGTTGATTGATAGTTGTGCAAGTTGTGGTAAGGTTGGTGTGATTGTGAAATGATATACAAATTAATTTGGTTTTGTTATTAGAATTTTGTATTCTAGAAGGAGGATGCGATTTTATTTTGGATGACAATGGATTTGATCACCAGTGTGGGAGAGCCATTTAAATGGATTTAGTGCTGTTAGTACACTATTTGTTAACTTGTACTGCTGTAACTTTCTATTTTTGGAGTGGTGTTGTTTTGAAACCAAGGTTTGTTATAAGTCACCAACCCAAATTTGGAACTTTTTTGAGTTCTAGAAATGCTAAGTGTGGAATTATCACATCTAAAATATGTGTAAAACTTGTCCGACTAGTGGCAAATTTAAAGTAATATAATATAGACGTTTTGTGCCAAATATGTAAGTATTGATTTTGAGGCAAATTTGGCATTTAAACTACATAAACATGAATGCCTCCACACCATGATATCAATGTTGTTCTTCATCAGGTAGCTCAATCACTTGGTTCGTCCTTAGAAATCCTTTCTCCGTGAGTGCTGTTTTAAAGTTTCTTCAGCCTCATCTTCCAAAATCTCCTTGATTCTCTCTGGTGTGGAACAAGCTTTCAATTCCCAAACATTGTTTTATCTTATGGAAGGGTTGCCACTCCAAACTCTCCACAAAGCTCAAACTCCAGAGACTACGTATGCTCACTGACTCTACCTGCTAATTTTGTTCAGCATCTCATGAATCTCAAGACCACTTGTTTTTCCACTGTCCTTACACTTTTCTCTGAAGTTCTGAATTTGTGTCACTTTCCAGATCCCACAAGTTTCTCATCCTGGACAGATCTCATCTATTGATCCTCATCTTACAAATTCCAGTCTAGAGTTTTAAAGAATGTCATATACTTATACGTTGCCTGTTGCTATTACAACATTTGGAAGTGTACAAATGATAACATTTTCAGGAACATCCCATTCAATAGAGGAAAAATTCTTTCAGTAATCAAATTGGAGTGCACCATGAAGCTATCTTGCATCTCTTCCATTAGTTACTCAAGATTTAACAGAGATTGGTCTGATAAAATGCATCTTACACATCTCTTACAGTAGGGGTTTTAGCCTAGGTCTTTCTTCTTTTATTCTTTCATTCTTTTTCATTCTGAGTTGAATTTAGCTCCCCTGTACATTCTCCCTTTTATCTATTTATACAAGAGCCCCTTTTCCAAAAAAACCTACATAAACATGAAAGTTGGGCTACTTTTGAGGTTTTAATTAATGTCAAAAATGAATTTAAACCTCAAAAATCACATTGCATACATGTAAGTGTTGATTTTAAGGCAAATTTTGCATTTAAACTACATAAACATAAAAGTTGGGCTACTTTTGAGATTTTAGTGCCAAACTTGGATTTAAACCTCAAAAACCACATTATAAATATGTACGTGTTGGTTTTATGCTAATCTTGGGATACAAACTACATAAACATGAAATCTGGGCTATTTTTGAGGTTATAGTGCCAAACTTGAATTTAAACTTCAAAAATCACATTACAACACATGTAAGTGTTGATTTTAGGGCAAACTTAGCATTTAAACTACATAAACATGAAAGTTGGGCTATTTTTGAGGTTAGTGCCGAACTTAGATTTAAACCTCAGAAACCACATTATAAATATGTAACTGTTGATTTTATGTTAGAGGTTTTGGGCTATTGTTGGTGTTTTGGGCATTAAAACTACATATACATGTAAGAGGTTTTGAACTATTGTTGATAGTTTTGTGCCAAAGTTGGATATAGTTATAAATTACATAAACAATACTCACATGTTTGATATTGTCTCTGTCTTCTTTCTTACAAATTTGTATGTGCATCTGCCACACATTCAACCCATATTAATGAGTTATAGACAAGTAATGCAGTTATAAATTTTGTATGTGTCTTGTTCGAACATGTGTACATTTATTGTAATTATTGGATTGTTATAAAGATTAATGTTGTATGTTATTCATTGTTCTGATGGTTAAAATTAGTTTATCTTTAACATAAAACTGTTATCTATGAAATAGATTTACTATTTTCCAGAACGGCTTCAAAAGTTGCCAGAAATCTAAAAAAAAATTATAATAGTTAAAATTTTTGTCCATACCATAAAGTGACCAGAAAATGGCCACAAAAAGTGATAACACTGTGGCTAGAAATTGACAGAAATGACCGCAAATCGGCCAGAAATTCTTCTCTAATGCAACGTTACCAAAATGGCCGGAAAATGACAGAAATATGAGTCAAAGCTGATTGTACGAAAATTGACGGAAGATTTTGACTGAAAACTTACTGAAAAGGCGCTTGAGTATATTGTCGGCGTTGCCGTTTTGGCCTTCTCAGTTTGACCGGAAGTGCACTGGAAACATGTTTTCCGACGATTTTCAGACAACTTTTCCGGCTAAAAATACGGCCAAAAACCTAAGATTTTTGGGTAATGATCCATGCTGAGGCAATCAACCTCCTCTCATGGCGTTTCCCATGCTCTTTGTGCTTGCTCATACTCTAATATATCACCTCTAAGCGGATCCGCTTATATTCCCTCCACTCCTTCATAAAATAAGAATGAGCCAACTTGTTTGAACCATCAACACAAGTACTAACTTTGTGAGATTGTGTATAGAGACAAACCTCTAGCCTAATGAAGCCAGACTCATTGAACGGGCTGTCACCCTCCTTTTAGTGGACTGGAAACTCTCTCCATCCCCTCACCTCCATAAAAGGCACAAGCTTTCTTGTATTAAATTTTAGTTCACTTCAGAACTTAGGACCATCGGACGGTTGCGCTTTGCCATCCAACCAAGTCACATGTAGAAGCCCCTAGTAGCCCGAGCCTCGATTATCTTACTTATCTTTGTTTTACCGCGGACCTTCTTCTCTTTATTGCTGTTATCATCTCCTCCCTCACGACCGTTATTCCCCTCTCATCTTTTGTTATTCAACATGGCTTTGTTTGTAAAAAAATTTAAAAATGAACTTAGTCTCCAAATCGTAAATGTAATTTCCAAATACTAAAATCCATGACTAACCAAACTGATCTTCAAATAAATCTACTGATCAACATTGAGCATTCACCAAGCTGACAATCCATTCAATCCAAAATCACCAAATCGCGTGAACCCATCTCCAAACAAAATTAAACTTTAATAGTATCCTTTCCTTGCTCAATTGTCTGCAAACAAACACAAACATAACAATGCTACCAAACCATGTAAGTAAAAACTTCATAAAGCCAAGGCTAGTGAACTTGGCAAACACAAATATAACACTGAAACACTAGCTACCCAAACCCTAGCTATTGAAAGAGAATGATTATCGATGATTGAAACTTTTAAAGCTTAGCGCTTGCCGAACAAAAGAATAATGAGCGAAACTTGGTGGTTACACACTTATCGAAAATTTTGGAGAAGAGGAACTAAGATTTGAAGAGACTATTTCTGGATTAAAATTTAACTATAGTAAGAATACTTTAGACAGTGCATATGGCTAAAAGCGTCGTTTGAAGTGAACCTTGACAAACACAATGCAATTTTTGTCAAAGATTAGATGACGCTTATGTGCGATAAGCGCCATCTGAAGTAATAATGTGTCGATTAAGATGTGGTGATTCTTGATACTTTAGTTGAGGCTAATTAGTGATAAGCATTGTCTTACACAGGGCTATTAAAACTGGATCAGCTGGTTCCATCAGTTGGGCTGGGAACTAGACCAAATGCCAGTTCAATTTCCGATTGTACTAAGCCAAATCATTATAAAGAAAGGGTTATTTGAACATAAATTGCATCTTACCTACATGAAATATGGAATATTTTACAAAAATGTCATCAATGACTCGAACCAAGTTGTCAAAATTACAAAGGAGCGTTTCTACGAGCAAGTCACCTAATCTTTTTGTTTACATGTTTATTTTGGTATGTAACATTTCATAAATTGTAATTATTATATATAAGTGGACTGGTAGTAGAACCGGTTTACATCGTCGGTTCAACAAGAAAACTTAGGAATCAGATCTCTGACTAGTCCGGCCTCTAGTCCGATTCTTGTAACTATGGTTTAAAGTTATGATATTTTAGATGACACTTTTGTTTCCTAAGCGCCTTCTCAAGTATTAAGATTTTAAACGACGCTCATGGAAAAAATTGTCATCTAATAGTATCCCTTTCTATTCAATAAATGTATTTATATCTGTTACAAGACAGATGAACCATTTTTACCCACTCACTTTGAGCATGGACTTCACATCCATTGCACCAAGTTTGAATCCTAGGGCAATCATAATTTTTAAACAATGGCATTCCAAACAAGTTACTTCTTAGAATAGTTAAGTTTGTATGGACAAAGGTATCATTTAACTTGTCAATTTATTGTATAATTAGAAACGATATGATAAATTAAAACACAAATATGAATAACTCATCAAAAATTAGATTCATATAAAGTATCACTGTGAAAATCATACGTTTCATGGCACCCATATACTCCCATTATCGTCAATCCATCGAAAGATGTCAATAAGCTCATCTCGCACGTCATCTAAATCCTAGGACCCTGTGGACCAATGATGTGATGTCATGATCACTCTCCACTATGTCATATTCCTCCTCATCTGGGGTGTGCCTTTCTGATCTGGCATGACTATATAGTAGCTTAGGTCAACCACGTAGACTACATGTCTTGCTTGCTCGACCAAGATAAAAATCATTTTTGTATCCCCCAGCCAACTTGAATCCAAACTCGTCATCCCGAACATATCTAGACTCACCACTACTTAAACAAAGAAATGTACATGTGGCTGTAACCAAGCTCCTAATCTCCTAGATAATTTCTTTATAAGCTTGCTTATCATGTGAAGATGACATCACCCCACTATTCTGCATCACACTCTTCTCATCCTCTTCTTTAGTATATAAACTAAAACCATTCATATCATACCCACGATAACGAAGCATGGAGTTCATAGACCCTCTAGGCAGCCATTGTATCCATTCATCAGCAGTTCTCGCTCCATCACTTAGCTCTTTAACAGTCTTTTATTTGAACCAATTCTCAAAAATTCTTTTGTGATCCGACTAAATCCCTGTTCAACGTTCCCCCTTAGAATTTTCGTAGCGACTACATGTGACTCTCCACGTGCGGTGACATTGGATCTAGATTATGCAGAACATAATAATGAGCTAAATCAACATCATTTTGTGGGCCTGCGTAACCTCCATATCAATGCTGCCACAACCGCACGTGTTCCTTAAAAGATGAGGTGTAGGCAAATAAATAGGCTCATTGTTTCTCAACTATGATGTACAAAATTCGACTAACTCCTCTGAGATATATCCTTCAACCATATAACCCACTTGCCTGTACCGATTATGAACATATCCTTTAAGTGTCTTCATGTAGTGCTCAAACGAATACATCCACTTCAAGTAAGCTGGACCACATTTCCTGATTTCTCTAACGATCTGAACAAGCAGACGAACCATGATGTCAAAAAAATAGGCGAAAAATACGTCTTTATCTTGCACAGCGTAACCACTATGTGATTCTCTAGTCAATCAAGCATCTTCTGACTAACAACTTTACTGCAAAGGCTATGAAAAAGTGAACATAATTTTCTAATCATAAACCGGACTTTTTTGGGAATCACTCCTCAAAAGGCAATGAGAACTAAATGAGAACGTGATAATCTTGTGACTTCATGCCTATAATATTTGAGTATTTAATCGACACTAAATTATTTTTTTTTCCATCTAAAAGATATTTTTTTTAATATATTTATTTTATTTGAAAAAGGTCCAAAAGACCTTGGGCTCGAAGAGCTTACAAGGGAGGCACGAGGCCTAAAGTGCGGCTCGGGAGCCTACAAAGAGTGGCCCGAGGCCTAAGACGCGGCTCGAAAGCCTATAAGAGGTGGCACGAGACCTAGGATGCGGTTCGAAAACCTACACGGGGTGGCACGAGGCCTAGTAGTGGATGACACGGGGCCTAATGGAGGATGGGGCTAATAGAGCCTAAGAGGGGTGCAACTACGCCACTTTATGGTCCAAAGTAGGTGTTCTCTGGTGTCATCATCTCAGTTTTCTCCAAATCTCTTCCATGTATATTCTCATTTTTTAATGCAAGCACCCCTTTTGCAAAAAAAAAAACTTACTCAAATTATATTTATCCGTCTCATAAAACAGCAAATGAGTTTGATATAAGTTTGGTGAGGAAAATATTCTTTTATGTCTACATTTTCTAAAACATTAAATGTCAAAATGTAGGAAGGATTCATTTTTAGGCATATATATACTGTAGGAAGGATTCATTTTTTTATCTCGCACAGACCCCTCAAGATGTCAAAAACGAAAATCTTTATAGTCAGTTTCGAAATATTGACATTATTTGCATTTACTCAATAAGTACATGTGGCCAGTGGCCTCCAATCTTTAAAAGAGTGTTCTCCATTCTTCATGGTACATAAAGGAGAAACTCTCCATAACCGACCATCTACTAGAAGCTTTAATAAATCTCAACTTTCTACACTAAGTAACGAAGGCATTCATAAACACAGAGACATTTTTGTTAAATTAATGAAAAGGTTAGAAAATGTCATTTGGCAAATCCTTATGATTGTCGTCTTCTTTAAATTAAATCAACAAATCGAAACTATCGCCCACTTGTTTATTTATTGTGACGTATCTCATATGTTATGACTACTTCATTAATAGGCATTCACTAGGCCTCTTATCAAAATAAATCTCATTATAGCTTCAAGTTAGCTGAAGCACAACCTAATATTTCATAACAATTTAGATAACTTTCATTGTATAATTTGCAGGAGCTTGTTTTAAATAGTATGGATGCCTCACAATGATATTAGTTCTTATAGGGTGCCTTTAAATATTGCTCAACAAACTGGCTATAACTTTTCTAATTAACCACTTGGTTTTCTCCGGCCAATGCCTTCATCTGGTGAAGTTTCTGTCTAACATCTTAAACCCAAGACATCAGAAATAAAGGGTTGTTCAGGGCATCAACCTGGCTGTGGTAGAGGCCCCCAAATTCTCTCAGCAGTCAGCCCAGCCAATTTTCTCCAAATGACTAAACCTAATCTAAGTACGGGGAAGTGACGCAGCAACTCGGCAGAGAAGATGCAGAGCCGCAGAAGCACGCGCATGAGGCTCGAGCTGCTCGAGGTACAACATCTGATTTCAGAGGCTCGACATAGAGACGATTTCATACAACATCAGAGTTCGAGGTACAACCCTAAACCCTGTACAGTACAGGGCCCCCAAAATTTTTGTGAGCCGGCCCTGTGTGGTAGCATTTGTGCTGCCGCGCCTTACATACCTCTACACGCCCAGTCGCCCAGCTACTCTATCCCAATTTTATTGCCACCTACAGCTCGCCCTAGCCAGCTTGCCCGGCACATGCCCCAGGTAAGCACGCTCTGCAGCTGTCCCAGCCAGCCCGACAAATCACCCTGACAACACGCCCAACAGCCCCATCTCGGTTTGCCCAACATCTCGCCTCGCGCAGCTCACCTAGGTTGCTCAAAAGTGCGCGCCAGCAGTGGACAACCGCCTAGCAGATCGCCTCGCGTAGCTTCCCCAGCCAGCACACCCCGCAGCTCGCCTTACCCAGCTCCCCGGCAACTCGCATCACGCAACTTGGCCAGTTTCTCCCAGCTGCAAAGCGCGCTCCGCCAAACCGCGTCCGCCCCGTCCAAACCCCGGCCAGCAGCTCGCGTGCCCAGCGCATTCCGCTCCACCTCACTTTTTGGGTCTCTCTCAGCTAAGCTCGCCTGCGAGCTCTCATAGTAACCGAGGAAGGCAATGATGTTAGGCGTAGACCACAATCTTTTAGGCATTAAGTCACTAATATTAGGCTCCTTGTGCCATCTTGTAGACTTTGCTCTAACTCTTGTAAGGCCTTTGGGCCATTTTATTTCACTAAAGAAAATGTGTTTCAGCAAAAAAAAAAAAAAATTATGGGCAG
>NQLW01000008.1:1215123-1238660 GCA_002312845.1 Kalanchoe fedtschenkoi
TATGACGTTGCAAGGAGCGGGATAAAACTTTTTATATAAAAATTTTGAATCATGAAATTAATAAAGTAATTTTAGGCTATTAATTTAAGAGTATACCCGTAAACTGAATTGTTACATGTATAAATTTTTTTTCTTAATTTTAAAATTAAATTATTTAACATATGTATTAGATAAGATATTGATCCCTAATTATGAAAGTATTTAAATTTTAAAACTAAGAAATTAAATTATAAATTGCTTGATATCTTATTTATCTTGCATCATTATCTAGATTATGTCAAACTATATCATCATTGAAATGCTTTTTATTATTCATATATGTTTCTAAAACAATTTAAATATAGCTTGGGTGTAGTTACTTACAACGCCCGCAACACAAGGGATAAAACATGTGAGTAATAAAGGTTTAAGAAAAATATGATTTTCTCCAATATATGTGACTTTCTCTTTGCATCAAAGTATGCATCAACCAAAAACCAACAGCTTAAATGCTTCTCCAATATTTTTGGTCACCCAAGCAATTCAGATCCTCAAATTATAAAGATATGATAAGCTTAATTTGATGATGACTTTTAGTTTTGAAACTTCAGTGGCTGGCTCTTCCATTTAATTGTAGTTTTTTTTCTCATTTTTTTGACATATGCATCATTGCCTCATTTTAACAGCCCTGTGTGAAAAATCAGGCATAAGTATTTATATAGAAAGGCTATTTATTAATCACATATAGGTGGTTTGGTCTAGAAATCAAAATACATTGGAAAGTAAGCATAGAAGTCTCGAAATATAAAATCAGGCACACATTGGTTTGTATCTGTTTTCACATAATAAATCAGAAAAGATCTTCTGTTATGAAAAAGCTATGAGGTAAGTCTAGAAGTTGTACACAGTCAACAATCTAAGGACCTCCATCTTTGAGCAGATAGCTCAGCATAGAGGCAGCAGCTTCACCATCCTGTCCGCTTCAATACCCATGAGATCTTCCTCTTGCCCATCTTCTTGGAGCTCATACAGATCAACTTCAATAGATTTACTACTGTCAATCAAAGTAAAATCCTTCACTACTAGTTTAACATGGTGAGGTTCAACCTGCAGTCAAAATATTTCTATAAGAACCAAACTAGGAGCAGTGTGGTGGATAGGTTTTTTAAAGTTAACTTAACCAAATTGTATTGATGGGTTTGTCAAAGAACTAACTTTAAAACATATTTACATCAAAAATGTGTTACCACAATATCTAACTTATATTAGCAGATCACTTGCGACAGTTTTGTATTTATGCTAAGGACTGTCAACTTCTCATTTATATTCATTCAACCACATATTTTGGTTTTGGGGGCCTGTCATGTGCTGGAGGTCCTGTGCTGCTGCTCCACATGCATAGGACTTTAGCCGACCCTGTTAATATAATCTCAATTCGAAAATAAGGGCATCGACAAACGCCATAAAAAAAATAAAGGGAATCAAAGACTAACAACTTTTCTTGAGAGGGACAGATTGAACGGTTGCCCTAGTAAGGGCATCCCCATTGAATAAACCTTAAAAATAGTTGTGTCATGCTACATGATATTGTCATGTCACATACTATCTTCATAAATCTTCTTTTTATAAATCTTTCATACATATTGAATAGATCTTTCATACAACTCTGCACATGGACCCACGTGTCATGTTACATTTATACCTTTTCATATACAACTAATTACCAATTTAGTAAATATTTCATTATGTTGTTATTATTTATTTATATTACTTTTATTATTTTTTAGACAAAAAATTAAAATTTTACATTAAATAAATATAATAATATATTAAATCTAGTACACTCTATAGTTACCTTTCTACATAAACTACAAAGGTTATAAATTATTTAAATATTTAAATCTAACTATGTATAGCGTTTATAATCTGAAAATGTCGTATAAGCCCAGCCAATTCATTTAAAAAACGCAAAAAAAATTATACGGCGTTTATAACTTTAAAACGCAGTAAAAAGTATTCGGCAATAACATATACAACGTTTTTAACATAAAAATGTCGTATAAATTCTACACATTATACGTAATTTTAAGTTAAAAACACTGTATATATTTCATGGAGCCATGAAGCGGCATCATGTCAAAAGAGGAGAAATCGTCTTCCACATTGAAACTTCGTGTCAAGTAAGGTTCATTCTCTGACATAAACCTCATTCATAAAGCTTCGTTGGAGTTGTCCTAAGTAGGGGAGAGCATTCGGTGAAAACCGAACCGAATTATTAATTCGGTTAACCGACCGAATTAACCAAATTTTAAAAATACTAACCGATAACCGAACCGAACTACACGGTTAACCGATAATTCGGTTAATTCGGTTATCGGTTAAATATGTAATTAACTGAAATTAACCGAATAAAAAAAATATATATAGACAGAACCGGCCTGTGAAGATGCAATCAGAGCATCTACAAAGGACCTCAAAATTTAGGAGATCACATATACAGTTCTGAGCCAGTAACTTAAATAAGGCCTCTCACAAGTGAATCCTCTAAGTAAAGGATTTCACAAAAGAAGCCCATAAGCTTGGCTTGAACTCAAATTTTGTCTAACTCAAAATGACTATATATAAGCTTGGAAACTAGGATGAACCAAAATTTAAGACATATGGGATATATAAGCTTTGAAGGCAGGTTGGACCTCAACCACTCCTTGCACTTCGACAATTGTCCATTGCTGTTCCTCGCACTCCCCTTCACCTGCTCCGCGACCCACATCTTGGTCGTGAAGAATTTGACATAGGAAAAGTGGGGGAGCAGGCCGCTGAACTCGAGAGAAGGTTTGCTGGTTGCTGTTGCTGTTGGCTGCTGCTGTTGCTGGCTGCTGCTGTTGCTGCTGGTTGCTGCAGGCTGGTGGCTGCTGCTGCTGCTGTTGGTGTTGGTTGCTGAAGGTGCTGGCTGCTGTTGGCTGCTGCTGTTGCTGTTGGTTGCTGCAGGCTGGTGGCTGCTGCTGTTGCTGTTGCTGCTGTTGCTGTTGGTTGCTGAAGGTGTTGGCTGCTGCTGCTGTTGCTGTTGGCTGCTGCTGTTGTTGTTGTTGTTGGTTGCTGCAGGCTGGTGGCTGCTCCTGTTGCTGCTGCTAGCTGCTGCCGCTGCTGCTGAGGCCACGTAACAGGTGGCTGCTCATGCTAGAAGTAAATCATCCCACATTGCTTATTTTGATGATTTTCAAGGGAAGAGTTATCCATTTAATTAGACTTAAAATTTATATTTTTAAGCTTGCTATCAATTTTGAGAAATATTGATTCTTGGCTTGTGTATTAAATGATTTTGGAAATATTTTATATTTAATAATTTTTTTTGATTAATTTGGTTAACCGAATTAACCGAACAAAAAAATTTTCTTCCGTTAACCGAACCAAATTAATTAAATTTTATTCGGTTTTCAACCGAATTAACCGATTTACCAAATTAACCGAACCGATTTAATTCGGTTCGGTTATATCGATTCAGTGAATCGGTTTTCACCGAACAATGCTCTCCAATAGTCCTAAGACATTTCGAGATCGAAAGTGCTGCTGCTGCGGCGATTGATTTGGTTAGACTGAGATTGAGAGGAACATCAAAAGAAGCTAAGTGAGAGAAAACCTATGCGGGCAGCACGTGACTCTTCAGAGAACAAGGTAAAATGTTGTCGTTTAACTCTGGGTGGTTCTTAGAGTTTTGGAGGTCCGGTGAAAAATTAAAAATGAGATTTATATTAAATTTAATAATATTAAATATTATGTTGATTTCTATTTTATTCATTGTGAAGTAAAAAACCTGCTTCGTGACAACTACATGAATGAAATAAGACACGTACCTGACTTCCAATATACTTTTAAAACTGAAATATAAAATAAAACTCAATATTTAGAAAAAATTGTAGTTATACGAAAATTGTATTTAAATAATACAATTTTCTCAATTTTTTCAAAACAAAGTCTTCAATCAAATCTTCATATACAACTTTCCCCCAGTAATCATTTTCAATTGCTAGAAACGCTCATTCATTAAGTTTCTCTTTTGACATCAAAGAATGCAAATAAGATTTCAATAATTTTAATTTAAAAAAACTTCTTTCCGCATAAGCAACAATCACAAAAATAATGAATAGTATTATATAAACACTAATTTCAATAAGTTATTTTTTGCCGAACGCAACATAAAAGATGTGTTTAATATGAAATATGTAAAACAATATCATTTTTTATCAAAATCAAAACGACATCGTCAGCAAGAGCACCTGTTCCGGAGCACTCATGAATGTGTGAAATTGAATAGGATGGGTTTTTGTTTTTTAAATTAGTAAGCGTCAATAATTATAAACTTATCTTTATTATACTAAATTACTACTTACAAGTGATGTACGCAACGGTGGCGTTTAGTATCGCTGTAGACATCATATACACAGAAATGAGGAAATAAAACAATCTTATCGTCTCGCAAAGCTGAGAAAAAGGTTTCCCCGATGGCCCTGAAACTCTCTGATATGCCGTCGTTACACGCGCCCTTCCTCATCTTCTCTTCCGCCAAACGCTCTTCCTTCATCAGGCTATTCTGCGCTATCCGCACCACCGACAATCGTGACCGGCGACCCGCTAAAAAGACCACTTTGCCCTGGAAGGAGAAGGACGACCGCCACCCCGTCAGAGTACAGGAAGACTCCTGGATAACCAAATGGACCTCTTCCAAGGAGCAGAGCAATGCGGATGTGGCGGTGGTGTCACGCGCCCAGCATGCTGACAAGGACCCGGGTCAGAGTGCCATCCAGAGAATCGTGCTGCGATTGCGGAATTTGGGACTGCCTTCAGATGATGAGGAGGATGAAAATGATGTGGATGGACTGGAGAGCGCCAGTCCTCCCATACCGTTTTCCGGTGATGAGAAACTGGGTGATTTATTGAAGCGTGATTGGGTTAGACCTGACTCAATGCTGCTCCAGGAGGATGAAGATGATAATGATGCTGTCGTGTTTCCTTGGGATAGAAATGATGGAAAGGTGGAGGAAGAGGTGGACGCCGGTTTCAATGCCAAGAGAAAGGTAGTCAAAGCTCCCACATTAGCAGAATTGACTATTGAAGATGGAGAATTGAGGAGGTTAAGGAGGATGGGGATGACTCTTCGCGAGAGGGTTAATGTTGCCAAGGCAGGAGTAACCCAGGCAGTTGTCGAGAAGATGCATGACAAGTGGAGGAATCAAGAATTGGTGCGACTCAAATTTCATGAATCGCTGGCTCACGATATGAAAACAGCACACGAGCTGGTTGAGGTCAGTGTTTCAGGATTTTTTTTTTTTGCTGAATTTTTGCCCCGCACTTAATGTTTCCGTCTTTCGTTTAAAGTGATGTCCACATTCTGTTATTTACTCAGAGCCATAGTGTGTTTGTGTTGGCCTATTTCTTTTCCCACCACTAGCACACTGCTGCAACATTTCAGACAAAGATATTTCTGAGTATTCCATTCTATCCTTGCACTAGTGTAAGAAGGGAATTTGACTTCTTTGTTCTCAGAGAAGAAGTGGCGGCTTGATAATATGGAGGGCTGGAAGCGTTATGGTTGTTTATCGTGGTAGCAATTATGAGGGACCTGCTAAGTCTCAGTCTTTTAGTAGACAAGGTGACTCTTTATTTATTCCAGATGTTTCCTCAGAGGACAAACCAGAACCGGAAGAAAGAAAAGACAAAGATGCTTCATCAAACATAGAGAGGAGTAAGCCAGCAACAGAAACGGACAATCTAGATAGAGTTGAGAGCATGACTGAAGAAGAAGCTGAGTACAATAGGTTATTAGATGGCTTAGGTCCTCGTTTTGTTGATTGGTGGAGCACAGGCGTGCTTCCAGTTGATGCTGATTTACTCCCCCCTTCCATCCCTGGCTATAAAACACCCTTTAGGCTTCTTCCTAACGGCATGAGATCACATTTGACAAATGCGGAGATGACAAATTTGCGAAAACTTGCCAGATCACTTCCTTGCCATTTTGCCCTTGGTAAGGTGGACCATCTTGCATTTTGTCTATTACAATTAGTTCAAATTAGTTAACATATGAACCTCTTTCAACTGGTTCCAAAAGGGAGGAACAGAAATCATCAAGGACTGGCTGCTGCAATAATAAAACTGTGGGAGAAAAGTCTGGTGGTAAAGATTGCTGTGAAACGAGGAATTCAGAATACAAACAACAAATTGATGGCTGAAGAGATACAGGTATCTTTCAAACGCAATATGTTTGTCTAAGTTTGTTGTTACCCTGATGATCCCATGTTAAATTGAAATAATTTTACTTGAGTGATTGATCAAGGCCAATGCTCATGATGTCTTTGTGCTTAAATTATGTAGTAGTACACAAATCTCAGCAAGGAAGTACCAACAATGTCTAAAATCAAGGAAATGTGTCAACTGGCAAAACCATCCCTTCGTTGAATGGTCTGAAAATAAAAACAAAAAGTATCTGTTGGCAAAACCTCGGCACCTGTATCTTTCTGGTATCTCAATCTAGTAATAAATAGTTTTCAAGGGTCCAAACTATGTATCTTACGTATATAACACACTCAGTATTGATATAGTTTGGTTAAAGTATGACACGGATACTAATGTACATTAAAATTTTTATAATCTCCTACATGATGAATTTTTGTTTTTTTCTTTCTTTGGGCAGAGTTTGACAGGCGGTGTTCTACTGCTTAGAAACAAATTTTACATTGTTATATACCGAGGAAAAGATTTTCTCCCTACATGTGTTGCTGCTGCTCTTGCTGAAAGGCAAGAGTTGACCAAGCAAATTCAAGATGTGGAAGAGAAGGTGCGAACCTTACCTACAGAGGCAGCTCCATGTAACATTGATGAAGGACATCCACCTGTAGGTAGTTTGGCCGAGTTTTATGAGGCTCAAGCTCGTTGGGGTAAAGATGTAACTGCCGCTGAACGTGAAAAGATGATAAAAGATGTTTCAATTGCCAATACAAATCGAGAAGTTAAGCGTATTGAACACAAATTAGAGCTGGTAAGTATCTCTTCCGTAAGTTTTTGAAATTAATCAGTAGAATGAAGATACTAAAATATAATTTATGGCTGCTTTTGTGTATGGGATTGTTTGCCTGACCGTTTTGATTCTGTTCCAAGTTTCTTGAACTCTGGCTCAACTGTGGTTCATGTATCTCAATTGGAATTTTGCCACTTCTTTTTTGACTTCCCGAAAAAAGCCTGACTTTTAAATTGGAGTCGTGTTGTGTATCAATCATTTTATTTCACCTAAGGCCAAAAGCCAACATATGATAGCATTCGTTGATTCATTCTCATACATAATCAAATTGTCCATATGAGTAGAACGTGGAAGAGTGTTTCAACATGGGAGCTTAAAGGTATCTGATATTGGCTGACCAACACATTGAAGTGATGTATATAATGAATGGGGAAATCTTTTTCAGCCTGCTTAGTAGATTTAATGTAAGACGTGTTTTTGTAGCTGCTTTTGTTTTATTTGTTGCCAAACAGGCACAAGCCAAGAAACTAAGGGCAGAAAAAATCTTGTCGAAGATAGAAGCTTCTATGGTTCCTATTGGACCATGTGATGACCAGGAAACAATTACAGATGAAGAGCGCTCTATGTTCCGCAGGGTGGGTTTGAAAATGAAGGCATATTTGCCTCTCGGTAAGTGAATTCTCTACATCAATCACTGTATAGTTGGTGACTACAAGCCTCAAATGACTTACTAAAACATATCTAGGTATTCGTGGTGTTTTTGATGGGGTGATTGAGAACATGCACTTGCATTGGAAGCATAGAGAACTGGTGAAACTAATTTCCAAGCAAAAGACCCTTGTATTTGTTGAAGAAACCGCAAGATTATTAGAATATGAGAGTGGCGGCATATTAGTATCCATAGATCCTGTGCCAAAAGGATATACTCTTATATACTACCGCGGAAAGAATTACCGGAGGCCTGTCAGCTTACGGCCAAGAAACCTTCTGACAAAAGCCAAGGCACTAAAACGCTCAGTTGCCATGCAACGTCACGAGGTCCTTTAACTTTTGTTTCCCTTTTTTCGATTTTTGTCAATCTTGCCCTGCCAGCAAAATGAATGAATAATGAGCAAATCATATGTGCAGGCCCTTTCTCAGCACATAACTGATTTGGAAGGAGTTATAGAGCAAATGAAAGTTGAAATTGTAAGTAGTATGTTAAAAGTTTCAGTTTCATGCGCCATATTACTCATATTCTTGCTTATTGAAATGAAGGAAGATAGACCTCAGTTTATTTCTCATCAATGGATTTCACCCCCGACTCTAAATGCATGAATCATCACGTGTAATTCGATATACTTTTTGGAGTTCATCAGTTAATCCAAATCCGGTTTAATATTTATTGACCATGATGACACTCATGGGACCTGAAGCTTTTTTACATTGTTTCTTTTTTACAAACTTGCAGGGCGATTCTAAAGATTTGGAGTGTCTAGATGCCTGTAGATCTAGTCAGGCTACCAGTGGATCAGAATCGTTTCGAGTGAGCTATTATTCCTGCATACCTTTTCTTGAACCTGATATCATTGAGATGATATATATGTGATCTTATATTGGCCTCATATGCACGTGCAGTGTGAGAGTGAGGACTTATCTGGTTTTGAGAATGAGGAGGGTTACATTGATGATAATTCAGAAGATGATGAGGCAGCCATCTTATCAAGATTTGAGGAGGAAGATTTTTTCGGAAAGGTGCTATCGTAATGCAGTTCTTTCAAAGCATGATGCACTCAAGGGTTTGTGAAAGTTGGGAGCACATTTGAATAGGTATAAACAATGTTCTGTATGAATGTAAAGTGGAATGCAGATGAGGCCCCAATCCATACATTCTAAGCTTAATTGCTGGCTATTAAAAGTTTTATGCTCAGACTGTTGAAGAACATTGGAACATAATGTATATATGAACATGCTAGAATATTCTTAACCAGTTTGACACTTTTGTTGTAATTTTTGTTCGTTTCTTGATTTAGCAACACATTTGTGGTTTAGGTGTGGTTGGTCCAGCATGCATGCATGAAGACCTGATATGAACTTTGTTATTGACCGATGAGATGTTGGGGGATGTATTTTGTTCTCATCTCTCATTTAAAATTAAATGTAGTTGACTGAATCTTTCAGTTAAGATCGATGGTTTGCATTCACTTTTTAGCTGAATACATGTATTTTTGTGTTCATGATCTATCTCTCATGTTTTTGAAGCACAACTGATGAATATACAAAATTGGTGAATATAGAAACACAACTGATGAATATAGAAGCACAACTGATGAATATACAAAACTGGTGAATATAGAAGCACAACTGGTGAATATAAAAGCACAACTCATGAATATATAAACTGATGAATATAGAAGCACAACTGATGAATATACAAAACTGGTGAATATAGGAGGACAACTGGTGAATATAGAAGCACAACTGGTGAATATAGAAGCAGAGCTGATCAATATAGAAGCACAACTGGTGAATATAGAAGTAAAGCTAATCAATATAGAAGCACAACTGATGAATATTCATCAGTTCTGCATCAGCTGTGCTTATATATTCATCAGCTGCTTGACCAAGCTGATGTATAACACGTAAAACGGCGTTGTTTTGAACAAATCCAAAATAATATCGTCTCCGGGAGCACTGCTCCCGGAGCACACAAAAATTTGCGGTCATGATATGTTTTAAGAAGCTAATTATTTCTAAATTAGTGCTGAATGCTTGGTAATAATCAATATTAAATCCTTTAAAATAATGGTCAGCACTTTCATTAATATAATTAGTATTTATTAATTATGTGAACATGTGAGTTTTGATAAATTAACCTCAAATATATATTAAATATTAAATTAGATATAATAAAATACGAGAGAAAATAGGTTTTACGTTGATCGGCTCTCTCTCTCTATATATATATATACAGACAGACACGCCTTTTGTTTCCAGGGGTCGAGGAAGGAAACCGTTGAATGGAGGACGGAGAGAAGAAGCCTTACGCGCTGAAACCGTCGACGGACGACGAGGGTGATCCGGACTTCCGATCAACCGTAAGTAATAATAAAAGAAGCAACAACGAATGCAGCGTCGGTCAGAAGAAGCGGAAAGTCGTTGCCTTGACGACGAAGACGCCTCATGCAGCCAAACAGTTTTGGAAGGCCGGGGACTACGAGGCTGCTCCCCCTCCTCCTGTTATTGACGATAACTACTTGCCTTCACTCTCTCATTCTGGTATCATCGTTTTCTTTGCCATGCTTCTTGATTGTTTTGTATATGATTTTCAATATGTAATCTATTCGTTTAAGTCTACTCTAGACTAATCAATGTTCGCCTCCCTTCTAGGTTTCACAGACCATGTCAGAGTTCATCCTAGGTTTCTGCATTCTAATGCCACTAGCCATAAGTGGTCGCTCGGAGGTAACTCATAATCATGAATCACATTAAATTACTTCTGTTGAATTTCCATCATCCTCTATTTCTTTTGAGCTTATACTTAATCTTGTTTTTTCTTTTCATCTTCTTTCTGTAATTGTTGACTATAATTTTATTTTTGTGTGTTTATAAATAGCTTTTGCCGAGCTTTTGGACAATGCCTTGGATGAGGTAATACCAACTTTTTTTTTTTTAGCCTTAAGTGTCTTAGTGGCCATTTATACATATATCCGTCGCTGAATGGTTCCATCTGCTATTAATCTTAACTTTTTTTTTCTTCCCTATAGGCGTGTAATGGAGCCACATATGTTAACGTGGATGTTCTATGTAACCAGAAGAATGGCAATAAAATGTTGCTTATTGAAGGTATCGATCGTATAACCCCATCTCACTTAACCAGTTTGTTTCAAAATACAACAGAGAGCAATGAACAATACTTGAGAAATCACACATGTTGTAAAAACCTTTCTAGTTTCTCAACTTAAATTGTTGAAAATCTGGTCTGCAGCTAACTACAGTGATACTTAAAATATGATGCAGACAATGGCGGTGGAATGGAGCCTGATAAAATGCGCCGGTGCATGTCTCTTGGATACTCTGAAAAGAGCAAAATGGCAAACACTATTGGCCAATGTTAGTTATTTTAACTACCTGATTTATCAAATGTTTCATTCATCAATCTGGGCAAATTACTAATAATAACTACTCAATCAGATGGTAATGGGTTCAAGACCAGTACGATGAGGCTTGGAGCAGATGTTATAGTCTTTTCACGTACTAAAGGGAAAAACCAAACTAGGTATATTCCTTTATTGTGAACTCTTTCTCTACTTGGTTGCACAATTTAATTATGTATCGACTTCCTGTTTTTAGTACAGCGGAGCATTGGATTGTCAGAATCCTTTTGGAATGTTCAAACAATGTTGATATCAATTTTTTGGGTACCATCTAGTAGTTCAGCAGTATTAACTGAAATTTTCCAGATGTGGTTCTTTGTTGAAATGCTTTTTCTTTATCCTGCTACAGCAGACATTACCAAATTAATGAAAAGCTTCAGTTGAACACTTACAATTAATGAGATTTCTTTTTTCCAGTCCCACCCAAAGTGTTGGTCTGCTGTCATATTCATTTTTGAGGAGCACTGGCAAGGAAGATATTGTAGTTCCGATGGTACGTTCACACTCTGAATTTCCAGAACTAAGTGTATGCATAGCAACGCTGATCTGCCTGTTCATTTTCAAACTGTTTGGCTAGTGTTGTTTACATATTAGTCATCAGAATCACATTTAATTGTATCAAGTAAAGGTTGATTATGAGAAACAAGAAGAAGAGTGGAAACGGATTTCAAGGACATGCTCCAGTTATTTCGATCTTAACATGAAGACCATCATCAAGTGGTCTCCATATCAAAATGAAGAAGAACTTAATCAACAGGTTAGTACTTTTACTTACAATTTTATGGTTGGTATGAGTGTTGTATTTAACCATTTCAACACTGTGAACACCTCATATGTTTACGTGCATCATGGCCATGCAGCTTGACATGTTAAAGGAACATGGCACTCGAATAGTCATTTATAATCTCTGGGAGGATGATGTAGGAGTTCCAGAACTTGATTTGGAAACCGACCCACATGTATGACTTCCTTCCGTGCCTTAGATTATATTAGAAAGGCAGGATATACTTGGCCCTTTTGACTTGTTGATTGATATATTGTAGGACATATTAACCCGAAGTGGCCGGAATGAGAAAAAGGAGGAGCTGGCAAGAAAATATCCTAATTTGAACAGTTTGTTCACATATCAGTTTTCACTTCGGGTATACGCTGTTATAAGACGTTTGTTCTGCATTTATTTGAATTGCTGCAGTTATTTATCTCATATTCTGTTTCATTTGAGGACAGGGTTACTCTTCAATACTGTATCTTACTCTTCCGCCTGGGTTTCGCATATGCTTACGCGGGGTAGACGTTGTTCATCAGAAATTGGAAGACAAAATGATGATGACAAAGCAACATACATATAGGCCCATAATTGAGGGATCTGCAAAGAAAGATCCAAAAGTAAGGCTTATGCTTGTTTTTTATTTCAGTAGCTGCCTTTTTTATGCATTCTGATAAGTGAGGACTTTTTTAATTTGTTGGGTAAAGGTATTTGCAATTGCAACACTTGGGTTTGTGAAGGAGGCAAAAGACCACATTGATATACATGGATTCAGTGTTTATCATAAGAACAGACTCATAATGGTATTCTCCAAGTTGTCTGTTGCTCGATCATTGTAAATTCACTTCTGAGTAATGAAAAGAAAATAAAATGTCCCTACTCTATCTAACTGACTTTAGTTTCACTTCAGCCACTCTGGAGAGTCTGGAATCCTGCTGGAACTGGCGGTCGTGGGGTTATTGGTGTACTGGAAGCCAATTTTATTGAGCCATGCCACAACAAACAAGGATTCGAGTGCACTAAAATGATGGCTAAACTCGTGTCCCGGTTAGCTGAGATTCAGAAAGATTACTGGTTTGTATTAGTTGACCATTGTCATGATCTAACTGTTTGCAGCTGGATTTCTTTTAAATAACCCAAAGCATCTTGCTTAGGTATGCGAATTCGCATGAGGTGGGTTATGTTGGAAGACCACAATCAAAGGCTTCTATTAAGTCCATTATGGCACCCAGTATTGGCCGATCAAACTCGAGCATTCAGGAATGTTCACCAATCTTTTCCTGCGGCAAAATACAAAGTCCCTCTATGAAAGTTCATTATGATCACCATCAGAGTTCAGAAGAGATGGCTTTAACAAAAAGTCTACTGCACAGAGACATTGGCAACAGAGAAACACAGCAGATAAGTAATTATAAGCAGGAGTTTATAACAGGAAATAAGGTTTCTTTTCTTCCTTGCTGATTATTTCTCTTTGTTTTTTTTTCTTCCATCACACTTCTCGAAAAGAATTATTGTTTTCATGCAGGATATGGATATCTTAACAAAATTGAGGGAACATAATCTTCAGCTGAAAGAAAGGTATTTTGGCTTTCCAACCTCCTCACTTTGGCTCGCCTCCTGTTTGCCATTTGGAGAGATGCTCACCTCGCTTCTGTAGGTTATGCAAAATGAATGAACCTGCGATTGTTAGGCTACGTGAGGAGCTAAGAAATGAAAAGGAAAGAGGAAATGACCTGGAAAAAAGAGTTAGTAGTTGCAATCACAAGAAAATTGTATTACTTACTAGGTTTGAAAACTACATGCATTGTTGACTTTTGGTTTGTGTTGCAGCTTGAACAGGAAAAAAAGAATTTGGATCTGATTGATAAGGAGCATGAGGCTTTGATTGTTGTATTTCAAGAGGAAAGAGATTGCAGAGTGAAGGAGGAGGAAGCTTTGCAAGTGAAACTAAGGGTGAGCTGGGGTTCTATTTATAGTTGTGAAAGTGACCAAAACTCTGATTGTTTGTCTAAATAATATATTCTGTAGTACTGATTTGTTGTTTCATCAAATGAATTACTTTGTCTGTGCAGGAGACTCTTAGCACCACCAAATCATTGATGGAGAAAATGAAGGAAGTTGAGCATAAGGATATGCTTCCTTATTTTCCACACTGCAAACGAGAACCTTTATAGAGATAAAATTATAGTGTAAAGCCTTCTTCATTTTTTTATTTCAGTTTTTCTAAAGCACAAAGCATTGTTTACTATGAAGCACAAGTACAAACAAAGTAAGATATTAATGTTAGGAGGAGAGAGAATAGGAAGCAAAAGTGACTGACTCATGGGATCTATTTCATTTTTTTCTTATTTGATTATGGATGAAAAATTATAGTCGAAGTATTAAAACATATTTTATTTTTATCAAATTTCGCTAACTCAAAACTATATAGTTTTGAGTCACACCTTCAATCACTATTTGACCACTATTTGACACGTGTTAAGAAAAATTTAGTATTAATAATATCAAAATTGTCTTGTTTTTCCTCAAAACCACTTATGTCTCAAACTAGCTTAGCATCATGGGATTTCATTCCTTAATTTCCCCTCTCCCAACTTCCTCTAAATCAAACTAAAAATAAATTTCTTCACATTTTTCTTCAAATTTTTTTTTCTCACAAATTTCTCGAAGAGTCAAACATAACGCCTAAGTGTTGCATATTTTTGCTCCATTGCATAAAACATATATGACGCTAAGATTGAGCATGGTTAAATATTTGTTGTTATTCATATACGATATTTATTTAATAATTTTTTGAACTAAAAGAAAATTTATTCATGTTCATAGAGTGAATTTGAAGTGTCACACATCTCTAAAAGACTTTCATAATCAGCATTGAATTCGAATATAAAGAAATACTAAAACATGATTACTAATTTTCGTATTGATTCATTCTGTAATGTTTCCAATAGGGGTGTAATGATTTGGTTCAATTTTTAATAAACTTTTAAATTTAACTGTTCATAATCGGTTTGAAAATTTTGAAATCAAACCATTACTTGATAGGTCAAACAAAATTTAAAATTTTCCTGTGTGTAACAATTTGAAATTGGTCTTCCCATATGAGAGAGAGTTTTTTTGCCGGCTGCTCATCTAGTCAAACTTAAATGATTAATATATACTTTATTAGTTTTTTCAACGTACTATTTTTAAATATAAATATTTTAATATTTTGAGTTCAGATGAAAATGATGATAAACAGATTAACACATATATCTTTACATAAAATAATAAGAACAACGTGTATATGTGTGACACCTCATATAAGTCAGGTAAGAGATCAGATAAAAATAGGTTTTGCTAGTTTTTCTTTTTTGTATATTAGGGGTTAAAGCTCTAGTGTTTTAGGAAGTCATACGTAGAGAGTTTTAAAATTGTTATATTTTCAAGATTTTATGATTTTAGGAAAAAGTCCTCAAAATAATGAAGAAATAGAAAAGAAAGTGATTTGAAGCAAAAACGGAGCAAAAATAGTAGAATTTGCACTAGTCAGTCTGTACTCGGTCGAGTATAATTCTACTAGACTGAGAAAGCCCTCGGCCAGCTGAAGAAGGCATGCTCTGGTCCCACACAACCCAAGTGTAATGAAGAAAGGATCTTACTCGACCCGAGTAATGACCTCACTCAGCCGAATTGCAAAACAACCTAAGTCTCACTTGGCAAGAGTATCATTTAATGCGGCTTACTCAAATTCGAGCAGAATTTTATGCCTAAGGTCACTCTGTCTGAGTATGCTTACTCGATCCGAGTATAACATTTTGCCTAAGCTTTCTTGGTACGAGTAAGGCAATCCGGGAGCTTTAATGAGGGTATTCATTGAGGAAATACTCCCTTCTTTAAAGCCCTTTGACCTCTTATTGTCTCTCTCATTCCTCACTATAAAAGGAGAATTTTTCCACATTTTAAATAAACATGCAAGGTAAGAAGGAGAAAGAAGGAGGAGTATCTTTTTACAATAGTTTTGTAGTTTTTCTTAGAAGAACCCATAAATTTCTCTCAAACTCTGAGTGAGTAGTCCCCTCATGTTGCAAAGGATCTATGGATCTTAGGGTATTGTGTTCTTACTCTATCATGTTTTAATTATAATTTTTTTTTCTTATTACATTTGCCATGTAGCCTCTTTCATATACATGTTAGCAAGCCTTCTTTTAGGATCAACATGTGATAATAATTTAGCATAGATTATGTGTATTAGAAAAATATATGCATATTTCACCCTCTATGGTCATACTCTTAGCCAATGAAGGCGAGAATCGGAAGGAGTTAAGAGTATGATACAATTGTAGTAGATAGACTTAGAAACAAAAGGCAAGAATCAGAGGTTGTCAAGTCAAAAAAATCTCATGCTCTATCTTATGAGCATCAAGCCAACAACGGCGAGAATTGGAGTTGCCTCGATGTATAGGATAGTTGTATTCATCAAAAAAAAGTTAACTAAAGGTGAGAATTTGAGGGTACATGAAAGTGATGAGTACGACCCGATAGAACTTATACATACTCAGGAAGTTAAATATCTCACCCTAGATATTTACGTGTGTAGTTCGAGTGAGATAACTTATAATCATAAATCATGACGTAGTAAGTAGACAATCTATTAATTGTGCATGTGTAGGAATATGAGCCTTAGGTGAAGTAAAATCTTAAGAACACTTCTTCCTACTTGATTTTCAACCCCTATCCAATTAGTTATAGAGATTTGAATACATATACGATAGTGTTCTATTCACTCAAGTAAGCCACAACTCCTTCGATCGTCCCCGTACTAGGTTATAAATTGTTTTAAACTATATTAAAGCCCAACTACCAAAGGCTAAAATACTACAGTGTCACCTTCTATCATCATTTCCAAGTTTTTGAATAAGAGACCTCAAATCCATACTTTTTTTTATAGACAAGATGATTGAAGCCAGTTAAATCCATAACTTTTGCTAAATGATTTCCTTCATCTCCCAATCAATAAAGCTTTTGTTTAGATGTATGTTATTTCAAAATTACGTCACAGTCACATTCTATCATTGTTACAACATACATGAATGACTTCTTCTTTTTAACGACCCTAATATGCCACTTACAATCTAGCCCATTCTTTCCTTTCAGTCGATATTTTAAATTAAGCAAGCTTAGATCCGACTAAGCCACTTTATATTCCCTATTTTGCACTGAATACACTCAGTTTGCATCCTTGGCGATAAATATCTAACCTTTATAGAATTAACCATATGTTCTACCACTTCAATGTAGCAAAGTTGTGCCACCCTCGGCTTTTGAGAATCACCAACACAAAATGCAAATCTGGATTTCGAAACCACATCACATAAGCATGGATTCAGAACGTCATAAAACCATTTCATGGCTTTCACGGTAATACGAATTATAAGATACATATCGGATCGAGATTACTTGTTTAGTTAATTTAATTATTCTCAATCCAAATTAGAGATATAAATCTGGATCTGAATTAAAAACCCCCAAAAGAAAACAAATCTGAAAAGAAATTATGTAATTACCTTTTCTGTTTGGTTAACTCGTTTCACAAGTACGGTAGATGATGCGCTTCTAACGGTAACCACACACTCGTGTACGATACCACACCTGAACTAGAATACTAGTTCATCCTTCGAAAAAGCCACGATCCTCTCTCACTAGTATTTTTCTGTAATCAAAATAACATGAATAAAACATCATTGGTAAACAGAAGCTCCAAGCTTCTAATTATAATGAGATATATATTTTTGGGCTTTGGCCCATGTGCCAAGCCCATCAGTTGGGTTACTGGACCTGCGGCCGTGGGCCAAGTCTAGTAAGCACCGTCCTTAGGTCATACTCATGGATTTATTGCATCTGATTTATCTGGTTCAGATGCGGGTTGAACCGGATCATAGCCGTACTGAATCTTATCCGATTTTTACTAAACTTAATATCTGACACTTGATTGTGTGTGACTCTTTAGCCTTATTCTTAATCAGCTCTGGGCTAAAGTCCATAATCATA
This sequence comes from Kalanchoe fedtschenkoi, assembly GCA_002312845.1. Classification (NCBI taxonomy): domain Eukaryota; kingdom Viridiplantae; phylum Streptophyta; class Magnoliopsida; order Saxifragales; family Crassulaceae; genus Kalanchoe; species Kalanchoe fedtschenkoi. The sequence continues at coordinate 1,233,044 of NQLW01000008.1, forward strand.
AGTGATATTTAGTAAGACATTATGACCCTCAAATAAGAATAAATTGATTCTCGAGACAACCAAACCTTAGTCAATACTAGTTAATTAACTAGTTTAATGGGCATACACTATCAATCAACCACTTACAAATAAATCAGTTACAAAGAATTTCTCTATCCATCAATATCTTAAATGTGCATAAGGAAGGATGAAGTGTTATCCTTATTAGGCTCATTCATATTTTTTGATCTCCGAATAAGACTGTCGAGCCCAACTTGGTCTGTGAAACATAACCATCAACTAATCAACATGCTAATTTTAAAAATTATCGTATCCCAATAAAATAATCATCAATCAGGGACATATATAGAACAACATTATTCTGTGAATGTCTGAGTCCCACAATCAAGTCACGTACTATAATCTGAAAGCAATTTTATTGTTCACGGAATGAGAGTTGCATATTATTCAAGCAACGCCTTAGCTCCGTCCCTGGCCCTCATGAGTCCGGTGGAGTAGAGAAACCCTAAAACAGACTGGGCATGAGGATTTCCAGCAAGAGCAGCCGCTTCAATATGGGATGAGGCTTCGTCCGCGGCCCTCGGATCGCCGGCACTGACGGAAGCAATCATCTTCGACAGGGCCGAATAGTAAATGGAATTGGGTGTCTCGGATGTCTGACGATCATCATCATCATCGAAAAAAGGCGTCCAGGAGCCAGGGTCAAACTCATAATCAGGTTTCATGTCGAAAGCACCCAGATCGTCCCACTCGCCATCGGATGCAGGCGCGTCGTCCTCCACGGCGTCCTTGAGGTCTTCATTGGAGAGCACAACCAATATGGGATGCGCTAATAGCGAGAGAGACAGCGCGGAGATGATAAGGAGTGGGAAGATTACATTCAGTAATGGCCGCATTCGATCCATCTGCACCGCACTTGGTCGAATATGGCAGAGCAGCCTACAACAAATCTCGCTGTTCGCTCCTCTTCGTCTTCCCAATAATACCTTCAACTGGGCAGCCAATTAAAGATTTGGAATTTTAGGGAGGGCTGCAAATGTTTTTTATTTTTAATATTCATTTTAAATTGAAAAAAATCTAAAAGGCTCTCAAAAATATTGTCATTTATCCACTCACAATTAGAATTATTTAAATATCTAAAAAGAATTTTTATTTTAAATTTATATTTTAAATTAAAATTTACAGTTGCAATTTTTAACTAATAATACTATATAATTTATATTTTCGTGCTAAAACTACATTATTTGTCCTTAAATTAAATAATACTATTTTATTTATACAAAAAAACTCATAAATTTCATATTAAACTGAATCTAATATTGAACAAATTTGACAAGATCAATTGTATTTAATGTATCAAACTCAATGTGATATTTTCAATTACTGAAAATTTTTCTCCTCATTTTGGACATTAAAATAGATCTGACTGTAATTGAATAAATGTCGATAAATCATGGCCCATTTATGATTTTTCCATTTAAATTTGACATGTGTATAATAATTAAATTAATAAATTTAAATTTACATAACCATCCTTATTTTGAAGAAAATTATCCTTGTTTTTGGTTGATTTTCCGTGGTTGTATACTGACTGACATGATTGTACAGGAAAAGATTCCTTAAGATTTCAATTTCAACGCATACACTATCTTGCCCAGTCTCATTTCACCACTTACATAGAAAGCCCACTTCATCTGTTTTAAACATTTAGCCTATTGGAATCAATGGGGGATACAAAATTTTTTTTTTTTTGGGCAAAATTACTTAATCAAAATTTTAGGGGGTGAAATTAAAAATTTAGTTGAAAGTAAGCATATAGATTTATTTTTTTTATATATAAAATTTTTATTTTTTATTTTATATAGAAATAAGTAGTTTAGGTGGGATTTGGAGGGCGGCAGACCCCTTGCCCCCAGCAGTCCGCCACTTATTGGAATGGAAAATGATAAGTAAAATTTTATTAAAATAAAGAGTATTTTAACTTTTTTCTATCCATATTAAGCAAATAAAATTGAATGAAATTAATGAGAAATTCACTTTTCCATCCATTTTTATTTCTTCCATTTTTTCCTAAATCAAACACATCACTAAGAGTGAATCATTGGGATGGATGTCAAGTAAAACAAATGGAATTCATAAGAATATTATTTTCATTCCCTTTAATTTTTTCCTAAACCAAACACAGTCTTGGTATCAACTGCATCACATTATTTACAAATCTTTGCATGAAACCAAAAATCTTCATGGTAAGCCACTTATATCAACACCAATTATAATCCAAGGATGATTGAGAGAAAGATATAATGAAGATTGGAGAAAGCATCTTGAGGATGAGTAATGGAAATAACTATTGGAAACTGTGTGCAAGAAATATTTGTTTTCTGAATCAAGCCATAAGTATCGATTCAAACCCCATAAAATAGTTTCATGATTGAAGTTCAAATCACCATATACAGATTTGGATCTGAATTATCATTCACAAACTATTTGGTTTAATTTTGAATTATTGAATACATATTTAGATCCAAATTGAAACACTACATGTCTGGATGGTTTCAGTTCAAAATGATAAATACAAATCTGGATCTGAACTAAAATTGTTGCATACAGACAATAAATATTGATTTCCTTATTGTAGCATAAAGAGTCGATTTTTTTTAATTGAACAGCACATCAAGTGTCGTGCCTCTATTAATATACACATACAAGTTGTGAATGACGCTCCTTATGGAGTATGAGCTCCTGAAAGAAAACTCACAAAAACCCTGTCACTTCGCTTGTGTTTATCGATCCAATCAAAAAACACTTTCGGAATTTCTTACACATAATGGTTGTGGCTAGCCATGTATTTATAATTAAGGGATAAAACCCAAAAGGGGCTCTGAACTACCACTGATTACCCATTTGCAGTCAGAACTACCATGATTTCCAAAAATGGTGCGATGGAAAAAAAATTGGACTGATTTTCTAAAATAAAATTTACGATTACATTCCTAACCTAATATTACTATTAGACTTAAATTTGTGTGCGAGAATTACATCGTTTGGTTATCAAAATAAATTATATTATTTTGCGCACTTACAGAAAACGGCGTCTTTGGATAACCAAACGATGTAATTTTCGCACACAAATCTAAGTCTTATAATAATATTAGGTTTAGAATGTAATGACAAATTTTATTTTAGAAAATCAATATAATTTTTTTTTCATTGCACCATTTTTGAAAATCATGGTAGTTCTGACCGCAATTGGGTAAGCAGTGATAGTTCAGGGCCCCTTTTGGGTTTTTCCCCTCTAATTAAAGGTAAGTTGTTGGGATTTGACATGTGGGCCAAACCCAACAACTATCTGGATTCTATCCTTGGGTAAGACTCATGGATTAATCTCTTAGATTTTATTAATCAATCTAAATTAAGCATAGGTTGAGCTGAATCTTATTTAGACCAAATCCTAACTTATTTTTACCGAACTAACTATCCATTATCAAATTGTGTGGGACTTTATAGATTTATCATAATGAGTTATGAAATAAAGTCCTCTAATCACAAGCGACCTTTAGTAAGGCATGCACATTATGACTGAATAATTTTTGTTCTCTTGAGACAATTAAACCCCATTCACTACAAATCTATAATTAGTTTAATGGAGAAACCATAAAAAATCACTTGTCGGACTCGAGAACAAGTTTATCAGATTGTAAACGTTTTACAGAAACTTTACATTCCCACACCTTTAGAAAAACCATGTTTGGAATCTTTCCAATCCACATGAAGCCATTAACACTCACTAAGATTTGTTCCTTTCAAGTGTGGACACTATTATTTCGAGCATGTACCCCGAAAAGCAAGGTGGATGACCATCTTGACCCATTGGTGATCAAAACATATCTAACAAAGTTTAATTTCTATTTTTGGTTACACCATTTAATATTCGTATTCTAGGAAGAATGAGTTGTGAATATTCTACATACTTTTTAACTGGTCTATAGACTTTAGACTCTTATATTTACCTGTCGGATAAGATCAAATATTGTAATTGTCTAGTTTGTTTGTACTTCATTTGGAAATTCTTTAAACTTTTAAAAAAACTCTGATTTATGTCATATCAAATATATATACCCTTAATTACCGGAGTCATTATAAATATAATTAAGTACACATAACCTCCTCTGACGGTTATGCTCATTGGTTCAGTTCCATTAGTTTGTACGATTTTTAAAGTTATTAGCCAATTCACTGTGACCAGTGAAAGAGGCTTTAGTCATCTTGCCTAATAAATAAAATTTATATTTATTTAACATTTAAAAAGTGAAAGAATCCAAAGGTCCATCAGCGTGAAGCTTTAGTATGTGATTCTCATTTATGTGGCCTAAACGACAATGAAGGATTTAAATTTTTAGATTTAGTTTTATTGATATTTATATTATAGATAGAGATTATTAAATTTATAATAAATAACCCATTTCAAAACTTGCCAATACCCTAATAGCTCTCATTTAAATAAAAAGAACAATTTTTATTGCCAAGGAGCGATTCAGATGATTTGGATGGGAGTTCGGAGATAGGATGCCGCTGTGGATTCTCGGGGCCTATAAGTTGCACCAAGGGAGGTGTACTGCGAGACTCCTTAGGGTGCCCGAGACTTCTTTTCTCAATAGATTTTGGGGCATCTCGAGGCAGAATTTCGAGCAGCGCTGCAGGGGGTTCGTCTTGCCAAGGATTAGGGCCTCTGCATCAGCCAACTTCAATCCTACCCCCGAATCTTGGTTGAGGCAATGAAGGGAGCATCGGAGTGTCCATGGTCTTGGTCTTATGTGTTCCGTGGGTTTCGGACAGAGGCTACTTCTGTGGAGATGATTCATGTGTTTCACAAAGCAAATTTTGTGGCATATACCAACTAGCTTGGCCGAGTTCACACCGGAGTTTGGAACGAAGGTTCCGTGCTTTCCTTCATGTTTGTCCTCAGAGGTCCGCTCGACTCTAAGGCATGATGGACTTCATACCCATTATTGTAGACTTATCTAAGTCATTTGGTTTTGATTGTTACTCCTGTTTCAGACTTTTAATTTTAATAAAGCTGTTGTTGTAAAGAATAAAAAACAAGTATTCAGAATTGGCTTATATTTTATTAATTAAACATGGTGTCTGCGTCTGAGTCTGACTTAACAAAAAGTCAGTACATAGTCGCCACGATTACATGTTGCCAAGCTGGACTTATCATCGTAAGCATAGGAGTAGGCGCTGGGGCAAGCGCCTTTGAATATTCGGGAGTAGCGGGTGGGCTTGCATGTGTCTGGGCTCCCGAAGGCTCCCCTGCAGCAATCCCAATCCGTATTGAAGGCCATGCATGCACTTTTACAGCCCACCACACGCCCGCCCGACCACACTCTCAGCTCTCCGGGGCAAATGCTGTTCAAATCCTTGACGCACCCAACCCACCGGCATCCGCGGCTCACCGACACAGACATGGGTAAGTTGTATCCGTCCACCAGGCTCACATCGTAGTAATCCTGGTCCGCAGCTACGGTGATCTCAAACAGACTCGCTGGCGGCTGGCCTCCTCTCCCCTCGCAATACAAGCTTCCGCCGCAATCTCCAGACTCACACCTGCCCTGGC
>NQLW01000008.1:1238796-1255896 GCA_002312845.1 Kalanchoe fedtschenkoi
GACACATTTGCTGCACGCACACCCCCAAACTTCGATTAATAAATATTCATTTTATCCCCTCTAGTGTAAAGTTAATGATTCATAACACTCTCATGTTTACCACCTTTCAATTCTAAAGTATAAATCATACTTCAAACCTTAAATTCAATATTCTAACAGTACGCATATGTTTTGACCCCTAAACTTATTTTTCTGATTCTGTCGTAACATGAACAATTTGAAAAGATGAAAAAGTACCTTGATGATGTAATAATATCAGGAAAGCAAACAGCATATTTTTCCATACTTTTGAGGCCATTGATAGACTTCTTAACCAACTAGAAAAACTTGTAGTGGACATGTAGTCAGTAAAGCTTGTCCATTTATATTGATTGTCCTATATTTATTATAATAAAATTGTTTAATATTTTTCAATGCCTGACTAATAAAGTGACAAAAACTTTTACTTTATATTTTAGAAAAATAGTTTTGTGCAACATCCTTTTAAGGTGTTTTATTCAACATTAAACATCTTCCATTTACAACATTTCCAATCTAGTGTTTTTTTTAATTGTTTCTTTTATATAAAAGTAATTTTAACTTTAAGACCACTGAATTTATTGAACCCATATATTTGTTAACTTTAAAAAATGGCATCGGCAATTTAATATTGCAACATATTTACTTTTATTATGTGTATAACAATTACTACAAATATTAAAAAAATCTAATTTATATTTTTTTACCTTTTCTTTTCCACAAGCGATGAACATTAAAAATATCACAAACCAAACCTCCCAAAATTTGAAGAGTGAATCTTCAAGATAATTAAACAATGGGATAAAATCCAAAAGGGTTCTGAACTACTATCACTTACCTAATTGCGGTCCGAACTATCACAATATCCAAAAAGGGCACGATAAAAAAAATTGAACTGATTTTGAAATTAAAATTTATTATTACATTCCTAAACTAATAATATTATAAGACTTAGATTTGTGTGTGAAAATTATGCGTTTGATTATCAAAATAAATAATATTATTTTGCACAATAAAGAAAATGACATATTTTCATAATCAGTCATCCATAATTCTCAACAAATTTAATAAGATCAATTATATTTAACAAGTCAAACCAACTGATCTTAAGTATCATCCAAAATCAGTCCAATTTTTTTCATCGCACTTTTTTTTAGAAATTGTGATAGTTCGGATCATAATTGGGTTTGCCGTAATAGTTCAGAGACCCCTTTAAATTTTTTCCCTTCAAACAATCACTCAAGTCATACCTCCACATGGCTAGCTAACTAATGCAACCAAATTTTTGTTTTTAGGGTATTTATGCTGCGACATATTGAAAGTGAATTTGTATTATGGCACATGAGATTTATGGCATGCTATCCCACCATTTTTAGAAAGCTCATTTTTGTAAGTCTTTTATCCAAACGAATAAAATATCTTATAACTTTATATCTGATACTCACATTTCATATTATACTTTTTATACATTTTAGTACTAAATTAATTATCAATTTTTAAAATATCTAAATATTTGATAGATTTAAAATTAGTCATTTATATTACTTAATATAACAAATTACATAATAGACTGTATTTATTAAAAAATATAAAAAGCCCAGTTTAGCCCCTGTAATAAAATCCTAGTACGCATACATATGGCATTTATCTATATATATATATATTAAAGTAAAAGCGGAGCGTTACAAATTCTCCATGTAATAAAAATCTTACGTGTCAAGGGTTAATAATTTAGAATTGTTTATATTTGACAATACAATTAAGATTTTTGAATTCTTAAGATAAAAAAATTACAAAAATTATAAGATAAAACATGTCTAAGATTACTTTAAAAATATTTGAAAATAACATGATGAATCAAAATAAAATTCTATAATTTTTTTATAAGAATAATGCACTGACTCTGAAATACTTGTGGCAATAAATATTTTCTTTGATATCAACGCTACCCAGTTAAAATTAATTAGATTAACTTAAAAATTTATGGCACTCAACTTCCATAATTTAATTCTTTCTATTTTTCATACACGAAAGTAGGATAAATCATGTCCAGTTAATGAGAAGATGTATTCCGTGCTTATCATTTTCAAAAATTAAAATTAAATATTTTCGAAATTCCATTTTGTCAAAATTTTCAATATATTTGACAAAACAAATTTAATATTTGAACATAACACAAACAACTTAGGGCAGCGTTTTTTCAAAAATTCTAGAAAATCACTTTCTGTGAGAAAGTTATATCACTTTAAAATTGTTATATAATTTATTAATGAAAAATGAGCTCAAACAAAGTGAATATATTTTTAAAAATCTTAAATGTTGATGCTTAATATTTTAATTTTTCTGGAAACTGGAACCACAATTATTTAATTTTTCTTTTCAAAATGTAAATAAAAACTATCAATCAAAACAAATAAATAAATAAAATTGAACTAATAAAATGTTGTATTCTAGCTAATTATGGGGTATTTTTTTCATTCTCAAATTAAACTTTCTACATGATCCGTAAAGCTTAATTCTCAACCACTCAGTTATTTTTTGTTTACTCAGTTTTATAAGAATTATTGTTGTTTCATCATCAAAATTAAAAAATATTTTAATCACTATTTAGGTTTATAATTTAGAATTATTTATATTTCAAAATATAATTAAGGTTTTTGAATTCTTAAGCTAAAAAATTACAGAAATTATAAGATAAAACATGTCTAAGACTACTTTAAAAATATTTGAAAATGACATGATGAATCAAAATAAAATTCTATAATTTTATAAAAATAATGCAATGACGCTGAAATATTTGTGGGCAATAAATACTTTCTTTGATATCAACGTACCGAATTAAAATTAATTAGATTGACTTACAAATTTATGGCACTCAACTTCTATAATTTAATTTTTTCTATTTTTCATACACAAAAGTAGGATAAATCGTGTCCGGTTAATATGATGATATATTCTGTGCTTATCATTTCCAAAAATTAAAATTAATTTTTTTTGAAAGCCCAATTTGTCAAAATTTTCAATATATTTGACAAAAAAAATCTAATATTTGAACATACAATAAACAATTTAGGGTACTGGTTTTTTTAAAAAAGTTTTAGAAAATCAGTTTTTGTGAGAAAGTTATATCACTTTAAAATTGTTATATAATTTATTAAAAAAAATTAACCCAAACAAAGTGAATATTTTTTTAAAAAATATAATGGGATCACTAATGCATTGCAAAGTGAGATCAAGTTATTTTTTATTTAATATTAATAGATACTATCATCAGTATCTCTAATTTATATTATTTCACCCTCTAAATTAAAATAATTAGTATCAAATTCCACCAACCATAGATTAGATAAATCAAACTTGCTGAAGATATTATAGCATCCAAATACAACATCAATTAATTTATTGTATATTAATAATTATTTCATTACCAAAAATAAATTATGAATTAAAGAAGGTAGTCTACATGCTCTTTATTTTAACCTTTGACTTTTTAATTCTTTATTTTGAATTTTTACTTTTTGTTCTCCTATTATTTTTTTATTTCAACAAATCATTATGAAGTTTAGTATTTTCTTCAAAAGATAATTCGTTATGTTCGCCTCGAGTTCCACACTTCAATTGAGTCTATCTATAATTTGTCCCTGACTTGATCTTAGTTCAATTCATCCGAATCAAAAACAATTATTTATCTTACATTTTATTTAGCTATATGGTATTTGGATTCTCCAAGGTTTAAAAATCAATAACGCTAAATAAAGTGATTTCACTTGTAATGTACATAGTTTATTTATTTTAGAGAAAAAATATGTCCAAATATACATATAAACAACATATAAAATGTATAATTATAAATAGATTGATTTCACGCGTAAAGTACATCAAAGTAACAAAGTACGCCAATAAAATATAAATAAGCCTTCATCCACACAAATACATGAAACCATCCAATATATCAACTTTTTTTTTTATCAAATTTAATAATATTAGTTTTTTTTTTTTGCTTAATTTTTTTTTTAAAATTTATTTATTTCTTTTATTGAAAGGGGTCCAAAGGACCTAGGGCTCTAGGAGCCTACAAAGATCGACAGAAGGAAAGGCATGCTCGATGAGCCTACAAGGATTGAAAGTCTGCGGCGCAAAGCCTAAAGACGAAGCTCGAGGAGCCCCAGGAAGCACCCGAAGATTCCACTAATCTGAAGGTAAAGGCGAGGTCCTCCGCCCCTTCCTAGCAACTATATTGGTTTTGACTTTGGCTTTGTTCTTCATAGACCGCCTCAATTCTCTTATTGGGTAGTCATCTTCCCATATTTATTCATCCTCACTTTCGATAAAAAAGGAATAGGGCTTGGCTTTAACTTTTTTCTTCTTCTTATGTTTTGGAACTACCGGGTTAGGATCCTTCTCCTCACCCTGGTTCGCAGAAGCTCGGTCTGGTTCTGTAGAATCCCGGACTCCTATGCTCAGCAAAATTGGCGAGCCCACCCTAACTAGCTCGGAAGGGCGATAATCCCCTTTGCACGGAGCGTTCAACCGACTGGTTGGATCAATCGTCTCTTGGACTCTTTCGGGAGGCGATGGCTCTCTATCTGAATCAGGCAGGCTTTGATCACCTTCTTGCGCCTTACTGTGCGAGGCCTCTAGGGCGTTACTAACCTGCACCGCAGGCTTAAGTTGCTCCTCGGAGGGGGTTGCCGTCTCAGGCTGGGCCAACGCCGGCTTACTCTTTAGTCTCACAGCTGCCTAGGGGGGCTAATGGTTCCTCTTCGTTTTTTGTAAGGACTACGAAAGGGTTGTTAGTGAAAACCTCCCCAGCCGCTGGGTTGGGGGCCTTTGGCGGATTCGGGGGCCGTGGGGCTGCAGCCGCCGCGGTCGCTTGCAACTCCTCCTCGTCATCTTGCTCCACGCAGAGCGCACGGAACAATCTAGCCCTTAGGTTGTCCCGCTCCCTGCGGATTTGAGAACGCCTGGTCAGAGAAGGGCGGGGTCTGGGGCGCCTAGAGAAGTAGGTTTGTCCGGGTGCGCAAGGGCCTTTGTGGGGTGGGGGGGGAGGCCGCGGGGCTGAAGTGTCGGCGGGGCCGGGGGCCTTGGCTTTGCGGCATTCCGCTAAGTTGTGGCCTTGGAGCATGCACTTTGAGCAATAGGCGAGCCGGCCCTCGTAGGAGACTTCGCAGGCTTGCCCCTCGCCGGAAGTGCATCCGATGAAAACCTCTCGAATGAGTGGCTTTTTGAGGTCGACTTCCACCAAAATTCTAGCATAAGCTGGGCAAGTTTTGTTGAGAGTCCGGGGGTCGACCATAAGGTAAGTTCCAAACTCTTCTCCGATTGGGCGCAAGAAGCCTTCGTTGAAGAATAGGGGGCTTAGACCTGGGATCCGGGCCCACGCGACCGTGCAGCTCGATTCTTGCTTAAGGTCAAATTGCGGGGACCAACAGAATAGGCGGAAGAGGAAGCGGCCGACTTGATGCACCGGACATGCCATGGCCGCGACCAAGTCTTCGTGGGAACCCAAGTCAATGAACTCATGGCGAGGGTCCAGGCTCCCCGAGGTGAAATCTTCCTTAAGCTTCCAATTGGACCTAATGAAGGCGCGGATGTCCTCGGACTTAGGCTTTTCGGCAGAGAATTTGGCGATGACCGCAAACTGGAGGTGCTAGGCGCCTAGGCTGAGCTCTCTTGGGGTAAATAAGATGGCGGGCTTGCCATCAAGGGCCGCCTTGTTGCGCTTAGGGATGTTAAGGGCGGGGTACCTTGGGCGGGCACCAGCACCCGCGACCTCCGCGAAGGAGCGCAAGGCGCCTGAGCGGGGCTGGAGCTGGGGCCATTTGGGAGGTGGAGGGGCATGGGGTTGAGGAGGGGCGGCAGCTGGGGGAGGAAGGTTGGGTGTGAGGGGAGGCGGGTGTCCAGGAGCTGGAGGTGCTGCCTGGTTTACTTGGGAAGGCGCGGTGGCGACCAGTGGGGCCGGACTGGGCGGATTGGGGGTAGAGGAGGTCTGCAGGGTGGGTGTGGGGTTTAGCAGGGCGGCGGCAGCGGGGGTTGTGGGGATGGTGGGGGGGATAGCTTGGGGAGGTGCGCGGGCGGCAGAGGGGGGGCCAACTGCTACGGTGGGGGGTTGGAGCGTGGCTGGGAGGGCAGGGGGGTCGGACGGCAATGGGGCTGACCAGATCTGGATCGCGGGAGCGGGCGGGACTGCCCCAGCCGTGAGTTGGGTTGCCGCGGGGAGGACCGGAGCGGTGGAAGGCGAGGTTAGCAGGGCGGCAACGACCGCGGGAGAGGCTCCAGGGGCTGGGGCCATGGCCTGCGCCGGCCAATTCAGCAGGCGGCTAGATGCTAGCCGTTGGACGATGGCACATGGACCGGGACGGCAGAGGGCGGCAGGGGGTGGGAAAGGATTAGATCGTGGATTCTTAAATTTTTGCTTGCTTAATTAGATTAATGATCTGAGCGCCCAGGGTTTCTAACAGTTCCGTAAGCGTGGCGTTTCCATCTAAAAAATATTTGAATTAATTCAGCAAGAAAATTATTGAATACTCATATTCTCTTGGTTTTAATAGAAAATATATTACAACTTCTCTAATTATTTATATTTTTATTAAATAAATATTTTTTTATTTCTTAATATCTAAATATCTTAAACTTTTATATACAATTGAATTTCAGCAAATCAAAAAAATACTAATTAAGGAGATGTATGAAGTGTTTGATCTATGAATTGTTGATATAAAAATTACATTCTCTAAATATTAGTGCGCGATCATCAAAATTGTGTTTTGTGAGATGTAGTGAGAAAAAATTAGTGCTAATATGTATAAAAGTTAACAGAGACTTTATTGAGAGAAAAAATTCAAGAACACAAGGTAAATGTATAATTTTACCATCCCCATTCATGGGATTTCAATTATACATGTTATAAAATTTTCAAGAAGCTAATGACAATATGCAAAATAGCCGGGTTGTTATGTATTATTTATAACATGTATGTATAATTCTATAGGTGCAAAGATTTAGAAAAAAATACTCGACTAAATTGAGAAATATATGAGATATATCATTATTTTATTAAGGGAAAAAACCCAAAAGGGGCCCTGAACTACCACCGTTTACCCAATTGCGGTCAGAACTACCATGATTTCCAAAAAGGGTGCAATGAAAAAAAAATTGAACTGATTTTTTGAATTAAAATTTACTATTACAATACAAACCTAATATTATTATAAGACTTAAATTTGTGTGCGAAAATTACGTCATTTGGTTATCAAAAGACGTCGTTTTCTTTATGTGCGCAAAATGATATAATTTATTTTGATAACCAAACGATGTAATTTTTGCACACAAATCTAAGTCTTGTAATAATATTAGGTTAGGAATGTAATGGTAAATTTTATTTTAGAAAATCAGTTTAATTTTTTTTAATCGCACCCTTTTTGGAAATCGTGGTAGTTCTGACCGCAATTGGATAAGTTGTGATAGTTCAGGGCCCCTTTTGGGGTTTATCCTTTTTATTAAATATAAATTACAACGCACACACCCACAATTAGAGAATTCAAACTCTGTTCGTGAGTATGATCATGATTCACCTTTCACCCTATTTACCGCCAAATGACTAAAATATATCATTTAAAATGAGGTAAAACTGGAGTGGTGGTTTTGTGACCAGACTTTGCATTAGCGCTTTTCTCCACAGTAGGTTTCAGGGCCTAGATAGCCCCTAGTGTTGGCCACGGTGACAATGAGTGGTGGTGGGCTACTTTCTTACCAATGAAAATCTCAGGATTTCTCTGGAGGTTATTCAGTAATGGTGTAGCGGTGGATTCATCTATCGAAAGCAAGGGAGTGCATCTTGCTTCACGCTGTAGGTGCTGTCTGGAAGGCGGTGTGGAGACAATCGATCACCTCCTCGTTCAAGGTGAGCTAGCTCAAGACCTTTTGTCTTTACTGGGTCGGTTGCTAGACAAGCCTCGAGTAGAGTCGTTGTACCAGCTCAGGTTGGCGTGGATTGGGAGGAGTCGAGCTCAGTCCCAACTAGATTTTGTGGTGTGATTGTGGTGGGCTGCGGACTTTGGGAGCTGTGGTGTGAAAGGAATCACAGAATCCATGGAGCTGGTGGCCATGCAAGTGACGTTATCCGCAAAGTACAGAATTGGTGCTTTTCTCTTATGGTTTTGTGTAAACCTTCTAGGCTGCCTTCCAGAAGATAAGAGCTGTCTTTGCTTGGCCTGCGAATTCCAGTTGTCTAGCTGACTTAATCTCGTACTCGCTGGATTTCTTAGGATTCCGGAGAAGGCTATACACTTAAAGGTTGATGGCTCAGTTTTAGCAGCAGGCAGTTCTAGAAGGGATTGGTAAGGGACAACTGGGGGGCTCCGAAGGTTCTTTTTTTAATTGTGTCTGATCCGGGGACTTCAAATACTCTGGCTGAATTTAAATTAGCTTTGTATGGAATCCAAGTAGCTAAATGTTGAGCATATTAAGTGGTATTATCCCACATCGCCCAGTGAAAGCTCTTAAGCGATCCTTATATAAAGTTGGGCTCCCCCACTCATTGCCAATTGGTTTTGAGTGTGGATCCAACATTTCTACATGGTATCAGAGCGGGTTTTGGCCGCACTCTTAGAACATGCCCGTGACGGTTAACTAGGTCCGCACGAGGTCCCACTTGTCGAGGTCAACAAAGGTCTCGCAAGTGAGGGGGAGTGTTGAGCATATTAAGTGGTATTATCCCACATCGCCCAGTGGAAGCTCTTAAGCGATCCTTATATATGGTTGGGCTCCCCCACTCACTGCCAATTGGTTTTGAGTGTGGATCCAACATTTCTACATGGTATTGGTTTTGAGTGTGGATCCAACATTTCTACATGGTATCAGAGCAGGTTTTGGCCGCACTCTTAGAACATGCCTGTGACGGTTAACTAGGTCCGCACGAGGTCCCATTTGTCGAGGTTAACAAAGGTCCTCGCAAGTGAGGGGGAGTGTTGAGCATAGTGGTATTATCCCACATCGCCCAGTGAAGGCTCAAGATTGATCCTTATATATAGTTGGGCTCCCCCACTCATTGCCAATTGGTTTTAAGTGTGGATCCAACAATTCTACATGATATCAGAGCGGGTTTTGGCCGCACTCTTATAACATGCCCGTGACGGTTAACTAGGTCCGCACGAGGTCCCACTTGTCGAGGTTAACGAAGGTACTCGCAAGTGAGGGGGAGTGTTGAGCATGGTGGTATTATCCCACATCGCCCAGTGGAAGCTCTTAAGCGATCCTTATATAAAGTTGGGCTCCCCCACTCATTGCCAATTGATTTTGAGTGTGGATCCAACATTTCTACACTAAAGAAAAGGGTCTGATATTTTGGAGGTTCAAACGGATTCAAAGGTTCTCGCAGACGCAGTGCCAGGGAAGGGTGAGTGTACATGGGCATGTTCCTATGTACAAAGGGACATCAGGGCAGAGCTGGATGGGACAAGGGTGCATCATGTTTTTCGTGAAGCAAACAAGATAGCTGATGCCTTAGCTTGGGATGCCTGCTTCAATGGCTCGAAGTGTACGTCGGAGGTTTCAGTTTTCAGCTCGGAAGTCCAGGGTCTTATTAGGTTGGATGCTCATCGCACAGCATCGAGTCGCATCGCATAGAGACACATTTTGTATTCAAACTTCTTTTTTATAATGAAATTCTTCTTAAAAAAATGGAGCAAACAACTCTCTTAAATCTCTGATGAATCTTATAAAGAGATTCTGCTAAGCTTCTGGACAGATAATTAATTAAGAGAAGAGCAATTTCTTCACAGCCAAAAAAATCTCCTTTGATGCATATTAGAAGATTGCAAAATATTTCGAAGTACCAAAAAGGTATATTTCTTTCCAAGTATCTTGGTGTCCCTTTGTTTAATTGGAAAATTAAAGCAGAATTCTTCTTTAATTATCTATTGGAGAAGATTCAAAAGAAAATCTTTGGTTGGAGAACCAAGCTACTATCCTAGTTAGGTAAACTTATTATCATTTCTTCAGTTCTTCATTCCATCCCTATACATGTTTTCTCAGTGTTACTATTGCCTCAAAAAATTATGAAGAGGTTGCAAAAAATTATTAGAAATTTCTTACGAGACTGTGGAGACCAAAAAAGATATCACTCGGTGGCATGGGAAAAAATCAAGAAGTCTATCAGCAATGGAGGTTTAAACTTGGAGCTATCTTAAGGGTAAGTAACTATGGTCTTCCTTTATAAATATGAAGTATAAGATTAACTCTACATCCTACTCAGACTAAAAAATTTGGAAAGAAATTGCTCCCATCATTCAAGAAGTTCAACATCACAATTTCTGGCAAATTGGAAAAGGAAAAGTCTTTTTTGAGCAACAATTACATTGATCAACCTTTGAATAGATTAGAAACATTTGATGAAATTTGGAACAACAATACTTTTAAACATTTATATCTTAGCTCTCATCCTGCACAAGTCAGACATTATGCAGAATCCATTTCTCTCAGTCAAGAAGAGATCAAACTAAGATGGATGGGATCCAGTGATGGTAGTTTCTCCTCTTCAAGCTTCAACGATAAAATCTTCCCTGCTACCGCAGGTCCTAGCTAGGGATTGGTGTGGAATAAGTACTGTCAAAATTGGATCCCAACAAGATTCGATGCAGCTGTTTTGTTTGAAAATACTTCGACAATGCTATCCTAGGGGAGGTTCTGATTTAAAAAGCTCATATCCAACTTGCCTCTAAATGTGTTTATTGCAATAGAAATCAACTAGAAATTATTAATCATCTATTTATTTTCAGTGACACAACAAAGTAATTATGGGACTATCTGAGCAAAATATTTCATATCAAAAGGAGCTACAACTCTTTCTATGATGCAGCTCAAATCTGGATTAGGAACTCATCAACCTCATCTCAATTCGGTTGTTTGAAGATCTTAACCTTTGTCATCACAATTTGAAAAATATAAAAATGGAGAAACCAATACAGATTAGAAGAAGTTGTTGACAACAAAATCATTCTTCCAACAATTATTTCTAATCTTCAATCTCCTCAGGACTAGTCAAACCTACATAGGGAGAAACCTGGAATGAGTCATTTAACTTTCAATGCTTACACATTCCTCTCATGGATCAAAAAATTAAAAAAGTAAAGTGTGTTACCAGGTCATCTTTTTCAATAGATATCTCATTAAATGTCCATGGAGAGGTATCAGATAACAGAAGTTTTGGATGAGCAGTTATTAGAAACAAAGAAGGCATCTTTATAAAGGATTCGGCTTCAAAGCATCTAGTTGTCTCGACAAAAATCAAACTGGTTTTGCAGCACTGAATACAAGTCTCAAGATTGCTGGTCTCCACAATATCCAGATCAATGCCATGCAAAGTGATTTGAGCATTTATAAATAATGAGATACATTTAATGAATATAGGTCCATTTTATATGTGTTAGGTTTATGATTCCTTATAACTTTCTAGCGGAGTGATAGAAGTATGGTTTATTATAATGCTCCTTATATAGAGTCATTCTTAGGTGGACCGTGTCCACCGCGTGGTGGCGGTGGACACGGTCAATGAGAATGTGTCACGTGGCACCTTGAAAAGTCAAAAAAAATGTCCAACTAATAATAAATCGCCATGTATAATTTTGACTTTTCAACGTGTCACGTGGTACCTCCTGATTGGCCGTGTCTACCGCCACGTGGTGGACACGGTTCACCTAAGTCTGACTCCCTTATATATTGCATAAGCTGAATTAGAGTCCTGGAAAGGAAAGAAGAGGACATCTGCTTGCTGCTAATAGAATATGTTGGTTAAGGATGGAAATTTGAGTTACATGTTGAATTTAAGTTAAGTTGTCAATCTGTGTTAATTTGTAATAAATTGGTTCATCTCAAATTCAATTCAACCCAATTCATATTCAAAATTTTCAATTTGCATGGGTCAACCCTTTACTTTCATTAGTAAAGAAATTTTGTAAATCAATGTCTAAAAATATAAGAATATAAAAAAAAAACTTTTATATAGAAAATTAAAAAAATAAAAATAATTTTCTTCTATATATATTTTTATTTTTTATATATGGGTAATTTGGGTTGTGTTATACAATTTGAATCAACCCGAGTTTAATTTGTTCAACCAAACACCAACCCAACCCAAAACTTGTAATTCAAACTCAAACCAAATAAATTAATTCAGCTCTAATTTAGTTTAATTAAATTTATTTGAGTTAGATTTTATGTTAATTCAAATTCCTTACGTTCTTAATGTCGGTTGAGATGGGTTTCTGGATGCATTTCGAGTTTATAGTGGCAACAAATATGTCTTACAGTCTCAGACTTTATGTACCTTGAAACTATTTGCGTGCTAATATGGTATCACATTTATATCCTCAACGTGAAATGTTTGAACTCCGAACGCGATAGCGGGAGAATCGCTAAATTAAGATCGTGACTGTAGAGCAGAATCGGAGAAACATATCAAATGATGTTGGTAGGGGCATCAGAATCCACCAAAATTGAACCATCTTTTTTTTTCAATATTTTATTGTATTGATAATGGTCCAAATGACCTATAGGGCTCCAAGAGCCTACAAGAGGTGGCACGAGGCCTAGGAGTTTGGCTCGAAAGCCTACGGGGTGGCACTAGACCTATAGGTTTGGCGCGAGAGCCTACAAGGGGGCACGAGGCCTATTGGGTGGATCAAAGATCCTGCATATTTGATGCCTCTAAGAGCCTACTACATTGCTGCTTGGTTGGGCCGGGCCGGACGTTGGACCTGCTGGGCTGTAAGCAGTGAGGCGACTCAGCGGACTATGTGGAAGCTGCAGATGGAGCGCGTGACACGGGCGCACGCTTGAGGGGGGAACCGAGGCGATGGGCGCGGCGCTCGAGGGGGGCCAGTCGACGAGGTGAATGGGCGCGGCGCTCGAGGGGGCCAGTCGAGGCAGCCGAGGCAGAAGGGTGGGGCTCGAGGCTCGGTGCAGAGCACGAGCCGCGAGCAGAGGGGGTGGGGTGTCGGATCCTCGGGGAGGGCCTCATGCGTCCGATCTACAGCCATCGGGGACGAGAGGCTGCCAACGAACCCAGAGCCGTGGCCTCGACCGCCAGATCTAGCATCGGCGCGGCTAGATCTGGGGCGAGGAGAGAGCGAGGTCGGGGCCAGATCCGACATCTGACGCGGCTGGATAGGGGAGACGAAGACGGTTCGACCCGATGCCTAATTCGCATCGGAGGATCTCCTCGACGGGAGTTGGAGACGGCCTACTGGGGTCCGGAAGGGGAGGTGGAGGCTGTAGGCCAGAAGAGGTGCGGCCGTGAGGTCTAACCGAGGGTGGCCTTAGGCCAATGATGCGGTGGGGGGTGTTGGGAGAGGGGTAGGGATGACAATTCAACCGAACCGAACCGTAACCGAACCGTCCCCGCCCCGGTCAACATGGATAATAACCGAGTTGACCACGCCCACGGTTAAAACCGTAACCGAACCGAAAAAAATTGGACGGGTATTTGCCATATTCGCCCCGACCCGACCCGACTTTAATTAACCACCCATAATAGTATTTAAATAAAATAATACATATAGTATTGAAAAAATTATTTAATTAATACATTTAATTCTATAATACATATTTCTCAAGTAATTATTGAAAAAATTTAAATAAAATGCTCAATTTGTAATCATAATATAGTATTGTGATTCATTAAGTTAGCTTTATTGGATTATGCTTATTATATTTTGCTAGGACTAGAAAAAAAATTTTGATCTCAAGCTGTGCGGCGTGTTTTCTTTATTTATGTCAACGAATGAAGCGAATTATCTTAGTGAAACCATAGACAAAATCAAAACATTCATGTCTGAAGCTACACAACGAGTTTTATTTCATTTGTCACTTGCTGAAGCG
The DNA here is from genome assembly GCA_002312845.1 of Kalanchoe fedtschenkoi. Taxonomy (NCBI): domain Eukaryota; kingdom Viridiplantae; phylum Streptophyta; class Magnoliopsida; order Saxifragales; family Crassulaceae; genus Kalanchoe; species Kalanchoe fedtschenkoi. Next base: position 1,252,693 of record NQLW01000008.1, read on the forward strand.
ACGAAATAGCTATTATTTTTTTATCATCGAGTGAAAGCTTGGCTGAAGCGGCCGATTGTCAAGTATGACTTTTATGTCATTAGTCTTTATTTCTATTATCCAAACCATTGACGACACAATTTGCAGAAAGCACAACCTTAGGCAAAGTGTAGTTTGTCGTCTCTCATCCATACCAAATATAAGATTTTTTTTATATTTTGTCTACAATTTGTGTCTTTACAAAGACTTCTATATTTTGTAATGTGTTTTACATTCTGTTCATTTTTATGAAGGTCGTGACAAGTGATGAGGATGATATAACTTCACTAATGAGGGATTCACTCTCTATTTTTTCAGACAGTGCAGTAAAGACCATTGTTTGGAACTATTTTGAGACGGTTCCAGTTCTTGATTTAAAGAAAGCAAGATGTGTATACTGTAAATGCCTTCTTAGAGTAGATTTGATGGATGAGACGTCACATCTACATGCTCATGTGAAATCATCCTTGAAAAAGAAAAATCAAGTTGTAAGACAATTCTTTTTTAATGTGAATAATAAGAATAAAGTAAAATCTCAAGCTTTTGATCAGCAAAGGTTTATGAAGAAATTAGTTTCAATGATCATAGTTCATGAAAATCCTCTTTCAATTGTCGACCATGTTGGGTTTAAGAACTACTCATTTTCTCTTCGGTCTTAAATAAGATGAAACAATGGATTAGGTATCTATTAAGATGCAGTACGTGTCACTTGTTAATAATATCGCACTACTCCTGATTTTAAGTAAGATGTGACGCCCTTCGATAATTTGTTTTTCACCAAGTTGGGGATAAGAAGCTTGTTACGCACTATTAGCTGGTTGGCTGATCAGGACGAGCAAATTATTAATAACAACATATTGTACTAGGATATTAATTAGTATCATTGTTTTTTTAGAGATATAAAACTTAATTTAGGTATTTCCAACGCTTGTAATAAAGAAAAACTATGCGAGCTATAAGACTATTCTTCTCATCCGTTGCCAATTGCAATGCTTTTAGTTTTTCATATGAGAGATCGACTGTTGGTTAAATGGTTAACCATGGTTAAACCAAAACCCGATGGGGATGGGGATGGTTTTGATTTTTCCATACCCGAGCGGTTATGGTGCGGGTATGGTTTTGATATGTTTCGAGACGGATAGGGTATGGTAATACCACTAACTGCCCCGAACCGCACCATTGCCATCCCTAGAGAGGGGTGGTGGATTGTTGGCTGGCGGGTTATGGGTAGTAGTGGCCGTGAGGCCTAGGCTCACCGCTAGATCTTCACCAGACTTGCCGGGTGGGAGAAGCACCTGGACGCGAGCTGGCCTAGTTGCCATGGCCGGGGATTCAGGCCTCCATGGCCGCGTTGGCCAGACGGCGAGTGCCCTCTCACTCGGAAGATGCAGCAAGGGTCAGAGCGGCGAGGAGAGGAGAAGGCCGTTGGGCCTGAAAGGGCGGCCGTGAGGCCTTGCGGGGGCTGACGGGTGCGCATGTTGGTGTGGCGGGGCAGTGGGTGTGCGAGGAGGAGGGCCTGCCCCGACCCCCCTCCTCCACCTCCGGTGAATTTTTAGAAAGAAGTAGGAGTGTTTGAGTTTTTAGGACTGGTGTATCAAAATTGAACCATCTTGCTGCAGTGGAACGAGCAAGAGTAACGCTAAGAGCTCGACCGATCATCAGGAAGCAACGAGTGTTTGAATAGATTTTTAGAGAAAATATTGGGATAGAGATGAAAGAGATACGATTATGTGAGATGGTGTTGAGAAATATTGAAGATATAATTAATAAAAAATATTCGTACAACGTTTAAGGGAAGTTACAAATAGAATGAAAATTTTAAAATAAAATTAAGGTTATTTTGTATCATTAAGGTTATTACTAAATAAAAGTTCAATCTCCTAAAGTTTAATGTGCTAAACTTCAACATATTAAACTTAACTTCCAAAGTTTTTTTAAAAATTTATCTTTCCCTTGTTGAGTTTTGAGCTTCAAAATTCTATATGGCACACTATCAATAACTATACCAATTAGTGTTCTTTTTCATTACTCAAAATGTAACTAAAACAACTTTGTAATTATTATTTTCATTTATACATTATCATTGTTAATATACTTTAGATTTTTCGAAAAGAAAATATTCTAACTAATAGATTTGATTTGGGAAAAAGAAAATTAAGTGCATAATTATCAAACTAAATTTTCAAAAAAAAAGATAAAACATAATATTCATAATATTAAATTCATAAGAGATTATTTTAAGTGTTAAAAACTCATTTTATCTACCTCCTTATATAGTAAAGTTTTTATTAACGCTAACAACCTTTAAAAGTAAAATAATTATTTACTTGAGATAATTTATGCATTATTTTTTCATTCTTTGTATTTGTCTGTTGAAACGGGAGCCTGCTACTTCTTTAACCTGGGACAGGGAATGTGGAAATTTCAGCAACTCAACTGGTAAAGCCAAGAAGATTCAGATTCCGGATGGAAAATGGTGCTCAACTTTCTCACTCAATTTTGAATTTTGTACATGACATCTTGCTTTAATCAGCACGACTCATGACTAACTGCGTTCCTCAAAAACCACATTTCCCATAAAGCTGCAAGATAGCTGCTGATTTTAAGAAAACCATCCACAGTCTTTGTATTTGATTATGAATTCCATACATGAAAGAACTCTTGAATGGAGTTGTGTAAGGACCATCGTTGAGCTGTCCTATGCAAATAAATTTATAATACGTTCGCTCATTAGCTATTAGTAATTTTAGGGTCGATCCACAGAGACTGAGTTCCTGACACGTTAGTAACTTGATAATTTGACAAATAAAAAAACTCAAAGTTATGGGGGATTATAATTGTAATAGTGACTATGGTCGCTTCAACCTGCGCACTAAGTATAAAGATCAGTAGGACAAACATGTAGTTCAGGTGACTTGACTTGTGAGATTATTGATCATCGATACAAAAAATTAAATTCTATTCATGCACTGAATTCAACAAAATATACATTCCATACTTTTAGAGTATAAATAGTTGCTCATATTCCACATTCATCATACTCTTAAACCAATAATATGGATTTTATATGTCTAACATGTTGTATTAGATTGTCAGCCTAGCAACAAAACAAACACAGTTGTGCTACTGTGATAGGAAATTCAGACAAAGTTATGTTGTTTTCGCAGAATTTAGGATATGTTACTA
>NQLW01000008.1:1260303-1297737 GCA_002312845.1 Kalanchoe fedtschenkoi
TTTGCCGACCTCTGACAATGGCTGAATTGATAAAAATATTCGTATTCTGGCCCTTGTGCCTATCAAGTGTACTGTAACTATCAAATGTTTAACTGTTTATCAAATCAGCCTCATGTCAAGAATTTTTCTCTCTTTCAGCCTTTAGATTAATCATGTTATCAGAAGTTCATGCTAATTTAACAACTCTGGATGACTGACCTATGAAAGGAAGGTGTACAGATTTAGAAACATCACATCATGTATATTACATGCTGCATTGGATTGGTTGTCTGTTCATTATTTCCTCGGAATTGGTTTATGCATTTACTTTTTATGATCTTGTAGGTTCTCAATGGTTTGCTTAGCAGAGATAATCAAAAAGAAGCTATCTCTATTCCAATTGGCATCATACCCGCCGGCTCCGATAATTCATTGGTATGGACTGTTCTTGGGGTCAGGGATCCTATTTCTGCTGCTATTGCTATTGTGAAGGTAACCTTTTGTGCTCACGATGTTAACTAATGCAATGCACCTGAACCTGTCCTCAAATAGTCTGGTGATATGACTAGCTATGTGTTCTGTCTATTGTTCTATTGTCCCAGTATTTTACCTTTGAGTCTTTAAAATAAGCTTTTTTTGGCGAGTTTTTGGCTCCTAGTTGTAGAATTCAATACTCTGATGCCCTTTGTAGTGCTTTGGCTTTTCAGAAGCTGTATTATGTGACTCCAGGTTCGCTTAACAATGAATATTCTATGATACCTTACATTGACAATATCATTCTCTTGTTGTAATCAGCTACTGAGTTTGTTTAGAACTGCTGGGATTTGGAAAATCAGTCTGGAGTAAACAATAAACTCAGAACCAACTGATTTAATGAAGATATATAAACTAAACTGACTGGCAAAGAATATGACAGATATTTTGTTGCCTTGAGTTTCAGGGTGGACTGACGGCCACTGATGTCTTAGCTGTTGAATGGATACAAACGGGGGCCATCCACTATGGGATGACTGTTGCTTACTATGGCTTTGTAAGTGATGGTAAGTTTCAGTTTGATTTTATATTTCTTTACGGAAATTGAGGACCAAATGTTGTGCTGGCGATGAATATTGCTGCTTTCATGCTTAAAATGACCAAACAAATGTGACTTGTAGTTTTTGAAGCTGAGGTGTGTTGCTGCTGATGAGATGGCTTGTGCTAATTTTCCTGAAAACTACATTTAATCTTGCCTTTAACTTTATGAATTAAGTTATTAAGGAGGCATATTGTTATATAGTCTACTAGAGATATTGTCTGTCTACTAAACCAATATCTTTGATGATCGTTTTGTTCCGTAAGTCTTTCGGTCTAAGCCTAAATCTGAAGCTCACTTATAAAAAGATTGTGGTGAAATTTATGGCTTCCAAGTTCCAACTCCTCTCTCCGTCTTTTTTTCCATGAAAGAGGATTTAGTTTTCATTTTTTTTGCTTCCATCTTCACTTCCCACTGATTGGTGTTTCATTTACTTCACTTTCACTTGAAGACATGTATTTAAGGTGCATGCAGTAGAAAAGCAAAATTGTCTTGGAATCCCATTATTGATGATGTATATATGTCACAAATGTGGTAGCATGAGGGCAAAAGCATCTTGATTCGATAGTTGGTGATGTATCTATGTCTTAATTCTGGTAATATGAGGATTAGATGGACAGGCTTTTGGCTTATTCTGAATGCTCACTTCTTGTTCCATCATATAAGCTCAAAATCTTTTTAGTATATGGTTTATGGTACAGTATGATGTTACAAACTGCCTCATGCCAAATCAGGCTTTATTAATCCTATGAGAATGATGAGGATAATGTAACTGTTAAGACCCTAAACTACCTACTCTATATCGAGGAGACATCAAACTACTTGAACAAATCGACGTGGACTTAGTGTCCTGACCAAGCCCAAGTACATATTCACGTTCTTCCTTTCGGTAGGGGAGGATTAGGACAGTTCTATTGATTGCAGCTTTCTCCAGACCTCTAGGAAAAGCATGAAAAAAAGGCTCGATTGGCACGATCCCTCCGTCACCCCAGAATGAAAGGGGTGATCTCGTAGTTCTTGGTCTGTGAAGATGCGTTGTTAGGTGCTCCATTGTCTTTTCCCATTGAGGCCAAACGTAAACCTGTGCTCGAGAGATAGCTGTCCATACACTGATAAGGGATGTATGGATTCTCGAGAAGAGAGGAGCCGTAACATCTGTAAAAATCATGTTGGATTGAGTGGTAATTGGTATCACAAGAAAACTATGTAGTTTACTCACTTTATTTGCTCTTGAACAAAGCACATATCACCTTATTTGCTCTTGACATGATATGTGTGTGATTTGTGAGCGTGGTTATCCCCTCTATTATAATCTACAGATAAAGCGCATATTACCTTATTTGCTCTTGACATGATATGTGTGTGCTTTGTGAGCGTGGGTGGGTCACAAATGGGACTACTGCGGGGTACTGGCTGGCTGGACAAATAAAAATGAACTGTGCATTAGTCATTTTAAATCTTTATTGATGTCTATTCTTCGTATTAATCATGCTATCTGTATATGTTGCCTTCACTCTATGAAATCTGATGTGGAACAAAAGTTCCTCGTCTTTTTTTTATGGTCATCATTGGTAGGTGATGCTGAAAAAAATGACAGAATTTATTATGTCATTATGAATGAGACATCATGAAATTGATGTCCCATTAAGGAATCATGGATATCTAGTTGGTTGTAATTTGCAGTGAGAAATGGTGCTCAGAGAAGTGATAGATTAGGTTGTCATATATATTGAGTGGTTCTGCCTTAATCAAGCAATTTAATTGAAGTTTTTTTTATTATTACTGGAACAACCCTGATATCGAGTCTTTTTTGGTTGCAGTTCTAGAGCTGTCAGAGAAATATCAGAAGCGGTTTGGTCCATTGCGTTATCTTGTTGCTGGTTTTCTAAAATTCCTGTGCCTGCCAAAATATAATTTTGAGGTGGAATATCTCCCAGCAGAAAAAATATCAGGAGATGCTTTAGCTGACCATGACGTAGTTGACATGCAAGATCTGTATACAGACATCATGAGGAGATCTACGACGGAGGGTCTTCCTAGAGCTTCAAGTTTGTCAAGTATAGATTCTATAATGAGTCCTAGTCGCATGTCATTTGGAGACATGGATAATACACATGCAAGTTCAGAGCCGTCTGAGGTTGTTCGAGGCATTGATTCGAAATCAAAACGCATGTCATTTGGAAGGAGCAATGATCTGGCAGAGCCAGAAGTCATACGTCCTCAAATGCCTCACGCAACCTCACCAATTTGGCCAAGGACCAGGTCAAAATCTAGGGCGGACAAGGGCTGGGCTGGTATGGCCACCAATGATACATCCAATAGATGTTCGTGGGCTAACTCTGGAACACATGATAAAGAGGACATCTCTTCAACATTGTCAGACCCAGGGCCATTATGGGATTCTGAACCTAAATGGGATTCTGAGCCTAATTGGGATGTGGAGAACCCAATTGAGCTGCCAGGGCCGCGTGCAGAAGCAGAGTTAGATAATGATAAAGATGTTGTCATTAGGCATGAAAGCAAGTGGGTGTCTACGAAGGGGCTTTTTCTCGGTGTGCTTGTTTGTAATCATGCATGCAAAACTGTTCAAGGATTTAGTTCACAAGTAGTTGCTCCAACTGCCGAACATGATGATAACACTCTAGATTTGCTATTAGTTCATGGGAGCGGCCGATTTAGATTGTTGAGGTTCTTTCTGCTCTTGCAACTCGGGAAACATCTTTCACTCCCATACGTAGAATATGTCAAGGTATGTTTTTTACCTTTTTAAATATCTAAAATTCTTCCCATGCTCTCTATAGCTCATCATCACATTTCATGAACAAGGTGTGGCAGTCCAAAATACAGATCATGTAAATTTCCTCGCGTGAGTTAGTGTAGTTGGGACTTGGGTCCGCTGTTTGGTTTAAGCTGTACTTCTTTTAAGAACAGCTCACATGAGACTCACTACATTGTGCAGAATTCTGAAGTTCAAATGAATATTTTCTCAGAATGATGAGTAGCAATTAATGCTCACAAACAAATTATGTTTGTTATATATTCATTACTGAAGTGGCATTCTCTAACTGCAATGCAGGTGAAGTCCGTAAAACTCAAGAATGGAAAAAACACAACTTCTGGTTGTGGCATTGACGGGGAGCTTCTCCCTGTTAATGGACAAGTTATTTCCTCACTGCTTGCAGAACAGTGCAGGCTCATTGGTCGATCCCGGAACCCGAATAAATAACGTCATCATTGTGGGCCTCATTACTGGTTGAATTCTTCATGGGAAAGTGGATCCCTTCTGTCTGGCATCATTTTGCTTCTCGAGCTTTTGACCTAGCCTTTGCCAATAAATAAATTATGCCTGGGATCATCACCCTTATGGGTTAAAAACATGTCTCCTATCCGCCTTCACAATGCTTGTCTTTGTAAATCTTGTACTGTCATGGGCTGTACTGTGTTTTTGAGCTGTCACAGGCTTTACCTCAGAATCAGAATCATATGTAGTATATATATCTCGTGTGTTTGTACTTGAAAAAATAGTGAACATAAACAATTTATATGTCATCTCTTTGTGGACAACTAAAAATATGATTAGTGTTAAGAAAAGCATGAAAACTCAGAACACGAGTAGATTATTAGATATTTCGAAGTTGCAACAGAATAGTAAAACTATTTTATTCTTTCTTTTGAGCTCTCGTTTTTCTTTAGATTTTTTTTTCTCAATATTTCTTTGTCATTGGACATTATTATTATTTTTTTATAATTAGATTTCATGAAGTCAAATAATTTGTTAAAATATTAAATGATGCAGTTTTGTGTCTTATGTAGCACTCATAAGCTGTCATGTCGAATGTTGTGAGTTTTTAATTTCTCCTCATTTTTATTATACACCTGGCAATTTATAAGTGCTTCATAAAAATTCAAACTACATCATTTTATGTTTGCAACAAATTGTTTGATTGTATGAGATCTAATTTCATGATTTGCCGTGCTTGTAATATTTGTATCCACATCTGAATATGTTATTTTCATTTTTGATTTTTTTTAACTTTCGATTGAAGTTCGATAAATAGTTGTTTGTTTATTAAAATTACATTTTTCATTGAATTAAGGGACTTCCCCTCGCTCAAGTCGAGCCCTCTCGCCTCCGGTAGAGGCCCCTTGGCCTCATGCCCAAACCCCTAGGGCTTTAAATTTTAGGGAGTCCCCGTTGGCCTGAATAGTATCCTGCCCTTCGTCACCATCCACCGACTCCATCATTTGGGAGGCTCTGTTGTCGTCCTTCGCAATCGACAACCTGGACCATGCCCACGCTCTAGCTTGAAAATCTTCTGTCGTATCTAACATATATATATAGGGGTTGTTTCACTGAGAACCACAAATCTAGTGAGAAATGAGAACTCAAAACAAAAATGACGTGTTGTGTCTTATGTCTTGTGTTTTCTGGACGCGTGTTGTGTCTTGTGTCTTGCGTGTTGACACGTGTCCACCCTCCCGGCCATTAGATCATCTCATTCAACAGCCAAGATTGAGTTCTCAGTTCTCACCTGGATTTGAGGTTCTCAATTGAATCTCATTATATATATATATATATAGGGGGGCGGATCGGATGAAAACCTGTTTGGATTTGTAAATTGTGAACAAATTGTGATCGTTGATTTTTTTAAAATCAATGCACCGGATTTAATTTGAATTATAAATCTTAAATGTCATTAACAATTTTTCTAACAAACAGATCGGATGATGATGAGATTAATTAGGGAAGCATATCTCATCCCCTAAATTAAATCTCAATAGCTAGCAAATCCCACTTTTCACTCCTCTCATAAACCCACTTCTCACACGCCCCACTTTCATTCTCTGGAAGTCACGTTGTGAAAAAGAAGAGGGCTTGACAACCGCCATTGTAGCTGTCGTCCTCCGGAAGCTTTTTTTTTCTTGGCAAGCAAAAAGGCAGTGCACCACCGAATTAGTGTTTGTTCTTGTTTTGTTGTGCACCAAATTTGTGTAGTGCACATGGACATGTTTGTTGGTGCTAACAAATTCTGTCAGTCAGTGTTTGGTGCACAGCTTATTGCACCAAAACAGAGTTCGTTCTTGACTAGTTGTGCAACAAAATTGTCAGTAATATAAACAAATTCTGTCAGTCAGTGGTTGGTGCACTGAGTATTATGTTCCTTGATTAGTGCACCAAAGCAGAGTTCGATCTTGATTAGTTGTGCACCAAAATTGTCAGTAGTATGAACATAAAACTGGAAAAAAGAAAAACCCGTGGTAATATCGTTGCATGAATTAGAGGATGTCGACATAGGTATGGCTGAGAAATTTAGCAGCAGGTGGCGCGTGAAAAATTGTACGTAAAACAAACATAAAAATAGGCGAGTATAGAATGTCGATTATAAAAGGAAGGTAACAACGATTTAAGGATATATACAAGATAAAGTCAGCTAGGGAAGTAAATATAGGATCATTAAAGATATGATACAATTAAATGTAACGATAAAAAATATTAAAACTGAATTAAAATCCGATCGTGGGATCAAACAAGATCAAAGGATATAATTAGTTCACAATTTACAAATCCAAAAAGGTTTTCATTTGATCCACATTATATATATATATATATATATATATATATATATATATAGTAAGTTTCTATGGATAATCTCATTCAATGTGAGAACTGAGAACTGCACATGAAGCGCTAGATCATCCTACCCAATCGATGGGAGAAGTGTGACAAATGTTAACGGGGGGTATGATACGTGTCACAATTTCAGGAAGGTGGGGTATAATAGTCCGACAGATAAATGCATTTTTCTGACACGTGTCCGCTACATGTCAGCCACATTCTCTCTCTTTTACAACTCTTAAAATCAATTAATATAATTATTTTGATAGTTTTTTTAAAAAATAAATTTCATATTCATTTATAAAAAAGTATAAGGTTTAATTTAAGATTCATTTTTTATATGTTTTTAATTTTTTCGTAAAGCTCAAAGTACAAGAGTTCAAAGTACTACGCACAAATTCTTATTTTGGAGTTCATATTTCATTCTTCAAAACTCAAAACACTAAGTGCAAAGTATAACATTCAAAGTTCAAAGTTTAAATATGAACCCAAAACTATAAATTTTGAACTTTGTGCTTTGTTTCTTGTACATTGTGCATTTTGTATTTTTTTAAATATCCAAATTGAATCTTAAATTAAAGTTTATATTTATTATTAATAATTGTGAAATTTTATTATAAAAATAATATTAAAATAACTACATAAATTAATTTTAAGAATTAAAAATAAAATTTAATGTGTTTGCATAAGAAGAGAGAGGGAAGGAGTGTGACATGTGAAAAGAATTAGTGAGACACGTGACAGTCAGAGAGTGGCATGTGAGAGTCGGTAATGAGGCATGTGGCAACTTCTGATTGGCTACAAAATTAAACCCTAAATTACACCTTATGTAATAGGACACGTGGCGAGTTTTGGGAAGAGTTCTCAGTTATGAGGGGGTTCCTAATTATATATATATATATAATGTGGATCAAATGAAAATCATTTTGGATATGTAAACTGTGAACTATTTATATCCATTGATTTTGCATCATCTAACGGATCACGATTATTTTAATTTAATGTATATTTTTATTTGTTTTTAAATTAATAAATAAATCTAATATCTTTCCTTAAATATCTCACATATTATCCCTAACAAATCTATTAATATATTCTCTTTGCCAATTTAACGTACATATTATTATCTCTTTCCTTTTTTATTTATTAGAAAAATCATCATCTCTCATCCATATTTTCTCTCACCTCCATATTCCATCTCTCTTATCTCTCGCTCATATCCAAAGCCGCGCCAGCCAAACTCAATTTTGATCCGATCCTTCTCTCAAAGCCGCATTTCTCACCTAGCCAAAGCCGCATCAACCGTGGACCAACCAGACACCGCTGTGAGTCTGTATCCAATCTAGATCAGAATTGATCTACTTATCCCAACTCATTAAACATCTGAGCAGTGTCCTAATATGAAATCCAGCAACCAAGATTCATCAGATCTGTGCTACAATGTCATATTGCTTGAAGATAAAGAAGGTTTGTAATGATGCACTTTTAGTGGTGCACGATGTTTCTGAACCTAGTGGTGCACAACAAATCTCGAGCTAAGGCATAATGCAAATGATCAAGTTGAAGAATACAAAATGCGCACTCAACGCTTCCATGACAAGTATATTGTGAAGAAGTCCTTTGCTACATAAGAGATGGTGCTACTATACTCATCCAGGATGAAGCTCATGTCAGAAAAATTAAGAACCCGTTGAACAGGGCCAAATTTTTGCTTCACAGGTGTTCTCTTATGGTGTTGTTGAGCTTCAGCATCCTAAGGATGGTAAACTTTTCACTGTTGATAAACAACTCTTAAAGAATAATCAGGAAATAGGAGTTGTTGAGTCAAGAGGAGTGGAGGAATATGATCTGTATGACACATACGAGCCACCTTGACCATGATGGAGGTATCATCGAGCCAAGGACATAAAACGAGGGCGCTTGTTGAGAGGAACTCGATTTTTTTTCGTATTAGACTATTTTATTTTATTTTGAGTATTATTATGATCAACCACTGACATTAAATTTCTATAAATCCTAAACATTATGACAAGGTCATAATGTGGGGGGTTTTGTAGGAAATGTGTTAACATTCTGAGTTTTCATGGGCAAGCCACGTAAAAGTTTATAACTTGTCGTGTGCATGCCTAAATTATTGAAACTTGCAGAAGTTTTTCAATGAAGCTGTGCGCAAGGAGGAAGATACTGCGCGCACGGCCTGATCAGACAGCGCGCGGTTAAGAAGACCAATTTGGCCAGACTTATATTTCTAAGTTCTTTCGATCCCTGCTTATTTTCCTTAACTACGATATATGCTTATGAATTATGAGGACACAGTTAATTTTTAGTGTGAGGTGGGAAAATCATCACTTAGTGTTTAATAAAGTCAAATTTATTATTAATATTTCTCAAGTGTCAGGCGGCACATAAATATAAATGGGAAAATGACACAAGTCATGGAAGAATGACACAGTTGTTATTGTCGTAGTGCGCAAATACATCGGTGAGTGGTTAAGGGTTGGGTTGGGTGAAGACTAGGCTAGGCTTCCATGAAATAAGGCTAACTAACAAGTATGACAAGAATCATTTCAGAAGTTCTGGATGAATAAAAGCATATAAGTTGGAAACAAGAATGCGGGTGTCACCTTTATTGAAAATGAAGTGCAATGATGGAATAAATTGTGATGAAAAAAAGAAGATGGTTTATGATCCTAAGCAAATCGGGAACGATAGTCAAGTCCCCAAGTAAAATAAAAATAGGACTATGGAAATGAGAACGGGAATAGAATAATGAGCTTGCTAGCCATGATGGATCAATTTCATTAGATTGAGCAAAAATAAGAATGATTTTAAGTCAGATTGAAAGTGGACCGGCACGATGATCAAGTCCCCACAAACCAAAATATGAATGATTTTAAGTCAAACCGAAAAATGGGGCGGGCACGATGATCAATTTCCCACATAGAAAAAAAAGAATGACACTGGAAGAATGAGATCGTATAACAACCATGAGTCTAGAAAGTGGGCAGCCACATGGATGAATTTTAAGTCGGGTTGAAGGTAAAGTGACCGAGAAAGAATTAACAGCTCTTGACCGAGAAAATTAAAATGGTTTTATGATTAAAAAAAGTGGTTGATAAAGAATTAAGTTCTCGGCCTTAGGCCTGACCCGTCGTCGAGGTGTCTATGCCACGAGACAAGCGAGGCACAAAAAATAACAGTCGCAACATGACCAAGGCCCGGACCAAAAATCAGAGAATTGTACGGCGCATTGCCCATGCGGTGCCCAAGTCGAAGCCCCGTGGTGTCCAGTAGGAGCCTAGGTCTTTTCCCTGAGTTGCTAAGGCGAGGTGGCCCTAGGTTCCCGAGGTGCCCAACATAGGTGGTTCGAGCTAGCCTAAGGTGCCCCGCGCAAGGCCCTGAGGTACCCCAATTTGTCCAGTCGAGGTGGCCCCGAGGTGCCTGCCTTGGTGCCCAGCCGAGATGGCCCGAGCTGCCTCAAATTGCCTTGAGGTGGTCAGAGGTGCCATGTCGAGGTGCCCAGCCAAAGTGCCCCGAGCTAGCCCGAGCAAGGCCCCAAGTTCTCCAACATACCCCGAGGTGCGCTGTCAAGGTGTCCCGAGCTGGCCCGAGCGAGGCCCCAACGTGTCCATACAAGCTGTGGCTTGAGGTGCCTCAAGGTGACCTAAGGTACCCAGCCAAGGTGGCCCGAGCTAGCCTGAGCAAAGCAACGAGGTGTCCTGAGCGAGGCACCCGAGATGCCTAGCCGATGCAGACCGAGTTGCACAGCCGAGGCACCTGTAGCCCCTAACGTGGCCACGCACATGGAGGCCAAACCACTACAACTCTTACATGAAACAAAACCAATCGATTCAAAAATTATAGGGAGCACAACAAATCGACGAACCTAAGATTTTTAGGGTTGAAAATATTTTTTTATATTTAATTAATTGATTCAATAATTAAACTAATAAACTAAAACACAAGTTTCAAGCCAAAATAAACAAATTGATTTTCTAGGTTCAACATTTGAACCATATTTAAATCAAAACTAATTTTTAAATTTAACCATTAAAACAAAAAAATAAGTCAAGATTTATCTGAACCAGAACCGAATTTTCTGGCTCAACAACTGAACCATATTAAAATCTGAACCCAAAATTCATTTTAATTGAACTTCCATTTAGTTGGTTCTACAATAAATCCAATTAGGTTAAACCATTTATCCGAATAATTAGCTAGTCCAACATTTGAACCAAAACATTTTGAGTTTAGTTTTGGTTCCACTAATGAACCGAACCAACCCCAACCAAATCGCAATTTGAAGCCCAGTGCTCGCGGAAGCTCCTTTCTCCCCGAGCGACTGTATCCGCGAGAGTCGTTTGTCCGGGTTCGGACCTGCTGTCTACTCTCGGCCATCCGCCCAGATTTTTCTGGCTCCCGCTGCTTCTCCCCCAGATCTGCCATTGCCCGAGTCCCAGCGCGTCGCCCCCTCCGCCGTAACCATTCATCTCCAAATCCAACTTCGAACTGAAGGCCTGGTGATGGTGGCGCTCCGCCTGAGTTGAGTCCCCAACCTGGTCCGTCATCTCCGGCTGAGAACGATCCGGAGCTACCAACGGAGCAGCAAGCCCTGAGGTAACCGACTCATCGCAATCCCACCGCCAGAACAAACCAACTACAGACCTCATCCCAAAAACAAGCAAAGAGATCAATAGAGAGGGTGCCACCCATGTCCGGTAATCTTTTTTCTTTGCTAGTCTATAAAGGAACCAGGTAGACATATAGAACAAGCAAAGAGAATAATGGAGATGAATTTGGAAAATTTACTTTCAGAATTTTTGACCAATGCAGCTGTTCAAGAAGACTTTGAAAATGATGGAGAGAGCAATGAGGAAAATGTGCGGAAGCGCAGGCCAGGGCTTGGCCGTAAGCAGGCGAAGTTCAATTTTAATCGTAAAATAAGGTATGAGTATTGGTGTCGAAGATTAGTATTTTTTTCATTTAAACATGAAAATTGAAGTTGTTGGTGAAATCATGCTATACATTTGGCAGTCAGCCTGCTGTGATCAAACAACCAACTTTGGACATTGCTAAACTAGAAGACCCAGTAGAGCTCTTTTTGGCACACCAAAGGCTTGAAAGTAAGCAGTTTTGGGACTTTATAAATATAGATTTCCAAAAAAAAAGTTAATTGCTTATGGCATATGCAATCAGTTTTCACACAGTTTTTATGCTGATGCTTTGTAGATGCCGAGAAAGAGATAAGAAAGCTGACTGGAAATTTGACGGATATTGAAGTTAACATAAATGACCTCTCATTGACACCCCCCCTTCCTCGTCGTCCCAGGATTCCTGGGTATGTTGATATGATGAACTCTTTGAAATCATTAAATGGACAGTACATCTGTCAACATTTAGATTTGGCAATTGCAGTTTCAGGAGATCAAAGGCTACCTACAAACATCATTGCTATTCTTTATATTTGAATGATGATGGTTTAAAAGTGTCATCCACAGAGAATCTTGAGAAAGACCTTACAAGTCCATCACTCTCACTGGCCAAGGATGTCAATTTCTTGCAAGAGGCTTCAAAGCAAAACCAGCAAAGTCCATTCAATATCAAAATGCACCTAGAGGCAGTTGACCCCGTTGAGGTTGGGGTCCTAGGTGGTGAGTTGATGGCTTTTTGGTATAAGATTTTAAATTTTACTATTTATGAATAGTGTCTGCTTCCTTATTGTGGTGTACCATGTAACATGATTACTTATTGTTAATAGATTCCATTTCCGAGGAGAACAGATTTCTGGATGAAATTCTATTTGAAGTTTATGATCATCTCAATTCAGATAGACAATTCAGATTTTTGGAGGAGCAATCGCAGATTAGACCCATGGATATAGACAAAGTAAGGCTCCCTAACTTATCCAACTTCTCTAAATATGATTTCAAGACTTCTGGATACTTTCCAAAGCCTAAGAAGTCATCACCTGACATACAGGCAGCATTTTTTGGAATGAGTACTACAACATCTGTAAGAGCAATGCACACACCGAGCTCTATTCATTTCTCAGCTTCACCGACTCCACCGAAAAGCCCTTTTGCAAATTTATCTTCACTAAGGAAACATATTATGCTGTCAAATGGATCACTGGACTCGTTTTCAATTTTCGACTTTGATCCAAATCCAATAGAAGGTTCTTACCCTGTTAACTGTGCTGAAAACAGCCCAATTCACTTGTTTACTCAAGGTCCAAATTTACAGTTTATGAATATGATGGAGAAGTATATGCAGTTTCGAATTCTTCTTCACATTGTGAGGAGCTCCAAGATTCGAGGGATTTTGCTGCCTTTGTGGATGACTCTGCAACAGCAGTTCCAAATCAATCTGGCAGTGCCTTATTGGATAAAAATCGGATCCTTGTTGAAGCTGAGAGCAGGCCCGAGAGTTACAAAGTTTCCCCAGTAAATGAACTGACTGATACTCAGGTCCAATTTTCATATAATTTATCTCTTGTTTTGTCAATTTACTTTATTTTTGTATATATTGTATTGATCTTGATATGATTTGTGAGTAGATGCAATCTGAAAATGCCAAGCACGATACGAACTTCTCACAGCCTGATCTTAGTACAGGTACAGACAGAACATGCTTCTGATGAAATACATCCCCATAAAAAACAAAAGAGGAAGGACCTCAGCATAACAAAAAGCATTGCTGGTACTAATCTGTCTGTGATGTGTATGATGAAGTGGGTAGACAACTTCATTCTCTTTATTCAATTTGTAATGGAAGTGGATATTACTTATGCAGCAGCTGGTACCTCTCTGCAATCTGGAGTGAGACGAAGCACCAGACTCAAGACAAGACCATTGGAGTTCTGGAGGGGGGAGAGATTTTTGTATGGACGTCTAGAGCCAGATAGTAAGTAGCTGATTATTATGATTTTCCCTTGATAGGGCTTATTGTTTATTTGATGCATTTTGAATATTTTTCCCATGTAGGCACATCACCTACTCTCATCGGGGTGAAAATGTATGCTACCCCAGCTAGACAAGATAGTGAAGCTGCACTGCAGGTGGTACCCTGTGTTGATGGTGAAAGATATAGAGAGTTAATTGATCTAGCTGCACTTCACTGAAACAATTGCCATGGCTGGCTGTGACATAGGGCACTAAGGTGACTATCTCAGTCTACTGCTACATGAGTTGCATCTGCATGCATATTGTGTGAGGACTGTTTTACGTGGCAGTCATAAAATACATATATAAATCATACAAATGCATCTGTATGAGTTTTAGATGTTTGGATCCTGGCCAAACTCTAAATCATGTTTATAAGTTAGATCCTTCAGTCCTTGAAGCGGGAATCTCCTTGATGTAAATTGTGCTTGAAGTAGTCAACATTTCGGATCCCTAATCACCCTAGTGACAAGCAAGGGAATTGCCTAATCTCTTTCAACTTATTAGTATTTGGTTGGTTAGTCAAGCATTTAAGTAGAAATTGTGTCAGAAGGGCAAGCTAGGCACACCCGCTCCATTTTTACTTGACTAGGCTCTTTTAGTTTATGCTGATGAAGTTATTTTATAGTCTTCTCTTCTGCTGCTCCATGCTGACGTAAGTGTTGCGTACTGACGAAACTAGGTATAAATAAATGTTTGTATTCCATAAATTAGATAATAGTTAAACGAAATAATCTGTAAAAATAATTAGTGGGGATCCGATGTCACTAATCAGGTGGAACAGAATAGATTAGTGAATAATGAGGGATGTGGCTGTTTCTTGCAGTCGGTTCGATTTTTAATAAGAAATCAAACCAAACCATTGGTAATTGGCTTGAGAATTTGAAACCGAACCGAATTATTAGTTTGATAAATCAAACCGAATCCAACCACATGATTCGGTTTGGTTAATTTGATTCATGAACTTTATTATCTAATTTAATTATTAAGTATGAGAACTTTCATATAAAATCTTAATTTTTTTTTACTTGGATAGGTTCGGGTTTGAGAAAAATTAAAAATCAAACATAACCATTAGTTGTCAGTTTTTTCAAAATTTGAAAGCGTAACCAAACCACCAACATTTCAAATCAAACTAAATCTCTCGGTTCGTTCGGTATGATTCGATTCATTAGTTTATCGATTTTTATTAACACTTTTAGTTTTAAGCTCGTGGCGTTGGATTAGATAAAGGGACGAGGAGTGATTATAAAGTTTGAGAAGTGCATCACATATGTATACATGTATGTACCCAGCTGTATTACCTAACCGTATTTTTTAATGCTAAATGTAAGTCGCCCTCATAATATGGTATTCTCTATAATTCATAAAATCTACACGGATTGGAATCTAATCCATATTTATTACCTATTGCGCTATGCATCAGATTAAATCGGATCGACGGTCAAAATCGGCCAAATCGCTTTGAAGCGGTCGTTTTTTTATGAAAACAGATTTTATAAATAAATATTCTAATTAATTAATTTAAAATTTGCATTTATTAACCATTATCATGCATACATAATTATAAATATTATGGTCAAAATTAAAATTGATGAGAATTAAATCTTCCCCCTGCTCCTTGTTTGTCCAACTCATTTATCACTAGACCATTCAAGCCCAACTTGTTATGTTTTTATCGTATTATATATACACTTAACCTATTATTAAAACATCGCCAGTGAGGTTCAAACTATCGATTCAACTGGTAAATCTGGAACTTGAATTAATTAATTAGACTTCCGATTAGATTTTAATAACTGCAATATGCTCTAATCGAATCATTAACATCTTTATTTTTAGCAGCTATTCATACCAACATGTTATGATAATGTAACTTTTGTTTAACTATGAGCAAAGAAAAGGTTAAATGTATTTTTTTTTAATTATGATGGCCCTAAGTAATATGATTAGTGAGTATTCAATGATGCAAGTCGGTGGGTTACAATAATATTATGTTATTATATATTGGAAGCCTACCTGTTGGCATTATTAGCAGCTTAACGAATTTAAGTACATTATAATTAAAGTTCTAGCTAGTCAACCAGTTGGGAAGTATACAATCGAATTCCATTTGGGAAAATGGCATTCACTTGATTGTCACAAATCTCCTGCAACTAGTTCAACCTATGTAGCATTGTGTTGATTTCTCCATTAGCAGGTATGGTGTGCTTTCAGGAGGCCGTTTGATTTCATAGAATCTATATATATAACAGAATAGGATCGCCCCGAGTGTCAGTACAACGCTCCCGGACGGTTCGGTTTGGTCCGGTTCGGTTCGTTTCGGTCCGGTTTGATTTGGTTTGATTTCGGTTTCAAATTTTAAAAAATCATTCGGTTTACAGTTTCTTCGATTTTTAATTTTTTTTCGAACCGAACCGTCGGGACGACGAGTGCCTTTACTCGTATATCATAACATGTTTCAAATATATTTATGTTTGATTAATTACACATGTGCATACTTATGTCTAATTCGCTCGCGCATTTAATTGGAGATACACCCCTACATACTTATGATCTAGAACATATCCACTTCAGTTTTATCTTTCACCATTAAGGTGGAACAATCAATCATTCAATGACTTGTGTGAACTACTCCTAGAAGCATTTATCCATACCATAATCCATAATTCGATTAACAATCTAACTTCAATGAATCTTTTGATATAAGACCTCCCCTTACCAAAGTGAGTGGCAATAATGAACTTCCATACTCGCATACCAACACATTAAGCCACAATCTTTATGTCATGCATATAAAAATAAATGCGATAAAAATAATAGGTGTATTTGTAGAAATTTTTAAGAAATACAGGGAGTATTAGAATGTGTTTAAATCTTCACAGAATAAGATTATGTGAGGAGTTATATTTGAAACAGATTGGCGACGGGAGTTTGATAAGTCTGAATTATTTTACTAAATTTATACTTAATTCCTTGGTTATTGACCATTCGAGAGTTTTTAGTTGTTTTAGTGACTATTTATATTTACATACTGTTTTAGGTATTGATGTGAAACCGTACTAAAAAGGTGTTTTAGTTGTGAAAGAATGTACAAAATCGAATCGAATGGACAAGGGACAATTCTGACTGTGACCAATGTAGCGCACGGTGATTTGGCAAGACTTGTACACATGCCACCACTAAGAAAGAAGCTAATTGAGCCGAAGGCCGCACGCAGAGTCAAACGTGCGATATTTCTTAATCTTGCACGCGACATGTTGATGTATCCTAAAATTAGGTCAACTAAATTTAATATTTTTAGTCAAAAGAGTGTCGATGAGGTAGCCAAGTACTTGTCTTTAAAACTAAGTATCTTGAGTTTGAATTCCCTTGAAGACATTTAGGTCACCTTCGTGAGCATCCCTTTGTATATCTACATGAGCCTATCATATTGGCCGTTTAAGTGTCGTTCCTTTTGTAGCTCGTCATGAGAGCTTTCTTGTGATGTCATGGACCGGGCTATTCGGCCATTGATATAAATTTTAAAAAATATAAAAAACTTTAAAGGGTCATATCTATCGAATCAAGAGTCACATTTTGATGATTCAACTTGCATTAGAAAGTGGAAACAAAGAAGTATAATTTCTTAAGAAGACTAAAAGGGTCATATTTATCGAATCAAGACTCCCCGAATATATTTAACTAAATTGATTCCTGAAATATAATATTGGCAAATATATGGGGACAAAAATACACATTTTCAGAAAATATGAGTGTAGAAAGAAGGAGATGGAGAATAGGAGAAGACGGAAAGTTTGAATTGCAACGATGATCCGCCAGCCGAACCATGTCCACCAGATTTGACGACGGCAGAAAAAGCGATAGGGCAGCACCAGAAAGCTACCAAACTATCATACACATCAGCGAAGAGGAAAGACGATCGACCCAGATTCCCCATAATCGACTTACCTCGACTTCAACCCTTCAACAAAGATGGTAGACCAGCGGTGATATTTACGTCAACAGAAACTAGAGCCTGTATACAACAAATGCAACATGCTTTAATTACAAAATCCTAGAATGATCGGCCTCATGTTATGATCATGGAGAAGGAGTTTAGAGCCGAATGGAAGTTGGAAGGTCAAATGACGGTAAGTGAGCTTGATGGCCGTCGTATTTTGGTTGTCCTCAATTCCGAAAAGGATACTACAATAGCTCTAACCCAGGCTCCAAGATGGATAGGAGCGTCTCTTTTTTGCCTTTTTAGATGGACAATGGAGTTTCATTTCAGGCGTGAATCCACTATCATATCAACATGGATTTGTTTTCCCCACCTTAGGCCTGACCTCTTCAACAAGGGTATACTCAGGTGCCTCTACCAACCAGTTGGTAAATTCCTAGACTCGGTTGTTCACACCAAATATAGAACCAAATATATTTTTTATACGATGCCGTGTTGAGATTAATCTGGCAAGAACCCTACCATCAAAAAATTAAAATTGACACCGGTGATGGTAGTATCTTGGGGTTTGGTTTTCATTTTTCTACACTTAGACGAAGAACTATAAAACCAAAGAACATGAAAGACCAGTTTTTAGTGGATGAAAGGCCTTTGACAAGGGCTAACAAAAAATAAATCACTCATCCTTATCACTGAAATTCATCATTTGGAATGCAAGAGGGGTGCGTAACCAAGATACTAAGTATCATCTTCAGTTTCTTATGTCTAAGTAATAAGTATACGCCAATGGGCTAGTATATTTTGGAACCAAAGACCACTAGCAGGAAAAGCAATAACATGTTAAAAAATTGGGTTTTAATTGATATCATTATGAACCTAATATCAATCACCAGACTGTAGTTTTTCGGAATTCAAAGTTAAATCTCTCCATGTTTTACTCAGATGACCAGGTAACCGCTATGAAAACTAGTCATACTTCTTCAGAGATAATTTTTATATGAGTTTCATACATGTTGTTTGTTCAAAACATGAAAGAAGAAGAATTTGGGATGTACTTCTGAATCATAGCTCTCAAATTAAAGATTCTCTATTGATTGGAGGAGACTTAAATGTTATTTCTAGCTGTCTGAAAAGAATGGTGGGAGAATGCTTGATGATGGAGCATGATGGAGTTTTTATTAACTTGCTCTTCTTCAACTTCTTGATATCAAACACTCATACCTGACAAGAATCCAGTCTGATTATATGCCTATGTTAGTGTGCCTTAAAAAATTATATTACTTTTTCCTTATATTTCCAAAAACGTGGTGTGAGCATGATTAGTTCAATCAATTGGTAGAAAATAGTTGGACGAAAGAGAAGCAACAAAATGGTTCGACCAATTTACATCTAAAGTTAAAACAGTTGAGGATGAGGTTGAGTATCTGGACCAAATATGTTTTTGGTAATGTTGACAGACATATTGAGGAATCTCAGTTTAAAATCCAGTCCATAGATGAGAAACTAACAAAGAGTTGGAATGATACACTTTTCAATAACCTGCAAAGGGAGAAGGAGAGTCAAAAAAACTGGTAGAATAGGAAAAGTATTTACTTTTGGAGGATAAAGCCATAATGCACTGGTTATAGGATGGAGACAGAAACACCAAATTATTTCATGCTGCCATTAAAGATCATGCAAGGAGAAGCAAAATTAAAATCAAACTTCAGGATGGAAGTGAAAGTGAGGATTCAAAAATTATTGGTGATGTGGCTGTGGATTATTTTCTAATCTTTTTAAAGATTCAAGATACTTTCATAATAAATCCTTATTTTATTGTGTCTCTAAGTTGATTAATGATGAAGTTAATGAAGCTCTGATCAGTATTCCTGATAAAGTAGAAATCAAAACAACAGTTTTGCCCTTAACCCTTTTAGTGCCCCTGTTCTAGATAGTTTTGAAAACGTTTCTATAAATTCTCTTGGAATATTATTAGTGAAGATGAGTTGAAGGTTGTACATTAGTTTTGTCTCCCTGGGACAAGCATCCCAAAAGGTATTTCAACTACCCAAATTTGTTTAATGCCTAAAGTGACTAATGTCAATACTATGAGGAATTTAAGGTCAATCAGTCTCTGTAATCTTAGTTATTATTTCCAATATTCTTCCCACAAGAATTGCTAAGATTCTCCCTAAAATCAACTGTCTGGAGCAGGCAGGATTTATACAAGGAAGAAGCATTTTTGAAAATATTGCTTTATATCATGAGTTGATTGGAGATTTAAACAAGAAAGTCAAGGGCAGTAATGTTTTGATGAAGATTGATTTATCCAAAGCTTATGATAGAGTAAACTGAACTATTCTTCATCAAACCTTAAGAGCTTTAGCTTTTCATGAAAATTGGATAGACATGATCTATAGAATTCACAACAACTGCTGGTATACCATGAAAGTGCAAGGTTCTAATCAAGGTTCTTTCAAAGGTGAAGATGGTCTTAGGCAGGGACACTCACTGTCTCCTTCTTTATTTGTCATTATAATGGATGCTTTCAATAGAAATGTAAATCTAATGGTTGAACAGCAAAAAATTAAAAACTTTTTCAGTGGCAGAAGGTTGGAAGCTATCACACATCAGCTCTTTGCTGATGATATTCTCATATTTACTAATGGTTCAATCATGTCTATTAGAAATTTGAGTAATCTGAATAATACCGTTTATAAGACTTCTGATCAGATGATTAACCTAGAGAAGAGCATTTTTTATTTTCAAAAAGGCTAAACCTGTTCAGATTAGGAACATTTAGTAAATATGCAGCTGTTAAAAAGGATTATTGTCTTCTAAATATCTTGGAGTTCCTTTATTTTAGGGAAGAGCTAGAGCTGAGCTCTTTGACTATATATTGGACATAATTTAAAAAGAACTGCAGGTTGGCAAGCAAAGATTCTTTCTTGGGGAGGAAAATTGTCTCATTACGTCAACCCTTCAGGCAATTCCTGTATATTCTTTACCAGTGATGTCTGTGACAAAAAAACCATTAAGAAGATTGATAAATTGATTAGAGATTTTCTATGGAATAATGGAGATCAAAAAAGATTCCACTGGGTTTCATGGAGCCTTATTACCATACCCATTAATGAAGGGGGTTTGGGTCTGAAACATATGTTTCAAAATAGTTATTTTCTGAAAGGGAAGCTTGCTTGGAGTTTCTTACAAAAGAAATCTTTATCGGCTGTGTTCATGAACCATAAATAACAGTTGCATTCTAGTTCAGCCACTGGTTCAAAGTTTTGAAAGGAATTACTTCCCATCATAGAGGATATTAGGAAAATAGCTTCTGGAAGATTGGAAGGGGTAATATTAACAAGGGGAAATAGAAATAGTGGCATATGAACAATGTTCCCATTAATGAAGATGAGTGTACAGAGGAGTTATTAAATGACATCAGGAATGATGGAGACAAAAAATATCTTTTTTTTCTCAAATGCCTACAATTATACAGGAGCTTGCAGCAACTATCAACATCAGTTATACAGATGCCATTTTAATTTGAAAGCATTCTATGGATGGTAGCTTAACTACAACTAGTTTCAGGCAGCTTCATGCTCCCCACCTCTGCTGGCCCTCTTGATTGGTGGTGTAAATATTAGCAGCAATGGATACCTTCAAAGTGTAGTTATTTCTTATGAAAATACTTTCAAAATGCAATACCTATTGATGATGTTATTCAGAAAGCAAATATTCAGTTAGCCTCAAAATGTGTCTATCGGAAGGAAAGTAAACAGAAAGATTTAAACCATCTTCTGATATTAAGTGAGGTAGCTAAGCCTTATAGAATTTTCTTCACAGAATTTTCAACATTCAAGAAACCTATACATCTTTTAATCAGGCTGCTCATATTTGGATAAAAAGTATTTCAGTCAAATCTCAAATTGGTTGCTTAAAAATCTTATCCTTAGTGCTAACTACTTGAGAGGTATGCAAATGGAGAAACACAAATAATTTTGAGGAAACACAAATAATTCTTCCAGCTGCAACAATATCCGAACATCATCAGAACGAAAAGGACAGCAACTTGGATTCAAAAATTGTTCCCGTGCTAAATCCAAAAATAAAAAGAAGAAGTTGGGTTAAAATGGACCCCTAGCAAGGAAGACAACACCTTAAACATCCATGGTTTTATTGTCGACACTTATGCTAAGGGAGGAGGTATTATAAAAGACAGTGTAGGCAAGTTCATTAAAATTTTCTACTTCAATCAAAGAAATTGTGATGATCAACAACATGTTACTTCTTAGCTCTTAAATTGGGATTGCAATTAGCATCTCTGTACAACATGCCCATTGGTTAAATACAGTGTGAATCCACAAACCACATCAGCTTTACATATAATTGATCTTACTAAATTTGTTGAAAAATATTGATGATTGAATGTGAAAAGACATCATTTTCTTTACATGTGCAAAATGATATTATTTATTTTAATAATCAAATGATATAATTTTCGCGCATAAATCTAAGTCTTATAGTAATATTAGTTTAAGAATATAATGATAAATTTTATTTTAGAAAATCTGTCCATTTTTTTTTTCATCGCACTCTTTTTGAAAATTGTAATAATTCGGACCGTAATTAGATAAGTGTTGATAGTTTATGACCCTCTTGAGTTCTATCTCAAAAACAAAAGTGCTTAAATCTTTTCCTCATAATTTTCCACTCTAACAAAACAAAAGAAAATCAAAATAAATTAAAAAAAATTTCACTTTCCCTTTTATTTTTCTTTCATTCTCATTATTTTAGTTCCCAACTAATCTACCTACACATTTTTTAGGGATAAGACCCAAAATGAGTCTGAACTATCACCACTTACCTAATTGCGGTCAGAACTATCACGGTGCGATGAAAAAAAAATTAGACTGATTTTTTAAAATAAAATTTACCATTACATTTCTAAAATAATATTATTATAAGACTTAAATTTGTGTGCGAAAATTACGTCATTTGGTTATCAAAATAAATTATATCGTTTTACGCACATAAAGAAAACGATGTCTCTTGATAACCAAACGACGTAATTTTCACACACAAATTTAAGTCTTATGACAATATTAGTTTTGAAATGTAATGGTGAATTTTATTTTAAAAAATAAATATAATTTTTTTTTCATTCATTTTAGAACTATAGTAATTATAACCATAATTGTGTAAGCGGTGATAATTCAAGCTCTATTTTAATTTTTCCGAGGTTGATGATGGTTATGATAATGATACTCCATGTTTCTCAATTCAAAAAATTCCACATCGCACGAATCCATAAATTTAAAAAATTTATTAAGCATCAGAAAGAAAACGATGGTTTAACAAAAGGAGCAGAGGCACAAAAATCTCATGAATTCAAATCTCAAACTTCAAAAAAAATAAGAAGAACCTACTGTGCTGTTGCTGGAGTAAAAAGGTACGACTGTGGGTGCACCAAATACATCCAGCCTTCTCCAATCCTCCATTTCAATTTCTGCAACCCATTTTGCGGTCCAGTAGATTTCAAGCAATCCCCAAGTAAAAGCTAGACGCTGAGGTGACTCGCGTGCGCTGTCGCTACTCCTGTTTTCTTTTGATCTGGGTATTATTTAAGTTTGAATGAGTTGGTGCTGTCGGCGATGGAAGAGATCTTTGTGTTCCAGATCTGTGTTGCTGCTTTTGAAATGTGCTGCGTTGGGGCTTTGATGTGATGAGGAGGAGATCGTTGCTGGATTTCACTAGTCTGTCGCGGGTGCTTACAGGGTTTGTTTTTAGGGTTTTGGGTTTGTTTCCTCCATTTGCTGTCGGCTGGTTGTGCTTTGGGGCGTCATGTCGACCAAGCGGGCTTACAAGCTGCGTATCCTTTTTACATATATATGTCTATATAGTATATATACATATGTATAACTGTTACCCTAAACGTGGCTTGAGGTTGAATATTTCGGGCTTTCTGTATCTAGATAATGAGGTTTTTAGCTTCCTCGTATTCCGTTTAGTAGTTTTTAGAGCTAAATGAATTGCTTGTATCATTTGATTTGAGTTGGAAATTTGGGTAAATGAGTGGAACCTTCACTGCTTTTGTTGAAGAGGAATTTGTGGCGCATACTTCTAGTGTCAATTGTCTTCAAATTGGAAGGAAATCATCCAGGGTGCTTGTTACTGGTGGAGAAGATCACAAGGTCAATCTGTGGGCTATCGGCAAGCCCAACTCTATTCTGGTTAGTTCCTTAGTTTTGTTGACATCGGTTGCTGTAGATACATATCTGTATAGTGGTAGTCCTCTGCATCTGTTTTTATGGATCTGTTTTAGGTTAAAGTAGCGGGTTGTTTTCATTGCCAGCATCTCTTCCTGCTGATCATAGTTCACTATTTTCATTTTCAAACGAAGTCTTGCTGAGGGTGTATATGATGATGCTGCATCATCTACCTTTTTGGAACATCATTTTCAGTTTGTAGGAGGGCATTTTCGTTGTAAGATTTAATAAGTAATTCTACTTTTAGCGCTACAAGAATTACTTTTTGAATCATGGACGTGCACATGGCCACCACAGCAAAATTTATGTGAATTCTACTGATTTGGCCAATTATTGTGGCCAATAAAGAATCTCTGCAAAAGGACACACTTTAAATGTTTAAGTTTGCTTACCTCAAAATGAATTGCAAATGCGCAGAGTCTGGCTGGTCATACAAGCGGAATTGATTCTGTTACGTTTGACTCGACTGAAGTCATGGTGGCTGCCGGAGCAGCAAGTGGCACAATCAAGCTGTGGGATCTTGAGGAGGCTAAGAGTATGAGAACTGAAATGATATTCTCTACTTAATATTATCCACTTGATATGGTCAGTTTCTTACTGATATCTTTTATACGCGCAGTTGTCCGCACGCTCACTGGTCATCGGTCAAATTGTATTTCCGTTGACTTTCATCCTTTTGGAGAATTTTTTGCGTCAGGTTCGCTGGATACAAATCTTAAAATATGGGACATCAGAAAAAAAGGGTGCATTCACACTTATAAGGGTCACACTCGTGGGGTCAATGCAATCAGATTCACTCCTGATGGACGCTGGGTTGTCTCTGGTGGGGAGGATAACACTGTCAAGGTTATGCTCCTGTAGGTTATTAAAAACTGTTCAGTATGAAGCAGGATGTTTAATTGGCTTTTACATTCTGAAGTCTGAAATTTTGATGCTTTTTGCTTTATGAGAAGGTGTGAAATAGATTCAAGCTTTTGTAGGCTAATATACTTACCGTTTTACAAAAGAAAAATATGGAACCAATTTTACTTTTCATTTCACTGTGTTCTATAATATGCTAAGTAGATAATTATGGCCAAGTACGGTGTAAGTTGTAAAAGTGTCAGATGAATAATATGCAGCTTCATATCAAGGGAAAAGATAGAAAGACGAGTGATTCTACATATAGCTGTTGGGTGCACAATAAAGATGTTAATTAGAGGTTCTCAAAAAGTGTTATGGTTGAATAAATATTGTCTTCTGTTGTATTCCGTTCTCTGTCGGCATCTTTATCTGCCTCTCTCCATATATTACTCAATCTACAGTTGTGGGATTTGACTGCTGGAAAGCTGCTGCATGAATTCAAGTCTCATGAGGGCCAAATTCAGTGCATTGATTTTCATCCACATGAGTTTTTGCTCGCAACAGGTTTGGTTGGTTGTTTTGTTGTGTTCCAATCTTTGTTCTTTATCAAATTAACCACGCAGTTTGTAGAAGAAAGCATATCTTTGTCATTTTTTCCTGCTACTGTACTTCATTTGTGTTTGTTCAGGGGATTTCATATCTTCAAATGACTAAGATCATGCATGCTAAGAAACCCTAAACCTACAGTAGATTACGTATTTAATATCTTGTTTAGATATAAATAGTTTTCTGTAAACATTAAATGATCTAATTTCTTTGGATTATGAAGGTATTGAAACATGCAGAACATGTGCTGAAAATTGAGTGTCAAAAGAAAAATGAAAATATTTGCACCATTTTCTCTTTGCGAGAAATTGTTAAACGGGCATAATGCCACCACTGTTTTGTTATGAATGCAGGCTCATCTGATAGAACTGTGAAGTTCTGGGATCTTGAGACCTTTGAGCTGATTGGCTCTGCTGGACCAGAGGTCTATCACGTTACATTAAAAGCTGAGCTTCATTGTGCATTTCATCCTATTTTTAGATTGGTGTTTCGAACTGGACAATGACAGTCAGTTCTCTCATCACTAAGAAATAGTAAAGACCTTCAAAATACAATAACTGACAACTATTTCTTGTTTAGACGTCTGGAGTACGCTGCTTGACTTTCAACCCAGATGGCAGGACCTTGCTGTGTGGATTGCATGAAAGTTTGAAGGTTCGTTGATACGAGTCTCAATAATTTAGGAAGCTGATGTTGTGTTGTTGCTATGTATAAGAGCCGCGTAAAATCTTTTACTTTCTTTATGCATGAAAGATTTGTCTTTTCCCTTCTTATGATGTATAATAGAGGGTGAAAAACTTTTGATGCAATTGGTACTTGGGGATTTCTGGGCTTTGATTATACTATTATAGGTTTTCGCTTGGGAGCCAATACGGTGTCATGATTCTGTGGATGTGGGATGGTCCAGATTATCAGACCTTAATATCCATGAAGGAAAGCTTCTTGGTTGCTCATACAATCAAAGTTGTGTTGGAGTATGGGTGGTGGACATCTCGGTATTAGTCTTCACAACTGTCGTCTTTGTAATAGTCTAGATATGTCAATCATGTTGTTATTGAAGTTCCTGAAATACTCATTTATTTTCTTTCGTGCAGCGTATTGAGCCATACACAGTGGTTAATTCCACTCGTACAATTGGCTGTCAAGATACAAAATCTTGTGCAACAATGCCAAATCCACCTGCCATTACTGAAAACAGCACTAAGCGTATCTCAGGAAGGCTGTCTGCTGCACAGGAGTCCAACTTGGTAGTGAAGGAAACAAAATCCTCAGGAAGGGTATCGGTCTCCCAAAGCTTGGATCCTTTCGTAAAGGAACCTAAACAATTGGCTTGTATGATCCTATTAGTTCATTTATTACTTCTTTTGTTTTGTATCTATATTTGAATCACGCTCACTTAATATTGTTGTACGTTTTCAAAGAATCTTTAGGGTTGTTAGCTTTGTGCTTAAAGCTGCTAGGTTTACTCTTCTTTTTTGTCCTATTCTGTTCCTGAAACCTTAATCTTTTTCCTCATTCTTAAACTGAATGTACCTGCAGGTAACCAGCCCAGTACTCCTCAAAGAACCGCTACAATTACAAATCAGAGGGTAAATGCAGCCACATCGATTACTGTTTCTGGTGCTACTACTCCAAAAGGGAACTCTGCAAAGGCACCATCTGCCGTTTCTGTTTTGTTTAACAAGTCAGATGTAGTACAGGTGATAGTCCCTAGAAATAATTTGAGGTCGGAGCAAGCTATTGAGACCAGAAAAGAAATCACTGTTACGGAGAAAGCTACGCCATGGCAACCCAGAACTACTGACTTCCAGATGCACAAAATCAGTAGAAATGAACCAAATGTCCCAACAATATTTGTGCAGGCTGACAATGATTGTCCCAAGGCCACTGAGTTACGTCCAGACAGCAATATGTCAGCTACAGTCAAGAGCTCAGTTACATCTGTTTTTGAAAGAAATTTGAAGGATGACAGAGTTAATGCCTTTGAGCAGGGTGCTCCATCAATATCAGAACCACCTACTCTGCTCCAACATCAATATCGTATGTCTCCCTTTCAATTAAAATTTTTTTAGCAGTAGTTACTGGTTGACCTAAATCGCTGTTCGTTTACATTTAAGTATTAGTTTCCCAACATTTGTTATTATATGTTTCAAATTTGTCTGAAAATTTTTCTTTCGAAACATTCCTGACAAAACGGTTTGGAGGTGAAAAATTCTCATGCTTTGAACAAAACTTGGAGACTTCAAACATAATATGGTTCCTTAATAATCCTACTTTCGGCACTACATATTCTCGGTATGCTCTTGATATTTGGTGTAGTTACAGAAACTATATTGTGGTTTTTGTTCCTGTTGCTTGTTCAGATGATACTCGGATGCAAAAAGGTGATGGAATTTCTCTTGAAGTTTCAAGACGAGGTTTGTTTAGTTGTTGTTGCCTACTTGATGTTTATGATTCCTTTGTTTTTTCTGTAAGTAGAAAGTGCACTGGACCTATTCCAGCAACCTAACCAGAAACTGTTGTATTGTAAAGGACGGATGCGACCACTTGCTACAAATTGGGAAAAACGGGACACATCTAATAGCTTTGAAGAACCCACCATTAGTAATTCTGTAGGACCTATATCCATGGTGAACATGCTCCCTAAGCGCATGGTATGATTAATGTTTTGGTTTTAAGAGCATCCATTAAAACTTCTCTGGAGACATTTATGTAGCTGGATACATTTGTGTGAATTGCCATCACAAGTGTTATTTTCTTTGTCCATCATTTCACACATGAAATATATGCTTAATATGGCATCACTTCCACATTTTCTCAGTAATGTTCCTTCTTTGAACTTTGAAGTTTAAACAGAGAGCACGCATTGTAGTTCCTGAGAAGGAAACAGCCGCTGCAACTGATGAAGATGTCATTGCTTACGCGCTTGACCAACATGATCATTTCTCTAATCTGATGCAATCCCGCTTGTCCAAGCTACAGGTAAAAGAGCCAGATACCATACATTAAACAAGCATACTTTTACATGATATGAAAATAATGATGGGACTAACATATGTCTCATTAGGTCAAAAGAGTACTTGTCAAAAAGTTGTGTTTTTTGAATAATTTGGTGGATTAGCATAAGTTCGTATGGTACTGTTAACAGGCTTTCATTATACCAATGAAAAGGGTTTAGCAGAACTCTTTGCAGGTTTTTGAAAAAATTATTAAACATTTTCGAGTACTGTCAAAATTCCTCAATCAATCATTTTTCTTCCGGAGCTAATAGGTAAAAACTCTTTCCATAATTGGAAGTATTTTCCCTTGTGATAACGAAAAAAATTATATGAATAAAGGGAACCAACACATGAACAGGTTAAGTAATCCTCTACAAAATTACGACTCAAGTGAATGCCTTTAGCTTTCTGAGATAGTATAACTTGTAAAAGCACATATAGTCTTTGACCATAAAGACCCTAAATACGTATTTATATCCTAGATTAAATTAGAGGACAGATAATCCAGTTTATGCGCTCGTATTTATGTTTTTCCGCAGGCATCCGAGTACAGTGAAAATTGCTATTTTACAGTAAATGCTTATCCTTTTTCCGAAATTTGTTGTTCGATCTTGTAGGAATTTGGGACAGTAACTGGGCTACTTTAATTTCTATTGGAAGTATTTTCTTTTGAACAGTCAATATTAACTTTAAAACTTAGCACAGTTGTCGTGATGTTTGGTGCGATAATTATTGCTTCCCATACGCAGCTTGTCTGATATTAGTCTATTGTTTATTAACGCACTATTTCATATTATTGCTGATCATAAAGGTTGTTCGAAGATATTGGGAAAGGAGTGATTTGAAGGGAGCTATCAGTGCTATGGATAAAATGTCTGACCCTGCTGTAAGTGCCCATGTCAACTCTTTTATGTGTTTCTTGAAAGAAGAAACAAACTGTAAGCAAACATTTCACCGAGCCTCCGTATCTCACTCTTGTCTTCTAAACTAACAGGTTGTTGCTGATGTAATTAGCATATTGATAGGAAAGGTTGACCTTGTGACGTTGGACATTTGCACTTTGCTTTTGCCTCTTCTGACCAGCTTACTTGAAAATACCATGGATAGGTATTTCTCCAATCTAAATTTATCCAAAATTGTGCTGATTTACAAAATGCAGAAAGATGTAATTCATTTTTGTTCTCAAGAGTGTCCCTTCACCCTTTTTAGTAGCCTAAAGTTACCATGTAGGTTTTAGTAGTTTTGACTCATTTCTCATTTACTAGTGATGAGTATGCTTTGAAATGATTCCACCAAAGTTAAATGATAGAGAAGCCAATGCTACTGACTAGATTGCTTTCAAGATGATCATTTGGGCTTTCAATGTATTTGATGCACTGGAGTCTAACACAACTTATTCTCAGGCATCTCGGTCTGTCTGCAGAAATGCTTCTCAAATTGGTTAGAGTATTTGGTTCACTAATTTATTCAGCAGTTTCAGCTTCATCGCCTGTTGGTGTTGACATTGAGGCTGAGCAAAGGTATGTTTTGTTTCACATTAGTTGTCTGAGTAAAAATCGAAAGATGAGTAAATGGGCATGGTTCCAAACTTGACTGATGTTAGGCTGGAGCGCTGCAACCTCTGTTTTGTTGAGCTTGAAAAGGTCAAGGAGCGCCTTCCTAGTCTTATTCGGTATACTTAATCTTATGATGTTTGTCCAGTTTTTACTTTTCTTCATACCTTCCTTCATCTTTATATTTGACAAGTTCCTTGTTGTAGCTGAGGTTCTAAATTGTGATCGTCTATTTTGAGTTTAATGTGACATTTACTTTTTCTTTTTGAATGTTTGAATTGTCAGGAGGGGAGGACTGGTTGCGAAGTTATCCCAGGAGCTGAACCTTGCGCTGGGAGATTGTCAATCAAAGTAACCTAACAATTGAGTTTGTTCTGCTGACCTATCATAGGGAGTAGTGTAGTGATTCTGTAACATGGGGTGCAAAATCTGATTGGTTTGACGCCCACTTGTGTCTTGGGAGAACATGGTTGGTGCATGTGCATGTCACACTCAAGTGACAACTAATTTTTACTGTACGCGCTGAACTCAAGAGGCTTATGGATAATTGACACAATCAGCCAGCCAACTGCTGTTTTTGGAGTGCTGAGCCAATTGCTAATTGACTGCCAATTAATGAAATCTATCTCCTCGTAGTGACCATGTAAAAATTGGGACAGAATCTATTTATTTTTCAATGAGAATCACCTTCAATGTGCCATTCATTAATTTTTTATGTTCAAACCAAAACCCCACTTGCTTTTAAATCCATTTTTCTATTCTTTCACATGTTCATCTCATTTTGCTCTTTCTTTTGCTTTGAGGTGTTCTTATGGCGGACTCGGTTAAATCACAGCAACAAACAATCATCAACAATAGTTTCGTTTGGTGGCAGCACTGGCAGATCTAGAAAATTAAAATTGGGGGCATATATATATATATTTAGTATATTTTAATCAATTTTTGTAAATCTAGCTAAAAAATTAAATACACATCCAACCTCTCAAGATTTGACTCTTTACGATGGCTAGCTATCATTGTATCATTGCTGACTATACAATTTTTTTTATATTTTTTGTGCTGAGCGCACAGTTGAGCTTAATTAGTAAAATTTTAAATAGTTATACAATTACAAACATTATGAGAAACTAATACATTCAACTAGATTGAACTCCCTAAGTTAAACCATAATAAAACTAAAACACTATATATATATATATATATATATATATATATATATATATATATATATATATAGGTTCAAATGAGAACCCCCATTGTTCATTAAGAGCTGAGAATCCCCTAATCTGCATCCATCTTCAGATCGGACGGTCGAAAATGATCTAAGTATATTTTTGAAGGGGAGGGATATTTTGGTCTTTCAGTCGCGATCAATGATATTGCGCCAAGTGCCCCACTACACTCGGTTTCGACCACCCGGCAGATGATACGTGTCCCACTATTTCCTTTTATCTCAGCCACGCACATTTCGGCTAATCAGGACGCGTCACATGTTCCACTATCTCCTCCTTTCAGTCAAACAGAACGCGACACTGTGTCACACACTCCCTCTCTCTCTTACACAAAATCTATTTTTTCTAATTTTGGTTTTAAAAGATGATTTATCTATTTAAATTGATTTATTTTCTTAAATTAAAAATCAAAACCATTTTTAAAAAATTACAAGCATTAAATTAAGATCCATTTTGATTATTTTTTGTTCACATTTTAATATTTTTTTATTTTAAAGTACATAGATTGAAACTCGCAAAGTAAATGATTAACTACTTTCATAGTTCATTAAACATGCAAAATAGATTTGAAGATTAACGTACATCGAAAGAGCAATAATTCATTCAATGAATTATGTATTTTCAATCGATGTTCTTTTTCAAAAACGTATCAAAAACCTATTCAATACGGATCTTGAATTGAAACTTATAATATTTTATATTTAATTATAAAATTTATTTTTTTCAAAATGTTTTTTGTAATTAGAAAAATTGAGTTGAGTGAAATTGAAATAAAGATAAACATGAGAAAGAGAGCAATGTCACGTCTGCATGTGTGACACGTGTCCATGCATGCACGAAAATACATCAATCCTCGGATATTTAAGCCCCTCTGGATACGTATCACGCACCGAGAGTTGACACTTGGCAGCATCTGGGCGAATCTTGGCAGAAATGGATGAGGATGAGGGGGGTTCGCGGCACGTACCATAAAGGGGGATTCGCATCCAATCTCCACCCTATATATATAGAATGAGATTTGATTGAGAACCTCAAATCAAGGTGAGAACTCAGAACTCAGTCTTGACTATTGGATGATATGATTTAATGACTGAGAGCATGTGTCAACACACAAGACATAACACGCGTACAGAAAATACAAGACACAAGACATAACATGCCATTTTTCCCTTAAGTTCTCAGTTCTCACCAGATTTGTGGTTCTCAGTGGAACCGCCCCACACACATGTGTGTGTGTGTGTGCACCTAGATGCCGCCAAGTTTCCACTCTCAATGCGCAACACGTGTCTAGAAAAGCAAAAATGTCTAAGGATTGATGTACATTCACACGTGTATGAACACATGTCAAGAATGCAGGCGTGACACCTCAACACTCTCTCTCTCTCCTGTTTATCTTTATTTCAATTTCACTCAACTCAATTTATCTAATTACACAAAAAAATTTGAAAAAAACAAATTTCATTATTAAATATAAAATATTATAAGCTTTAATTCAAGATCCGTATTGAATAGATTTTTGATACGTTTTTGAATAAGTACATCGATTGAAAATACGTAGTTCATCGACTGAATTATTGCACACTAATCGTGCACCAGTGGATTCAAAAAATGTGCATCACTAATCATACACCATTACGAACTTTCTTTATCTTCAGCGATATGACATTGCAACACAAATCTAACGAATCTTGGTTACTAAATTTTATATCAAAGAGCTGCTAAGATATTTTATCGGTTGGGATGGGTGTATTTACTCAGATGTAGATCAAATTCAGACTTATGGTGGTGTCCGTTTGGTCCGGTTGAGGCGGCTTTGGCTAGGTTAAAGGTTAGGCTCATATGAGAATTGAGTTTAGCTGGCAAAGCTTTGATTATGGTGAACGAGATATGAGAGAGCTGAAATATGGAGGCGAAAGAAAATATGGATGAAAGATGATGATTTTTCTAATAAATAAAAAATATGTAAGAGATAAAAAAAGGGATGATGATGATATGAGAGAGATTTTCTCTCCATTAATGCCATCGAATTTATTAGCTTAAAATTAGGAATATATTAAAAATTTAAAATTAAATTAAAAATGATGAAATCATTTACGTACGCTATATGATTTATGGACAAAGGATATAAATGGTTCACATTTATAACTTCAAAACGGTTTTTATAGAATCAATCTAAATTAGATTAAACTAACTATTTTTTTAAATTACACGAAATTGAAATATACAAAACTAAATGTAATTTGAACAATTTAAATGTTTTATAATTAAAAAATTATGTTGTTATCTATATATTTATTATATAAATATAAGAAAATTTATAAATTTTTAAAGGTGCATTTTCCGGTATCCTACTAGTGGTGATTCCAATAAGAGTATTAATCAATAATAGGAGATAAAAATCTACCATATAAAAAATTTAGGAACTATTTATCCCTCACAAATCCAACAGTTTAAAAAGAATAAGCACGACAAATGAGTGACGGTGGAACATTTCACCCTTACCAGAGTAGAGGAGCAGTAACAAGTAAAAAATAATTTATATTCACTAAGTTTGGGTCAAACATATGGAGCGATGCCTTACTCAAACGATCTAATTTATACCGCCCACATACTAAGTTCTAAATCAATAACTAGATAAGTGTTTCTAAGATACTACTTTACTTGGACTAACAAATATTTCTACTTATGCAAATCTACTCATAAGGGTGTTCATTCGGGCTCTCCACGCCAATATTCATCTCCTAGGCCTTTCCCAGATACGGCTACCGACTACAATCCTTCTGATATTTTTCAGTAACCTCCGATTCTTTTCCAATATTTCAAATCACTTAGCATCCGCCACTTGTCACATGCATCATCTCTCTCCAATTTCAGACCCTTTAATTCTCATTTTTAGTTTTTAAAATCTATTTATCTGATTATATGAATATTTTGCAAACAATTAAAGCTTAGAATTATTTCCAAAGAATATAAGCATTAATTTAAGATTCATGTTGAGTCATTTTTATTTACGTTTTATTAAAAAAAACAGTTCATAGTTCGGTACGCAATACATCCAAAAATAAGCAACATAAAACTCAACGATGGTCAAATACATACAACAATTGTATATTAAAGAAATACATTTACAAACTTCTTAACTTTACAAGCTTCTAATTCTATGCAAGGTATAACTGGGATATAAAGTTTCTAAATAATCTTGTTGCACACAACTTGTGTTAGGACTAGGGGAGAGCATTGTTCGGTGAAAGCCGATTCACCGAACTGATATAGCTTAATCAAATTAATTCGGTTCGGTTAATTCGGTGAATCCGTTAATTCGGTCAGAAACTGAAAAATATTTGACTAATTCAGTTAACCGAATTAACCAAAAAAATAATTTTTATGTATAAATTTATTGAATTTATAAAATATATTCATGTTGTTCGGTTAATTGGATATTAACCGAAAACCAAATTAACCGAATTATCGATTAACCAAATAATTCGGTTCGGATATCGGTCGAGACTTTTATAATTTGGTTAATTCAGCTCGATTAACCGAACAGCAATTCGGTTTGGTTAACCGACTGATGCTCTCCCCTAATTAGGACTTTATCAAATTCTTCAACATGCAACTATTTATCAAGTTAACCAAAGAGTGATGATATTCTTCAAATATTATTTAATCTTAAGAGGTTCATGAAGGAAACTTATTTCTAATAAATTATGTTGAAAACTTATAAAAACAACACTAATAATTTATTCGAAACAAATATATGACTCACATTTTTTTATTCAATATTTTCCTTACCTTTTTCCCCAAACCTTTTTCAAATCATATTATAAATTGATAGAGGTCAACAAGAAGCAGAGATATTTATGCATACAAATAGTTATGGAATATAAGTTCCAAGCTAAAACTACATCGCAAAGATGAATTATATAGGACACACATTGCAATATTCTAATGTCAATCCCAACTGATTCCACTTATCCCTAAGTCTATCATCTTTAAAAATAATTTCACCATTAGATGGGTTGTAGTCATTTAAGTTAACACTTTTTCCAACTAATAAATTTCTTTGTGATTTATCCTGTCACTTAATTTTCAAAATAATACTCCTCAGTGACTTGAAAGTTTTTTCATTTACATCTTCGTGAACCATGCCTGTCTTTAAGTATCTCATTGTCATTGTGGCAGTCCTCACTCCTCCCACCGTAGTTATTTAAGTTTCAGTATTTTTTTGAATAATAACTTTCTTTGTGACTTATCTGCTATTAGATTCTCAACATGAGAGTCTTTAGTGACCTAAGGTGGGATATCATAAATATCAGTTTCTCCACACCGTCAAGAAAATGATCTTTATGAAAAAACACGTAAAGTCAACAAAGAGTGTGCTGACTAGAATCCATTTGTATCGACAACTAGGGGTGTTGTGCTGGTATACTTGTATTGACAGCTGTGTGCCACTTATGTTGGGAGACACAAGCAGGTTGATCGAACGGTTCTCCTTCTCCAGTTCTGTTCATGGGAGAGGATGCTTATTGGACGAGCACGACAAACGTTTATCCTAAAGATCCCTCCTTTTGATCCCGCTCTGGATGATGTTGAGGATGTCATGATGAGGCCATCGATTATATTTGAGTATGTCTAATGTTCATGTTTTACAACCTACTTTAGTATGCAACAATTTATTCATATGTATGTATGTCTCAAATTATTTTTGATCATGTAGGAAGTGGGGATGCACATGGACACATGCCCAGATACCCAGCCAGGTGCTCTTGTATTATCATGTCGCATTTGACTGCCAGACTTGAAGAGATGTTTGCTGGACTCCATACTCGGATGAATAGTTAGTGGGTATTAACCCATTATGTCTGTATGGATCAAACATCTGGATGAGCGAAGTCCCATTCATCTGCTTAAATATAGTTGAGTGGCATTACCCACTGTGCGTGCTTAGACAGATCGGATACTGTCCACATATCCCAGATGGACTACCTTATGGACATTTTAAGCTACATAAGATTATCTGACGAAGAGGTAAGCTGGATTAGAGTGTTGAGCATGCTCAGTGGATCAGTACGCGGGGATAGCAACAAGAGAGGATAGTACGTGGTTCGACAAAACATATTGAGGCTTCCCACAAAGAGTAAGGCGTCAAATGAAGTTATATCAGATCACACACCAGAAGTCGAAGAGGATGATGCTCAAGTTAAAGGCGCTGAGGTAATTGGTCCATCTCAGATCACCCAGGCCTATTATATTGAAGTTCAGAGAAGGGTTTAAGAAAATCCAAACGCCTTAAGAAGACAAAACTTTCATACACACCGACACCACAAGATGAAGATTAGTTGTGAGTTTTGGATTTGTTGGAAGCATGGATGATGATTTTAAAAACTTTGCTGATTTACGTTTTGCATATATTTGTACTATTTTTAGTTTGGTGTTTTGGTATCGTTGTGGATTGGCAGCAAACATGGATTATAATTTCAGATGATATTGATTTGGTGTTATTGGTTTGTAGTTGATTTGTGTAGGCGAGATACTTGTGAAACTAATGGCAGAGCATCATTTCATAACAAATCGCGATCTATGATCCAAGTTTACACTCCAACAAAAACCGCGACTAGTGTCGGCCTATCGGAAGTATATCGTTAACCTTGTTGGCGGTTTTTTTAAACAACATGTCATGCCTCCATGCTGGCAAGAGGTGTCACGTTGGCCTGCAAATCAGCTGAGGTGTGTGCCACGCAGGCAAACCATCTTCGGCATTGGCGGTAAGTTTAGGATAACCGTCGATAACAATGGCAGTTTGCTTCAAATAGGATAGATTAAAAAAAAGTGGATATTTTTTATAAAAACCAAGTAAAAAATGTAAAATATATATATGTGATTATGATAATTTATATCCAAAATTATGTGATTTATCCTTTTTATTGTATCTTAACCAGGGTTTGTTTCAATGAGGGTTCCAAAATTCAAACTCCGTCTGATATGCGGAGCGAAGTCGGTTGTTTAGAAGCGCCGAGAAGATTAATAATAATATACGAGAGAATTAAGGAGGGAGGAGGGGATGGAGGCGGCATCGGAGGGGAAGCGATGCCACTACGAGGTGTTGGGGCTGAAGATGGATTGCACGGCTGACGAAATTCGGTCGGCATACAAGAAGCTGGCCCTCCAGCGCCATCCCGACAAGCTCGTTCAATCCGGACTGTCTCAAATTCAGGCCACCGCTGCCTTTCAGGAACTCGTCAGTGCCTACGAGGTTCTCTCCGACCCTAAGGAGCGCGCTTGGTACGATTCCCACCGCTCCCAGATTCTCTTCTCAGACCCCACCTCCAACCCTAACCCTAACAACAATAATTTCCCCGATCTGTTTTCCTACTTTTCCAACACCGTCTATTCTGGCTATT
>NQLW01000008.1:1307727-1322565 GCA_002312845.1 Kalanchoe fedtschenkoi
ATACAATGACACTTGAATCCATTCTCGTCTCGGCATTGCTTCTGACACATCTGGCAATACCACCTCAGCTTCTGCAAACCCTTGGCCTTAATTCGATTGGCTATGGCCTTGGGCGTCAGAAAATCGTTCTTACCCATCGACGAAAACAAGCAAAAATCTCAAAGCCCTAGTGCGAAGCAACAAACAAATCAATGAAGAACAGAAGTCGTCAAAAGGTGTAATCGCTTTTTCACAGCATCCTCCCTCACTTCAGGCTTCACGATAAATCGATCGCCTGCCGCCTATCTCTCTCCTGCGAAGTTGCTTGGCGTCAAATCGACGATTTGCTCGTCGTCGCGAAATCGAATACGAAGACGACTCCACTTTCTGTTAATACGAATCTTGCCCCCGCAGTATATATTATATATAATCCTGCTCTCGCAGTATATATTATATCTATAATTGGTCTGTAAGGTTATGATGCTATGTTTCAGTTGCCCTCAGAGGTCCGAAATTTAGAATTTTGATAGATGGGGGAATGGAAAAGAATCGGAAAGAAAGCAAGTGAAAATTTGTGTTATTGATTTTTTTTTTTGTGAATGAATTTAGAGAGATTTGGTAAAATTAGAATCTAATTTTTTTACCCCGCTAGCGAGGGATTTGGGGTATAATAAGAAATTTTTTTATTCAACAAATTAAATTACAGTTTTAATGTATAATGATATTTTAGTAAAGAGGTTGGATCATTTATGAACAATTAAATTATGAATAAATATGAATCAATCATCAAATGACAGTGTTTTTATTAATTAATTATTTTTAAAAAAAATTAGAAAAAATTGCAAAAAAGAGTGAACTTTATGAGGGCAGGAGGGAGCTGGAAGATTTAAAGTCTTTAATCCGAGCTTTATGACTTAAATGGCAGATGCACAACTTTGACAGGAAAGATGGAGCTGAGCAGCCTCCTCTAGCGGAACACCCTGTTTCTGAGGTTTTCAAGTTTGACTTTCGTTGACCTATTACGAGGATCTAAGTAGCACTTTTTTTTTTCTATAAATAAAAAAAACAAACTAGTGCACAAACTACTGTGTTTTGATACTCGCAGCAAAGAGCTGCCTGTGTAAGGGATCTGCTTCCAGAAAAGCAAAAGACATCAAGCAAAACCAGCAGCAATGCATGTTCTTTATAACGAGATTTTATTTTTCCTACTCTTAACTGATACAGTAGAAGTATACTTGAAATTGAAGACGAAAAATCTTATTCATGAAGAACGAAAGTACCTGTCACATAAAATAAATCATACTCGATAAAATGACGCTAATGGACAGCATGTTGCACACAAAACTGAAGGTTGTCGAATACTGTATATTGGAGATTAATTAAGAGCACTGCTCTTTTCCCTCTTATCATGTTGCTACAGCTAGCTTCTGAAGATGTTGGAAAAACACTTGTAGACTCACATCGTCCGTGAATATCAATTCTGATCCTGCTGCTAACTCGGGAGCATTGTTGTATGTTGCAGATGGATTCAACTTGGCCAACAGGAACCTTGCCTGTCAGTCATAAAAACAGAAGGTTTGAGTTAAAATCTCATCTACATTTTTGTCCCAGGGGGGCATAGTTCTCACACAACCGTGACAGAAAACTATCACAAAACTACAATTTCATATGTGGTTTGTGATTTTGATCAGATTTCAAATTAGCTTTCAAACTAACAAATCCTTTGGCAGTTGAAACTGTAAACCTGAGACTATGCGCGACTAACCTGTGAGCCGTGTTGATCACAGACTACTAATCTAGGAACTGGGAAACGATCACGAATTATCAGCTGTGCATCATCTTGTGGAGCTTGCAAGAGTTGTGCAAATGCCTGATAGAACACAATTTATTCCACCCACAAAAAGAAAAAAAAAAGTTTTTTTCAGCAGGAACCTGCAAAAAATATTTAATATCAAGAGTCTACAAATGCACCAGCATACCTGGTGCTCCGGTTGATTATGGTATCCCATATTACGCCATTGAGCAATGGTCAAACCATGAAATATGACAATGCTGAAGTAAGAGTCTAACAAGAGTATACGATCCGGCGCAATAGAAGCCACATCCAACAAAGCTGGACCTGGCAGTGAATTGAAAGAATATGAGATCAAAGATGGCTGAATCATAACAGCCGCATTTGTGATGTTTTCCCGATTCAGTAACATGATGAAGTACGCAGTTTCATCTGGACTGTTGTTGAAAACCTGAAAATAAAGCAGGAGGCAAAAACTTTAAGCACGGCTCCCTGACTAAACATTGTGAAATGCTATGAGCATGATCAAGAATTGAGTCAGCCTCACCTGTACAAATTGGGATCTCCGCAAATTAAACATAAACTGAGGGAACAAAGAAAAAGATGGGTTTAATGTGAATGAAGCTGGATCATCCTTCTGATAGTCACCAAATTTGGAACATAAACGGATCAATGACCTGTCCAACCATCGTGTGGCATCAAAACTTTCCTGGTAAAACAAGCACAATCAGTACCCAGTACATCAGCACTGGTGAATGGAATCAATATTTATCTTGGGATTGCACTCATCCTCTCTTTCTTGGGAACCATGCAGAGAATCAGCAAGTATTAAAGTAACAGTAGTAATAAATATCCTCAGACACCATCGCATAACGTAAATATTGTGACATGGCAATGATGCAAGAAATTTATATAGAGCGAGATCATAATTTCTCAAATCCATGTCTTTGATCTATTATTTACCGAGTTCCCACCATTAGAGTATCAAACGAACCCGTTGTAAGATGAATAAAGAAGAAATAGGCTTGAACATGCAAAGTGGAGAATTATTGGCGAAACAGAAATCAGTTACCTCAGTTTCCATTTTAAATGAAGTTATTCTTGCCATTACAACAGCAGCAGTTTCTTGATCAAAACCTTGTATCAATTCCTACATATGCAGGCAATAAGTTTCCAGGCTTTGCATTTAAAGAAAGTGACAAAAGTTCCTCTGTAAGCTCAAACCTCATTGCCTACAGCAGTCTCTGCCCATTTTCGGGTAATGGTCGTTACCCGCTGCATCATTTGGCCTTCGGGGTTTTGATAGCTACAGAATATATTTGTGGAAAGCATCAACGATATGTCACCCAAGTAAACAAAAGACGAGCTTGGTTTGGCATTCGGAGCAAGGGTTATTCATCGACGCAGGTGTAGATTGGACCAGCATACCTAGTGACAAACTGTATGTACAACTGTGGATTTATAGTTCCTGGAGGATTTGATTTATCACTGGATGAGATGTCAAATATCACAGTTAGGCACGTGCTCTTGTCAAGCCCGCACATCTTCCAAGCTGTAGTGTTTCCCTCTCCAATGGCTGTATCTGCTACAGCCGGTCCTTTCTATATATGCATTGTAACAAAGATAGGTCATAATGCATAGCCATAATGCATTGTAAACATCTTAATAGCTCTTGACCTCTTGTTTAAGTGAGGAATGTCAGTAACCTCGAGTACAAGGACAAGTGAAAGTAAAAATGCGGGAACAATTATTATAATCAAAGCTTCTTAAAGACAAAGCTACAGTTTAACTTTTAATGGTATAAGGAACTGAAATTCTTCTGCAGATGCCTTCAGAAGTAATTAACTTCAAACAAAAAAAGATGAACCCATCTGGTACCAGCTGACAGATTTTCTTGCAAACATGACAAACAGTAGTAAGGTTTAGCAAGGTTTCACCTTTTCCAATGATGAGCATGGTCCAATAATTCCCTGAATTTTGATGTCCTTTGAACAATTGATCTCTAGTGTTCCACTGAAAATACAGTAGAAGAATGACTTCTTATTAAAAATTGCATATAACATA
This sequence comes from Kalanchoe fedtschenkoi, assembly GCA_002312845.1. Lineage (NCBI taxonomy): Eukaryota > Viridiplantae > Streptophyta > Magnoliopsida > Saxifragales > Crassulaceae > Kalanchoe > Kalanchoe fedtschenkoi. The sequence continues at coordinate 1,311,563 of NQLW01000008.1, forward strand.
CTTCACAAGACAGCAGTAATATCTCACCCATTACCTAATACGATTTCTATCTCTTACACACAAAAAACAGATACTCAATTTAGTTGACAAGGCAAATACAGGAACATTTCAGAATAAATAGTGGAATAGAGCATCATCAGTCTTAAAGGTATTTCTTTTATACCCTTAACATATAAGCCCTAAAAATTAAATCGAATGCCAAGGTTTGTGCCAGTTAACCATTGTATCTGTGTAGTCACCCAATTATACTGGGTTCTAGGAATAGAGAATAATACATATGTGTTGGTGTGCGTGCACCATATAAACTGGAAAATCAGAATAATAAAGTATGCACTTCTTAAAAAAAAGATGTAGCTTACTTAAAAGAAAGGCCAAGAGATTGTTCACCATCCTCAAAGACACGCTTAAAAGAGTCTTTAAAGACAGAGTGCCCAAAACTTTCAGCCAACACGGCAAGTCCACCAGTTCTTTCCACAGCAACTTTCATTTCTGCAACCCCTACCTGATAATCCATAGTCACATAATTAGATAACAAATTTTCCACATCTTAAAAAGAGTGACCTCCAGCTTTCTTAATATGCTGAAATTAGATACTTGTGATTTAATGAGCAGTGAACGCAAGTTCTAGAGTAATTGCCTTCACAATATTCGGTCTGCATACATCCATTGACAAAATGAAAACAATATTGGAACACATCAGAAAGTGCAACAATGACCATAAGTAAATACACCAATGGATTTTTCAACCTGTAATTATCAAGGAAGGCATAAAGTTACAGAGATTGAGGGATGAAATATTAAAGATAAAAACGAGTGTCAGCAACTACTTCAACAATCCACAATGCTAGTCAAGATATACATAAGGGCCCTTCCTAACCCAAATAAAATAGAAGGGAAAAAAATCAATCTACCGTAAGGAAGGAGAGAAGGTGTGACAGCAATAACAGCCTGTGCTACATTTCATTTAGAGAGGATCATGAGGAAAGATACCATGTGTATGATAACTTGGAATCTTATATGTTGGTTTTCATTTGACAGCTTCATAAGATACAATCAGTACATGGTATATCCAAGTTCTATACAGACTACTGACTGGCCAAAACAAATGCCAAAAAATGATATAAAAACCAATAAGTATCTCAAAAAATTGAGCTTAAAATATAGAAGTTCAGTAAAAATTCATTTAAAATAATAAAATCCAGAAGATCAGAAGAACCTGATCAAGGGCAGAGGCAAAGACATCCAAAACGTGACCCTGGCTGACTAACTGCTTAGCAAGGTTTTCATAAAACTTTACAGCCTTCTTAAAAAAGGGAGCTGCATCCTTATCAAGATCCTTATGCGACCTGACAGGATCCGACAAGTCCTTTGATACAATCTGCATAAAACAGAAACGTTATTAATATAAAAGCATGGAACAAAAATGAGGTAATGTCAAGGTCACTGCCATTGAGCTTAAAAAGACGTGAAAATGCTAATGAGGCTTGACACGTCACAAAACTAGTTCATCTGGGCACATAGCCACCTTTCATCGTCTCTATCAGTGTTCATGATGTTAAAAACACAGACTTCAGTGTCGAAGAACAATAAATAAGAAAACATTCTATAGGTTCCGATTCATTGATAGAACTAGCGTGTTTAACTCAATAAATTCAACAGTGTTTGCAGGATCTAAGTTGCTGCCCTCTCAAAAATGTGACTTTTCATAGTTAATATCCTAAGGTAGGATTCATAATATTTCTCCATTTTTGTTATACTGTAGATAATAATATCAATTCATGTTCTACATGCAGGTATTAATATCCATAAAAAAGCTGTAGTTGAATGAATCAACTGAATAGCAAACACAGACTACTTCCCAACCCGGAATTCAGTACCCTCCCAAGTGAAGGAGATTCGTGAAATGAACATGTGTATATGAATTCCTAAGGTAAAACATGTCTGCCATCACATCAAAGCCGATAACAAAAGAAACAAATGAAAAAAATCACAATGTTACCGTGCCAGGGCCTTCAGTGCAGGGACCTCCAACTAAAGAAATAATCCTGGCACCAGTTCCAGGTGTGCACGCTGCAAGCAAGCCAGCAGCAACACTGATTGCGACTCCAGTACACCTGGACTGCCGATTACCAGGAGGAACTGGCCACTGATCCGTTTGCAATTCATCTAATAGCTGAGAGCAATGACATGTGATGACCATTTGGTAATTAAATCGAATATGACTACTAGTCAAAATGAGCACACGATCACATTTTTCTTTTAAGAACAAAAAAAAAAAACAAAACATACAGCATTGAGTGTATACTCGCATTCTGAAGCAGGCAGCAAGAACCTGGTGATCCCAGAATTCTGAAAGCCATTCTGAACAGGGGCGGGGGCAGGGGCGGGCATTCTCCTAGCACCTGAGACACGAAGGCCCAAGTGGTCCAAAACCTGGTCCTTGGTGATCTCTTTAGAACCTCTGAAGACATAAACCTTGGACATGTCGGGAAAGCCCAATTCATGGACCTGCACCTGGGTGCCAAATGAGATAAAGCCTACAAGGGCATTGTCGGGGAGGAGGCCAAGGGCGCGCCTGATCTCGGATTTGACGAATTCTAGTTCTTCGTCAAGGATGCAAGTATCGAGGACGAAGAGGAAAACGGGGGAAGTGAGAGTGAAGTCAGGGGCGGGGGGTGGGGAGAGAGTGTACTGAATGGTGGTGTATTGGGGGTAGAGCTCGGCTGGGACATTGGTCTCGGAGATGCCGTGATAATGCTGGGGGAAGTGATTGCGCTGGTGGCAGAGAGGGCAGATCCAGATCTTGGCGGTGAAGTCGACGCGGGAGTAGGGGTTGAGGGTGGAGGAGCATGTCTTGCAGCGGAGAGGTGGGTAGGGGACGGTTGGGATGTCGGGATGGTATCGGATGGGGGAGATGGAAGCGGCGACGGGGATGACGCACTTGCTCAATTCGACCTTGGTACGTGGCCAGACGTTCCAGGTCATGCGGACTCCGTCTATTCCTTCCGGATCTGTGCTGGCCATCTCCGACATGATGGTCCGGCAATTGGGAGACGTCTGATTGCCAGCTAGATTCGCGATCCCTTTGGACGGATGAGAGAGACAAGGGATCGCAGAGATCGGTTTGGGGATCGGGAAGAGAGAGAGAAGGAGCAAGCAGGGAGTCGTTACACGACCAATCCAGAGGTGGCCAGAATGAGTAGTAAACCTATTTCCTATCCTATAATAACTTTGTTTTTTTCTCTCTTCCTATTCAATTTTAATGCCAGGAATATAATGCCGTCATATTCTGTTTCAGGGCTTTGGTATCCTAAAGTTTTTACCGGTTGTCCATGTCACTGTCATTTTTTGGATGCACTGTACACATCACATGATTGCGAATATCATTAATAGAAATTCGTCCTATAGCGCGTTAGAGTGATAGGAGATAATTTATTATTGATTTGATTTTTTTTTAACTTTTTAACACGTCACGTGACGACTTTCTATTGATGATATCCACCGCCACGTAGCGGACACAGAAGAGGAAAGGATAGAAGATTTAAAAGTATGTTGCCGTTTCTGAGTTTGGTAAAAATTTGGGAGGGAAAGGAAAAAATATAATTTAATCACTAAATTATCCTTGAGTTAAGGACCTCTTTTGAATTTTATTCCTAAAATAAAAAGAGGGCGAAATTACATTTTTACCCTCTTTTCTTCTCTTCCGCTCCAAATCCCTCCAATTTAAAAGGAGAAGATATGAGCTACAAACACCCTCCAAACCCTTACAAACCTCTCCATAAAAACAAATCAGGAACACATATATTCCCTTCAAATTCCTCCCTTTCCGCTCTTTTTTCTCACAAATGAACTCAGGAACAATACCTAAATAACAACATCTGAGATCATATATTTTTTTCTTTACATAGCAGCGAATAAGCTTCTCATACTTTTAGTTGGTGGAAAATGTCATTAGTTGCAACTCTTGTCCAATCTCTTGCACAAATTTTAAGAGCACACTATGTACATGTTTTAGACTATCTCTGGAGCAATTCATTGATTCTTACTCTCTCGGTCCTTTAATATATATCGTTTAAGGTTGATTTGAGTATATTAAGGTGAAGTTAATGCTATCGATTGGATAAATTTAATAAGTAGGTGGTTAATATTTTTTTAAAAGTTCATGCAAAAAGTAAAATTGTTAGATGATTATTGGTGAGGAATGTATCTTTTATTGATTATGGTAATGAAGTGATTAATGTTTGAATTTTAAGGTAGTTATTGATATTAAATACGCATTGAAAGTTGTTAAGTGACAAATAAACAAGGACAAAAAAAAATCGATTAAGTGACATGTAAAAGAAGACAAAGAGAGTAAACAATAATAGTTCATAACGTAAAATTTTCATGGTTCCTTAAGGACTCATACTCTAACCATATACGAGATACATTACTCGGAGGGAGTATAATTCCTTTGAGACATTATAGGGCGAAGCAAACAATAAACTCAATCTATACACATTTTGAGTTTTATACTTCATTTTTTTTACTCAAAATTTTTATCCAAAATATCTCTCTATGCCTCTATACTTGTTTTTACTCGTATCTTTCTCCATCGTTAACTGATGATGCATTAAATCTAACATGCATATTTGAATACCGATTTCCGTTCATTTCATATTTAAAATTAAACAATCAACCTCCACGATTGTCAAAAATTAATTCACATTACTTTATTCTTACTCCTAATGCATAAATGAAAAACATACTATCCATATTATTTTCTGTAAGGCCTAGTTCATTTTTAATAAAAAAAACTATTAAATAATATACATACGCACACACCCGATCACCAATGGATTCAAAATCTGATCGTGGGCATTGTTAGAAAACATCTCTCACTCTCTTTACCACCAGGCCACACCCCTGATGACTGTCTAGTTGAACTCTCTTTGGAAAGATCAGTTTCTTGAACAAAACACTGTTGAAAAGTCATTGGCAGTAATCCATTCTCAATAGACTCAACATTGAGGAGCCTTTTTAAAGAGGAGGTGTTGTCTCGTTTGTGGTTGTGCTAACGATTATAGACACATGTGAATCTATTTGGCTCCTCGGGTTCTTCTTGCTTAACCAGCTCTGAGAAACATATATCATACAAATTGATCTTCTTTTACAATAACGGTCATGATATGCAGATGACTTCCGCCTATTTTCTCGTTACACACTCCTAGTTTTCCTATTCATCTTTAAATACTTGATATAATCGTTAACAATTTGGGTAATTGTTCGTGCTTGACACTAATGTTTACACGTGCGAATGCAAAGAATTGTGTATATAAGACTAGGGACATTATCATAGTGCCCTTCTCTTGTACAAACACAAAGTCACAAGGAATGTATTTATCCATCTCTTGAATAACTAGAACCTTAATTGCTTTATCTTTGGGAGGTTGTATTGACTCGTCAGCAAGATTTATATTAATGTCCACTGTTATAAGAGGTGACTGATATCTTTAGTTTTTTAAAAAGTTAAGTATGGTATTATACTGACATTTGTGACAAGATCTACTAATGATTCAAATTGTATTCCATTTAGCTTGTAAGATTTTGTAGGCTATCTTCATGGGCAAATTCACTTTAATCTAATAAGACATTGATATTAAACCCTCCCCCTTAATGCTTAATTTTGATTTGTTTTCTCAGCGGTCTCTTAATGTTAGAGTCAGCATCAAACTCGAATTGTTTGCTCTATCATATATTCCCGCTTCGATCAGTCTTTCTTGAACTTCTATCGCATTGAAGAACTTTGTCTCATCTTTGAATGATTCTCAGAGCTTGTGAACCGTCTTAATTGTTCTCTAATATTTCGCATTGCACCTGACTTCATCAAAATCTTATTTTGAACTGAGTCGACTCATCTAAAAGAGTAATTTATTATTTGTAAGAAGGATTATAATTCGAAACAAAAAATCACATTATCCACCTTAGTACAGTACTCTAAACTATATAATTTTTTATTTTTTAATTACCAATCCTATTGCCAAGTGTTAATGTATTATTGATTGTCACATGATATTACTAATGACGATATTAGTTATTTCATTTTTGGCCATTAAATTTTTCTGCTTAATTGCTTATATTAGATTCGATTATTGTTGCCCACTAACTCAAAATAGTAGCTTTGTTAGGATTGGAATTACTCCTCCAGAAAGTATCATGGTCCGTGGATAAACATATCACAACAATCTCACGGTTTATTAATGCATTTCTATCTCACCATTTATTTTCTAACATATGCAAGAACAACATTTTTCAGCATTTCAGTCGAAACAGAGAGCTTGTAGGATTGACGATCTTCCTATCTTCAACATATTTCAAGCTGTTCTTGCGCAATTTTCAGCGATGGTCAGCACGTCGCATGTCGTCTCCTCTCACTCTCCCCAAATCTAGTACCAATAGCCATCCAACATTAATTGAATTCCTATTTTCACATTATGTGTAGGAGAGGACTTCATTTTGATGTTCGATTTTACTTTTAGAGACCATTCTAGTGGCAGCAGTTGAGGTAGCAGATAGGTTTGTTTTTCAACTGCTTAAGCCACATCCATTACCTTATTTGCTAAGAAATGGAATATAATCAATCAACAATCCTATGTTGAGAAAAAAGTTTAATTCAAGAAGTGTATTGCAATACAATGCTTATCTTATGTTTGGTTTTAGTAAGGTTCGAAACAAAACAAAAAAATAGAGATCTTTCTACATTTTAATCCCTTTCTTGTTGGTTAGAGATAAAAAAAATATAAAGGAATTTATAAAACATAATTTAATTCAACTTTTTTCCTAAATTCTTATATATTTTCGCCTCCTAAATTTCCTCTAAATCAGAATTATGTTCACTTTTTTATTTAATTTTAATCTTCATCACATTTCCAGTAAAAAATAGCAAATTATAATTCAATTAAACTTACTAATTTATGCCATATGAATTATTATTATTTAACTGTTTATAAAAAAAATTATAATAAATAAATTTTCTAATTGCTAGTATAAAAATTCCAATATGGGTTTGAGCCTACTAAAATTTATTGGCGAAAAGTAAATTTAAGGGTTTAGAGTCGCCCTGCTTGAAGTTGCATCGGAGGGAAGAGGAAAAAGTCTGGGAAAGGGCGACTGCCAAGTGTGAGGAGTGGCTGCCGGAAGACACTTCGACTGGATCCGGTTGCTCAGCCTAATAGCCGGCCTTGACGCAAGCAGTCGCATCGGATCGAAAATAGAGTTGCAAATCAAGCAGTCGCTCGTCTCTTCCCTCTGCCCTGCCGTCCCGCAAATCGACTCTGCCCAGCCTCGATATCCAGACCGCAATTGATTGATTACTTGCTCGGATTGCTCAATCTCTCCTTCAGAGTTTCCAGCTCGGTAACAATTTGGAAAATTTAGGGTTTCGGTTTCGATTTGTAGTGAAGCGTCTTCATTGATTTGTTTGTTGCTTTGCACTAGGGCTTTGAGATTTTTGCTTGTTTTCGTCGATGGGTAAGAACGATTTTCTGACGCCCAAGGCCATAGCCAATCGAATTAAGGCCAAGGGTTTGCAGAAGCTGAGGTGGTATTGCCAGATGTGTCAGAAGCAATGCCGAGACGAGAATGGATTCAAGTGTCATTGTATGAGCGAAAGCCACCAGCGTCAGATGGAGGTGTTTGGCCAAAACCCTAACAGGATTGTCGATGGCTATTCTGAGGAATTCGAGTCTGACTTCATGGAGCACATAAAAAGGAGTCACAGGTTTAGTCGGGTTGCAGCCACCGTGGTCTATAATGAGTATATCAATGACAGGCATCACATTCATATGAACTCCACTCAGTGGACTACCCTTACTGAGTTTGTCAAGTATTTGGGACGTACAGGTAAGTGCAAGGTCGAGGAGACGCCCAAGGGCTGGTTTATGACCTATATTGATAGGGACTCCGAGACGTTGTTTAAGGAGAGGCTTAAGAATAAGAGGCTCAAGTCGGATATTGTGGAGGAAGAGAAGATGGAGAGGGAGATTCAGAAACAGATACAGAAGGCTGAACAGTCTTTGCCTTTAGTTGATTCAAAGGTGTCCGAGAGCGCACCAGCAGAGCTTAAGAAGCCAGAAGATGGTGCTAAGATTGCCTTTGCTCTTGGCTCCTCCTCTTTGAAGCCTTCAATACCAGAGAAAAAGGAGGCGCCAAAGAAGGTGCTGTTTGAAGAAACTGAGGATGGTCACGAGGAGAAAGTTAAAGAGAAATCGTCAAAAAGTGCCAATGCTAGTGGTGGCAGTTCTGCTCTGGATGAGTTAATGAAAGAGCAGGAGAAGGCTAAAGAACGGAGCAACCGAAAGGATTACTGGTTGCACGAAGGGATTGTTGTTAAGGTTATGAGCAAAGCATTAGCTGATAAAGGCTATTATAAACAAAAGGGAGTTGTGAAGAGAGTGATTGACAAGTATGTTGGGGAAATCGAGATGCTTGAGAATAAGCACAAGCTGAGAGTTGACCAAGAGGAGCTTGAGACAGTGATCCCTCAGATTGGAGGCTTGGTCAGAATTGTGAATGGGGCTTACCGCGGTTTTTTTGCAAGGCTACTTTCTGTGAACATGGATAGGTTTTGTGCTAAGGTACAGATAGAAAAGGGCATTTATGATGGGAGAGTGCTTCCTGCTGTCGAATACGAAGACGTATGCAAAGTTGCTCAATGAGACGACCTTAAATTAAAATAGCTCGTATCTGCTTGCAAGAGACAATTTTATAGTGTTATTGTGCTGCATGAACGTTATATTTGGATGATGCCTCTTTTCATGCGCTTTCCATGAAACCAGGCAGAGGTAAACTTTCTGTTGAATGTAGAAAACTCCCAGCTTCTGCTGAGTGGCATGTCATGTATTTTGTCGCGTGTTTGATGCCTTGACGTAAACCTCGTCACTTTCATTTTATTGCTCCTTAAGCAAGAAGACTAACCATGTCTTATGCGGGTTATAATTGTGTTAGTTGCGTCCTCTTTGGCTTGCACGAGCTTAATTTAACCAAGCCCTTATTTGATCAGACGGACAATACTTGCATCAAAATATATTTGCATTCAGTATGCATTGTTAATCTGAGAGGCAGCATAAGGTTTGATATAAGCAGCTGGCAGTGCCTGTCGGCTTCTACTCCCAGCCTCTTTCCCAGAAATTCCCCCATTACTCTAAATAAATTCTTCCTCAAACCCACTTTCATCATTTTACTGATTTCAGTTCTATATTGATTAGTTTATACCTCAGCAGTCTCTACGACGTCTGGGGTTGTGCTCTCAAATAGCTACTGCCACAGGACAGCACTAATCACCTGTTGTATTCCCTGAGAAACGAGGAAAGCTGAAGGGAGCAAGGGAGATTGCTGTTGGTGAGGGTCAGCAGCAGGACAAAGGTAACAGGGAGGATGAACACATGATTGATATTGGAGGAGATGAGAAGGCTAACTTATTGGGTTACATTGTCTTCTCTGGGAAGCTATGCCTCACTAAAAAGTTAATCAAAAGTATTACTGATGTCAGTCAGGTTTCCACGAAGGATACTAAACAGGAATCTGGTGTTGATGCTAAGCTTACAAGCAAGGCATTATTATGGGCCACTCACAGGCTTGCTTTAGATGATGTCATATCTGTAAGCTCCTTTGTCCTTTGACTTGATCATTGCTTATCTATTATGTGAGATTATACTTCTCCTTTACCAGCTACCTTCTATTAATTTGACAGGTAACACATATAATGTTGGGATTAAACATTTTACTGTTCATGCTTATCCTTTGAGTAAGGGTTCTTGTGGCCTCTCTTGTTTCATGAAAGCTCGAAGAATCAGTAAGGACTTCTGTTTCCTGGCATCCAGTTCAGAAGAAGCACTTCAGTGGGTCAAGGGATTTGCTGATCAGCAGTGTTTTATAAATGTAAAAGTCCACCAAAGCTGCTGGTGATTTTAAACCCCCGTTCTGGTCGTGGCCATTCAATCAAAGTGTTTCATAATCTTGTGGATCCTATATTCAAGGTAGAGTATCTGATTTGCTCTTGTTAGTCAATGCATTTCTGTATGCATTGAAGCATACTGCTGTATATCTGCTTACTATACCTCATGCTTATCGGAGGAATTTCTGTCACACACGAATAATGGAATCTATGTGCTCATGCTGTTAAAAGCTTGAAATACTGCCCAGAAAATCAGTTTCTTTACCTTTCCTTACGTTTGATGATTACTTTATTCAGGTGTTCATCTAGGAAATCCATGTCTAGTTGCGAACATCTACCACGAGTAATTTAATACTTGAGCAAAACTGAGTACCCACCACTTCTACTAATCCCGATATCCGCTCTTCGTGTGGTGCACATATAGAAAACTAACATTCAGGAGGTCTTAATGCTTTAAGAATTAGACGGTTATACTACATTACAAACTTGAACCTTGCGTGGAGGTAATTTTGACTGGCGCTTTCACCCCGTGGTTGTGCTATCTATTTGTAGGTCCTTAACATTTGCCTTGCAGCCATTTTCTGTTGGAACTAACTTCGGAATCAGGATGTAATTATTTGGATTGATGACTTCAAGAGCCTTGCTAAGTGGTTATAGCTCATTAAACCTTCTTTTTAAAATGATCTACACATAACCCGAGTTTCTTATTGTTTAAAGTTTTACTGTTCTTTTACTTGGTTTTCCACTGCTATGAATTATTGCATCAGATAGTTTATATACTGAACTCGTCACTATTCTGGCTGCAGTCTGATGTGCCATAACTCACACCCTACCTTAAATGGAAGGCTAGAGTATCATCTTAGTCATGACCTGTACTATACTTAAATTTGCTAAACTTGGTGGTCTATGTTTTTATTTGCTTATAACTGAGGACATATATAATGTACATTTATTTATCATTGTTGAGAAACCTTCATCTACTCATGACTTATGTCTCGTGGTTACAAAAATACAGCTTGCTGGATTTAGGATGGAGATTGTCAAGACTACTTCGGCCGGCCATGCAAAA